>VXBP01005806.1:149843-314804 GCA_013400115.1 Rhinopomastus cyanomelas
TTACTTGGTTTATTTGGATTTAGGTTGGACTGGATGATCTTTAAGGTTGGAAAAGACCTTATCATTACTGTGATACTGAGGTGTCGCCGCCTGTGGCAGGGGGTTGGACTAGACGAGCTCTAAGGTCCCTTCCAACCAGAGACAGTCTGTGATTCTATGAAGAAACAGGATTTTCAGAATCTGCCTGGATGAAGACAGATTATAGAATCATTCAGGTTGGGAAAGACCTTAAAATCATCTAGGTGCTCCTGCTCTGGCAAGGTGTTTGGACTAGAGGATCTCTGGAGGTGCCTTCCAGCCCCCAAAGTTTTATGATGCTGAGAGTCCAGCCACTAATCATGGAATCATAGAATCATCCTGGCTGGAAAGGACCTCCAGGATCAGCAAGTCCAGCCCTCAGCCCAACAGCTCCCTAACCCCTACATCCTGGCTTCAAGTGCTCAAGCTACTCACTTTTTAAACACCTCCAGGGAAGGGGACTCCAGCCCCTCCCTGGGCAGCCTCTTCCACTGCCCAGCCACTTTCTCAGCAAAGACCATCTTCCTAAAATCCAGTCTAAACCTCCCCTGATGTAACTTGAGGCCATTCATCCTATCATTAGGAATTTTGGAGAAGAGACCAGCGGCAGCCTCACTACAACCTAGTTGGAGGTAGCTGTGGAGAGTAGTAAGGTGTCCTCTTAGCCTCTTCTTCTCTAGACTAAATAACCCCAGTTCCCTCAGCTGCTTTTCATAGGGCCTGTTCTCCAGCCCTCTCTGCAGCCTTGTTGCTCTTCTCTGCCCCTGCTCTAACCCCTCAATGTCCTGATACCAAAACTGGACCCAGTACTCAAGGTGCAGTCTCACAAGTGCAGGGGCACCATCCCTTCCCTACATCTCCCAAGCCCACAGCTAAACCCTGTCCCTCATTAAGCTGCAGATCGCCATGCTTTTTTGAAGACATCGAGATAAAAACCAGTTTGAAAATGAACAAAATAAAAGGAAAAAATGAATTAACTATTGTAATGCCTTTTGGTCAGGATGCTGCCTCCTGTTCGTTCATCCTGCAACGGGAAAGAATGAAGTCTGGAAGATTATTTCCCTTTTATTGACTTTGAGTTCATCAATTTGTTTTCATTCCTGCATTAATTGGAATTAATATATTTACATTGAGTTTTCAGTCAGTCAACTGAATTAATGTTAACTAATTGACTGTAAGGCTGATGAGAAAACAGCATCAACTGATAGCAGCTGCAAGGGGTGAGAAGTAGCTCTCCTACTTTGGGAAAAGATGAGAAATTGACACTGAATCCATTTATCAGCTACTACAGCTACTCAGCTTTCACTGCCTTTGGTTAAAATGTGGGAGTTTTCATTGAATGATGCCTTGCACAAGAGGCTGAGAGAACTGAGTCCATTTAGCCTAGAGAGGAGACAGAGGGGACATCTCAGTCCTTATAAATCTCTAAAGGGTGAGTGTCAGGAGGATGAGACCAGACTCTTCTCAGTCGTGCCCAAGCACAAATTGTCACCTAGGATGTTCCATCTAAGCATAGACTTTTGCAGTGATGCTAAACAGAGCACTGGAACAGGCAGAAGCTGCATTACTCCTAAATTATCCTTATAGCAGTGTTCATAGCTGTTAACCCAGTGTAACTGACAAGCAGTTGCCATGGAACAACTCCATCCTGGCTTGGATCAGAAATGGTGTGGCAGAACTAAGGACATAATTCTCACCTCTAGGAGAGGCACTGGGGAGGTCTCGTCTCTAGTGCTGGGGGCATCCCTCATTTCAAGAAAGAGATTGAGGAGCTGGAGCAGATCCAGAGGAGCAACAAGGCTAGGGAAGGGACTAGAGGGAAAGTCTTGATGGGCAGTGGCTGGGGGTGTTGAGTCTGGAGAACAGGAGACTCCTGGAGGAGACTCGGGGGACCTTCTCCCTCTCCAACTCCCTGAAGGGAGGCTGCAGTCAGGTGAGGGTAAGGCTCTTCTCCCAAGCAGCCAGCACCAGGATGAGAGGGCAGGGCCTGAAGCTGCAAGGGAAAGGTTAGGTTGGATGTTAGGAAGCCCTTCCTCAGGGAAGGGCAGATCAGAGCCTGGAATGGACTGCCCAAGGCAGTAGTGGAGTTGCCATCCCAGGAGGTGTTGAAGGCCAGCCCGGCTGTGGCCCTTAGTACCCTGGTGTGGCCGCTGTGGTGATGTTAGATCCTGGTCTGGGCAAGCACAGAGGGCTTTTCCAGCCTGTGTGATAGTCTCTAAGTCCAAACTGTAAATTTACCAGTAACTTAAGTGGATCCAAGCTAATTCTCTAATTTCCTTTACTCCGTGTTCTCAACACATCACCAAGCCAATGATGAAATCTAACAATTTCTGTCTATTTCTCTTTATCGTTTCAGTCGGACGCATCATCTTTGAATTATTCGCCGATGTTGTACCCAAAACCGCTGAGAATTTCCGTGCATTATGTACAGGAGAGAAGGGAATGGGGGCCACCACTGGGAAACCCCTCCATTATAAAGGATGCCCTTTCCACAGAAGTAAGTTCTGTGAAACCCTCTGTTTCCCTGATGGTAACACAAATACTTTACCAGTATTTGCACACCATTCATTTAAGAAGTCACTTGGCTCAAACACAGGTTGACTTTTTGATCCTTCTAATGAGGAGGATCTTCCCTCCTACACATCATTACCACGCATTGACAATAGTAAATTATAAATTTCCTAGTAAATGAGCAAAACTAGTTTACTGTGAGCTATGAATGGGTCTAAATACACCTGAAGCTAAGAGAGTAGCTGGAGCAGGTTCAGAGAAGGGCAGTGAGGCTGGAGAACAGGCCCTATGTAGAGCAGCTGAGGGAACTGGGATTGTTTTGCCTAAACAAGAGGAGGCTGAGAGGAGACCTTATTACTCTCCATCCACAGCTACCTAACAGGGGGTTGTAATGAGACTAGTGTTGGTCTCTTCTCCAAAATTATTAATAATAGGACAAGGGGAAATGGCCTCAAGTTGCATCAGGGGAGGTTTAGATTGGATCTTAGGAAGAAGTTCTTTCCTGAGTGGTTGGGCACTGGAAGAGGCTGCCCAGGGAGGTGGTGGAGGTGTTTAAAAGCAGAGTAGCTCAAGCACTTGAACTGATGGTCTAAGGATTAGGGAGCTGTTGGGCTGGACTTGCTGATCCTGGAGGTCCTTCCCAGCCACCATGATTCTATGATTAAACATCAAGTGATGCCCACTTAAGCAGTTAGGGGAAACTTGAGAAATGAAAGCTGGATTTGGGGTTTATTCAGGGACAGGATGGCTGTTCAGCTGGTTTTTGTTTTTCATGCCTTTCCTGTCTTGCTGCTGAAGTTTGTAATACATTTTCTTTTACAGTTATCAAGCAGTTTATGGTCCAGGGTGGAGATTTCTCCAACCAAAATGGAACAGGTGGAGAAAGTATATATGGTGAAAAATTTGAAGATGAAAACTTCCACTATAAGGTATTTGATTGAAAATACCAACTGCCTTCAGTTTTGGAACCCCCAGTGATTTTTGGTTTTCTTCACAGTTCAGGATCAGGCCTGATGAGTCCAAAGTTAATGGATTTTTAACCAAGATTTAGTTTGGCAGAAAAGCCAAACAAATTTGTCCCCAACTCTTTGTTGACTGTAGAACAAATGCATGATGAGGTCAAACTTACTAAGATAAAGTTTAGATTCTAATTGTATTGTCAGAAGTTAGTTTAAATTCACAGAATCTCAGAGTGATTGAGGCTAGAAAAGCCCTCTGAGCTCATCCAGCCCAGCTCAGGACCTGACATCACCACAGCAGCCAGGCAAAGGCATTAAGGGCCACAGCCAGGCTGGCCTTCATCCCAGGGATGGGGACTCCACCACTGACTCCAGCCACTCATCCCCCAGACTGTAGGTGCAGGGAGTTCTTGTGGCCAGAGTGTAGGACCATGCCCTTGGCTTTATTAAACCTCATTCCATTGGCCAAGCCTGTTCAGATCTGTCTGCAGCATCTTCCTCCTCTCCAGCAGATTGATGCTTCCCCCCAACTTGCTGCCTCCATGAATTTATGAATTCCTTTTATTTCTCATTAAAACAGGGACATTTTTGTCAATAGCAGCAAATGCAGTCCCTCTAAAGCACTACATGTCCCAGCCTACATGGATGTGATGCCTTTTCCCATGTGCCAATAATGCTCATAAGACTGGGTCTAAGAAAAGCCTTGCAAAAGAAGTGGGGAATCAGGCTGCAGAATGACTCCAAAAGAGAACACTTAAAAGAAGGCATTTTTTCTGCTGCCATTATTTCAAGTTATAAGGGATGCTAGTGGCAGTGATGAGATTTCTACACCTCCCATTGCTCATTCCCACTCAAAGCTGTTTCATTTTGAGAACCATTGATGCAGCCCAGCTGCAAGGAGAGAGGAGGGAGCTGTGTTGCAGGAGCAGGACATTCTAAAACAGTCTTTGTCCTTGGAATATTTTTAAAGCATTTTAATTCTACCTGACTTCAGAAATGGGTCTTTTAGAAAGGGAAGAAGACTGCTTTTAACCACAGCAGTTCTAGTTAGTTTCTAGCCTGGCAGCATGAACCAAAAGAACATTTGGGTTAAAAATCACAACAGAATGAAAACCTGCTTCTACAAAAGTTAAAAAAAACCTTCAAGGCTAATCTTCAAATAATAAAGATCATAATTCCCCAAGCACCACCATTTGTGAGTAGCCCTTACAAAAGCAACAACACTTACCCATCTCACTACATCACTAGACCTGCCTGAGATGGTGCTTCAACTTCATTCTTCAAGGCCAGTGGTCTTAAATAACCCAGCAAAGATCCTCCCATCCTCTCAGGTGCTCTGTGTAAACTCACAGCTGTGCAGGGGATCCGAAGCAGCAGACAGCATCAAGTCAAATCTGCAGCTCTCAGCCGTGACAAGTGAAATGAGGTGCCAAGTGTAGGCAGCTGCCTGGTTTACCAAGGTGTGATATGGTTGTCCTTGAGATTTGACGGAATCTCGCACAGCATCCTCACAGACAGACTGAGGCATTGTAGTCTAGTCTGTCGAGTAGTGAGGTGCATTGTGAACTGGCTGCCAGAGAGCAGTGGTCAATGGGACAGGAGGCCTGGATCTAGTGGAGTCCCCTAAGAGTCAGTACAGGGACCGGTACTATTCAATTGAGTACCGTTTGCTGATGACACCAAGCAGGGAGGAGTGGCCGACACCCCAGCAGGCTGCACTGCCATTCAGCGGGACTGGGACAGGTTGGAGAGCTGGGAGACATTGAATGAACTATGACAAGGGCAGCTTAGAATCTGGCATCTGGGCAAGAACAGCCCCAGGGAGCAGTATAGGGTAGGGACTGACCTGTTGGAGAGCAGTGTAGGAGAAAGGAACCTGGGGGTGCTGGTGGCCAAGAAGGCCAATGGCATACTGGGGTGGATCAGAAGCGGGGTGGTTAGTAGATGGAGAGGTTCTCCTCCCCCTCTACTCTGCCCTTGTGAGACCACATCTGGAATCTTTTGTCCAGTTCTGGGCCCCTTGGTTTCAGAAGGACACAGAGCTGCTGGAGAGAGTCTAGCGCAGAGCCACAGAGATGATGGAGTGGAGCATCTCCCTGATGAGGAAAGGCTGAGGGAGCTGGGTCTCCTGAGCTTGGAAAAAAGGAGACTGAGGGGTGACTCCATGAATGCTGATAAATATGGAAAGGGTGGGTGTCAGGAGGATGGAGCCAGGTTCTGCTCCGGGGCACCCAGTGATAGGACAAGGGGCAACGGGTGTGATCTGAACACCCGTTCAGAGAACAGAGGAGGTTCCACATCAATCTGCGAAGGAACTTCTTCACAGTGAGGGTGACAGAGCCCTGGAAGATGCTGCCCAGGGGGGTTGTGGAGTCTCCTTCTCCGGAAACAGTTAAAACCCACCTGGCCATATTCCTTTGTGCCTGGATCTAGGGGATTCTAATGTTGCAGGGGGTCTCTTCCAATCCCTAACATTCTGTGTTACAAATGTGAGTAGCTTCATGTATGGCTTTACAACAGACCCTTTCTATGCTGACTGTGTCTTTTTCCCTCCTCTGATGCAGCACGATAAACCTGGGCTGCTGAGCATGGCGAATGCAGGACCTGGCACGAATGGCTCACAGTTCTTTATCACAACGGTGCCTACTTCTCACCTGGATGGGAAACATGTGGTGTTTGGCCAAGTGATCAAAGGAATGGGGGTAGTTAAGATGTTAGAAAATGTTGAAGTAAAAGGAGAAAGTCCTGCTAAGGTAAAGAAAAATCCAAAGGACTTGGGGGTGATGTTTATTCTTCTGTATATTGTAAATGCTTGGTGTAGTGAGTACCACTGTTAAATGTTAGCCAGTTGTTCCTACTGAAGTGTTAAATTTCCATTTTACTGCCCTTCTTCTTTTACTGTTAATTTCCCCCCCATAAACAATTTATTTTGTGATAAGACTGTGAGAGCAGAAGCCTTTATCTGGCTGCAGATAAGGGCAGCCTTTAAAGGGAGCCTTTATCTGCTGCATAGCTCCAAGTGCAGGACAGGTGAGGAAGTGAGAAGGTGGAATTCTTAGCCCTACTTAAGCAATGTGTAAAATTCCTGGGAGTTTTTAATAGAAGTCTCTGTGTGTAGGTCATGTCCATTTATCCTTGGGTGAAAGAATACTCCCTCTGTGACTTTAAAGGACTTGGCAGTTAAAGAAAGAACCATCTCCAGTGTAGCAGAACTGCTGTGTCTGGTGTTTTGCTGCAGCTCAGCTTGCTGCCAGCTCCTCTCTGGAGCGTGGGTACGGTGTACTTGGAATGCTGATCCTCTCAGTGCAGCACCGTGCTACCAGCCTTTTGATGAGGGGAGCCTAAGGATGGGCTGGGTTTCCAAAGTGAAGGCACCCAAACAACAGATGAGAAAGCATTTGTGCTCAGTTTCACACTCAGATGCTGTGCCTTAATAAGTAATGCTGCTGTTTGTACTTCCTTTTGTCAGCTGTGCATCATTGCAGAGTGTGGAGAGCTAAAGGAAGGAGATGACTGGGGAATTGTTCCCCAGGATGGATCTGGAGATGCTCATCCAGATTTTCCTGAAGATTCCGATCTAGACTTGAAAGATGTAAGTAATGATCTTTACAGGTCTCTTACAGAACCTGAGACTAGCAGGCAGTCTGAGCTGTATAGTGTCTGCGATGGTGTTCATGAAGCCTTTCTTCTTAAGCTCCTGATTAAACGGTGTAATTTAGTTTTAGATAAGAAAATGTTGTGGGTACAGAGTGCTGTCCCTTTCCTCAGTGCTAATTTAGTCTGGTTTTCCCCAGCAACTAAACCTAGTTACTTACAGTTGTTAGAATTCTTTTTCTCCTCATTTTCACTTCTTTTGACTTCTGTTTGTGCTGTAACGATAAAGCGCAGTCACTAAAACTAACAGGTAACTAACTTCATCTTTTACCTACACCCTTCTGTGCAATTTCTTTTGCCCTCCCTTCCCCGAAGTAATAAAGGATCAAAGTATTGAAAACATTTTTTATCCTACCAGATCATGTTCTCAATTCCCATAGTTTTGTTAGGTTGTTCAGACTGAAGGAAGGCCCCTTGCTGAGAGTTCAGGAGCTGAAAGCAGCTCTTCTGCAAATTCTTATCTCATTGTGAAAGCAAAATACACCAACTGTGATTTGTGGCAGGAAAAGAGCTATGCACACAGGTTCCAAAGATGGAATTAGAATAGAAACATAGTAGAAAGGAGCATCTCCTTGTATCTTGCTGTTGAGAAGCCCTTTTGTGAAGATAATTTTGTATAGCATCTGCTGTGGTTCCAAAGTGAAGCTGGCAGGTGCCCTCTTCCTTTCAACTTGTACAGATAAACCAGCTACAGCAACTGCAGGCCTCCTGTTGTGGGTAGGTTTACTCAATGTTTTGAATGCTAGTACGGTGTAACTTGACAGCACTGAAACGGCAACAGGAATGGTGCAGACAGCAGTGATTACAGACTGATGATTGCACTGGGAATGCAGCCCTTCAAGCGTGTGCTGTCCTGCAAGTGGAAGTGCTGGGTCTGATGTTAAGACATGTGGTGGTTCTCCTTGCACAGATGTTTTTAGAGGGTGAATTGCATTGCTGAAACTTCTAGTGTGAGAGCGTGCAGAGTTCAGGTGGCTAATCCTGTTCTGAGGAGCGGAAGGATGCCACTTTCCCAGGAATAAGGCAGTCTGAGTTGAATGGGTTGGACTTGATGGTTTTGAAGGTCTTTTCCAACCGTGATGGTTCTATGAATGGGCTGATTGTCAGCGCCTTTTATATAGAGCTCTGGGTGGGTAGGAGTGTTTAGGGGAAGGATTTGGAACAGCTGTGTTGTCTCTGCTATTTTCTCACCCTTTATCCTGTAAGAAACCCATGAGGAATTAGATGTTTCAGACTAACATGCTACCTAATCTCCCAGGAGTGATTTGGAGCTAGCGTCTGTCTGGAGTTTGGGTATTTTTTCTTTCTATCTTTGAAAGACGATGGATCCTGCTGTTACACATGAAGTAATTGAAGCCTTCTTTCCTAAGGACGTTCACACTTTATATTTTCCATCTTATTTTATTAGGTTGACAAGATTGTGGCCATAGCAGAAGATATAAAGAATATAGGAAATACTTTCTTCAAATCGCAAAATTGGGCAGTGGCAGCTAAAAAGTATAGTAAGAGCTTACGGTAAGGCTATCGGCAACTCAATCAGGGCGTCCCTGTAACCCACCTTCAGCAGTTATCACTAGAAAAGTGCCTGTTTCTCTGCTCTTTTATACAAAAAAGAGCCTTCTGGATCTGGAAAACGTCCAGTTCATACTTTTTCGAGTAACTTCAAGAGAGAGTATCCCCAAATGTGACACTTACTATGAATGATGTTTTATTCCGAGGCTCCATCCCATAGCTCTGACTCGGTGTGTATAGCTCAGTTTTGCCTTCAAAATCACTGTCTTTCCGCTTTCCCCCCTCTCTTCTGCTCCTTGTTTCTTTTCATGCTTTTTACTCTTTATGTTTGTGAGCTGCTCCTAGAAAATTTTGGTTTTAAGAGTTATACTGACCCTTCTCTCGGCCTTCTCAACCCTTGCTGGTTAACTGGCAGGGACAATAACAAAAGAATTCAGGTAGATTTAATGCTTCTCCTGAGTTTAACTGACTGGTTTATTCCTGAAGTGTAGAAACTAGTTTAATTACAGATAGCAACCTCAAAAACCCCAGCACAGATGAACAGAAACCCTGAAGTAAACTGGATTTCTATTACATGATTTTAGAACTATGAAAGATGGCTGCAGTGGGTATTTGTATTGTATCTGTATGGCCTACCTGTCGTATTTCCTCCCCCCATCCTTAGGTAAAGATCAGGTATTGTTACAGTGAGATTGCTCCTGATGTCCAACCTAATCCTCCCCTGGCACAACTTGAGAGTTTCCTCTTATCCTATGGCTGATGACTTGGGAGAACAGATCGACCCCCATCACTTTATACCCTCAAGTAACTGTAAAGAGCAATGAGGTCTCCCCTCAACTTCCTTTTCTCCAAACTAACCAGCCCCAGCTCCCTCAGCCTCTGCCCATCAGCCCTTTCCTCCAGGCTCTTCACCAGGTTCTTTGCCCTTCTCTGTACCTGCTCCAGACCCTCTCAGTGTCCTCCTTGTATTGAGGTGTCCAGAACTGACTCCAGTACTCAAGATGATGCCTTCCTGTTGCCCACTACAGTGGGAGAATTATGTCCCTAGCTCTGCTGGCCACACTAGTGCTGGTCCAGGCCAGATTGCAGTTGGCCTTCTTGGCCACCTGGGCACCCTGCTGGCTCCTGTTAAACCGCTGTTACTCAACACCGCCAGGTCCTTTTCCACTGAGCTGCTCTCCAGCCCCTCTTCCACCAGCCTGCAGTGTTGCATCTTACTAATTCCTTTGGTTTGGAAGCTCTCATTTTGTTTCCAGAATGGTTGCAGCCTTTCGCCTTCTGGTGGGATTTATCAGCTTCACAGATGCGGTCTGTTTGCTTTGAACATGGCACAGCTTGGTGTTACAGTTCTCCTTAGCTTTTCATCCTTGTATTTCTTCTCTGACCATTGCATGAAGGTCACCAAATGGGAAAAAGCATCCGTGTGACTATGTCTGAGCTACTCCTTAAACAACGCTTATTCCTTGGGGGCCACAGTTCAATAGAAACCTTGCAGCATTCAGAAAACTCAGGTGACATTGGCACTGCTCTGCCAAGACTCTGTTAATCTGTGAAGTGAATGTGTGCAAACACAGGATCCCAAGATTTATATGGGATCTGAATAAATATCATAAAATACTTTTATTATTAAACAACCAACTGTTGTATCAAGAAGGCCACTGAAAGAGCTAGAGATTTTATATCTCCAAACTTCAGTTTTGAGATTGATGGATAAAGTAAGGAGGGAACACAGTGCAGAGAAGTTGACTGATGCTCGTAAAGCATCATACCATAACACAGTAAAGACAGCTGCTGGTTTTAGCCATAAATGATGAATTAAAACAGTACTGAGGCACCTGAATCACAGAATCCCAGAATGACTGAGGCTGGAGAAGCCCTCCGAGCTCATCCAGCCCAGCCCAGCACCTAACATCACCACACTGACCAGATCAGGGTGCTAAGGGCCACAGCCAGGCTGGCCTTCAACACCTCCTGGGATGGCAACTCCACCACTGCCCTGGGCAGTCCAGTCCAGGCAGTCCCTTCCAATCCCTAATGATTCTATGATTCTATGGTTCCCTGGGAGAAAAGCCTGTCCCCACTTGACTCCAACCTCCCTTCAGGGAGTTGGAGAGAGGGAGAGGGTCCCACCCTGCGTCTCCTCTTCTCCAGGCTAAAAAGAAGAGATGAAGCTCCCATGAAGGTGCAACATGTAGCAGCAGTTGTTGCTAGTGCTGAGCAGCATGACTTTTAAGACAGTAATTGAGTTAATTCTAGTGCTTTCCTATCCTGTAGAACAGCTTGCTGTCTGTACAGCAGAGGACTAGGAGTCCCAGGAGAACAACCACCAATGCGAGTGAACCTTATTTGTCAGGGTAGCTCTTCCATCTTTCGTTTGATTAATACTTGTAGCAGTAGAATTGAAGCTGTTTTAGTTTAGCTAGGCCAGTGCAGCTGTACCCGTGAGGGCAGAACGGAACGCAAGTCGCAGTACTAACATGCTGTACCTCTGCTTCTCTGCAGGTATGTCGAAGCTTCTGAAGCAGTGGTGGAGGTGGCTGACAAAGCCAAGTTAAAGCCAGTTGCTCTGACCTGTGTTTTGAACATCGGTGCCTGTAAACTAAAGCTGTCAGATTGGCAGGGAGCCATCGACAGCTGTTCAGAGGTAAATTCAACCTATTTTGATTAACAACTGGCTACACAGAGGCTGAAACTGCTAATTCAAGAATCTTCTGACCCACTCATGACTGAAAGAAAATCAAAGTAGGAGGCTGATTGTGAAGTTACCCCCAACTTTCCAGTAGATGGCCTTTTGTGTCAGATGTTGAAATTACAGTGACCCCTTAGGATCAAACAGAACAGGGCTGTTGCTGACTGCTAGGGAAAAACACACTGGCACTGTTGGCTGGGTTTGCAGAGCTGATTTTTATACAACAGGTCTACTGTTTTCAGTGAAAGAGGAAAACTGCTTAGCTCTAGTGAGGCCTCCCTTTGAGTACTGGGCCAGTTTTGGGCCCCTCACTTCAAGAAAGAGATGGAGGGGCTGGAGCGGGTCCAGAGGAGCAATGAGCCTGGGGAAGGGACTGGAGGGAAAGTATGATAAGGAAAGGCTGAGGAAGCTGGGGGTGTTGAGCCTGGAGGAGACTCAGAAGGACCTTCCTCTCTCCAGCTCCCTGAAGGGAGGTTGTAGTCAGGTGGAGGTCAGGCTCTTCTCCCAGGCAGCCAGAACTAGGACAAGAAGGCAGAGCCTGAAGCTGCCGGTGGGGGGGTTAGGTTGGATGTTAGGAAGCCATTCCACATGGAAAAGGTCATCAGAGCCTGGACTGGACTGGCTGGAGGGGTTTAAGGGTAGCCTGGCTGTGGCCCTTAGTGCTCTGGTCTGTGGCTCCTTAGTGGCTGCTGTGGTGATGTTAGGTACTGGGCTGGATGAGCTCAGAGGGCTTTTCCAGTGTGAGTGATAAGACTGGTGTGAGCAAAGCATTCTACTTGCTTTTAGATTTGATAGCCTGGTCTTTTATTCTTCAGTGTGTTTTTTCTAACTTAAGCCCTCTCGGATAGACGGTGAAATGAAATCAGTGAATGAGAAGAATGAGACAATAAATATAGAAATAGTGGAAAAACAAGAGAATTGAAGAGAAACCAAGGGATGGGGACACAGATGTTAAGATGGTATTTAGTACCTTTGAGAAAACCTTAAATCATTCCTTCAGGCTCTGCTGTTTTGAAGGAAACATAGTAAAGAATGCTCTTACATGGTAGCAGAGGATCAGGAGCCTTCAAGAGGTCTGCAGAGAGCTGGCTTGCTGTGCAGCCTGCTGGTGATGTTTGTTCCACAAACCTGGCTTCAGGATGGACAGTCGGAGGAAAGAAAACAGACCCGGTAATGTGGTGTCTGTCACCTACAAAAGGGTAAAAACTGAATCAGACAGGCACTTCTAGTTGTTGTATTTGCCGTGGTGCGAAAACCCACCCCACTCCTCTTTAAGCTTATAGTACTGTTGGGTAAAGGCAACTCCAGGGCAATGGATGTAGTACTTAACAGCCTTAATCAAGGTAGTACTTGATACTTACGGAGTTAATCAATAAAGGATTGTAGAGGTGTAAAGGAGGAATTGTTAGCCTGATCCTGCAAACCTGGCTTTAAAAGAGCTGGAAGCACAGTGGTTGAGTGGAAAACCAGGACTGGGTGGACATGCCGCAGCCCCCTGGTTTTCTCATTTGTGAAGCTGTAGCAGACAGATCAGGAGTGTCTAGAGCAAACCTCCTTCATACTAACAGCCACTACTGACTTAAGAAATCCAACTGTGTTGTGTCTTGCCTGGGATTCTTAATTAATGATTTAAAGTTAATCAATGAAAGTAATAAAGCAACATGTGTGTGCAGGCAGATTTCTTCTAATCATTAAAACACTGTTCTGGAAAGTAATGAGAAGACCACACAATATAACTGTCTGCAGTAAGAACAAGTGCAGCTTCCCAGGAGAGAGAACAGAACAGCCAAGCAAACGAACTGAAGTGAAACCATCCCTCTGCCCAGCCACTTTAGATACAGTCAACTAGAAGTGGTTTATACACACCAGTGAAACCAGTCTGTGCACTGAGCAGACCACACAGAACCACAGAACATTAGGGATTGGAAGGGACCTTGAAAGATCATCCAGTCCTGTGCCACAGCAGGATCCCCTAGATCTGGTCTCACAGGAACACAGCCAGGCAGGTTTTAAACTTCTCCAGAGGAGACTCTACAACCCTGCTGGGGAGCCCCTTCCAGTGTTGTGTCACCCTCACTGGGAAGAAGTTCCTTCTCAGACTGATGTGGAATCAGTAGGATCACCTAGATCCAGTCACACAGGAACGTGGCTAGGTAGGGTCAGGTGCTACTGAAGCACTGAGATGGACTGCCTGCATGTGATGAGAAAGCTGTGGAGGCCACCGAGTGGTTGTTTTTGAGGCTGTGAATGACACCAAACATCAATGTGACACTTGTATTCATTTTACAGGCTCTTAAAATAGATCCAGCAAACACCAAAGCTCTCTACCGCCGGGCCCAAGGATGGCAGGGGATAAAAGATCTCGATGAGGCACTGGTAATGACTGCAATGCATTTATTTGCTTTCAAATCCAAACGTTGAATCAGAGTGTTAATTGCTGTTTGTTCTTTAATTTAAGGCTGATCTGAAAAAGGCTCATGAAATAGCCCCTGAAGACAAAGGTAAAGTAGTTTCTTTAGAAATGCTTTGCTTTTTAAGAACATGATAAAGCAACTGGGGTGGGACTGAGTAGGAAATCATTGTGCAATGCCTAAAGAGCTGACTCCTAACAGCTTAGATGCTGATGTGTGGAGCACAGAGACCACTGAGCTGGAAAATGAGGTTTGATGCAGCAGTGGTGCTGCTGCTGTGCTGGGAAACCAGCTTATGTAGGTCAAAAGCAAGACTGCTGAATCCTCTTCCTGTCTCACCTGGGGGCTGAGTAACTTCCTTCATTTCCTGGTCTACCTGGGTAGGATTTTGAATCCTAAATTCTCTGTTGGCATCAAGGTAGTGCTGGCTGCATCTTCCCCTACCTGGTTACCTGACCAGGAGTAAGAGGTAATATTTGTTTGCTGCTGCTGAGCAAACAGGGGACTAAATGCAGCTGAATGAGGAGCCAGGGGTGAGCTGCAGCACCGTGACCTGGCCTCGATGTATTTGGATAGATAATGTGCAGAGACTGCTGTAACTGCATCATGGATCTTCTTTCTAAGCAGCTATCCAGGCAGAAACGCTCCGAATCAAGCAGAAGATAAAAGCCCAGAAAGAGAAGGAGAAGGCAGCTTATGCTAAAATGTTTGCCTGATTGGTTTTTGTTTCCCTAAACTTTTAAACTTATGCACTAACCGTGCCGGTGGAGAAATGGAGCTGCTGCTTTCGTTTGCCCTGTACTGTGGTTCTCAGTGTTTACAACTCAAGAGGTCTAACAATAAAGACAAACTGTTCGAAGGTGAAGAGCTTTTCCATTGTAACCTGCAACTGTGCAGTATTTCTGACATGTAAATCACGAGTGGTTGGCTTCTTGCGGATGCTTTTGTGCTCCCTAAGCAGCTTGTTTTCACTCCCAGGCGATTTAAGCAGATTCTGTCAAGAGTTTTTTATTCCAGCAGGGCCAATTCCTTATAGGGGATAAACACGCTGGCAGACACAGGACAATGGTGCCAGTATTACTCATGTTTTGTTTCTAAATCACTTTACAGGCTGTAGTGCTGTAGGTAAGGGCTCCCTCTTACCCCCAGATGTAAATTTCATTTCAACTCTGTCACACTCAAAATCAGGGGTGATTTTGTAGACCCCCGTGTTTTCCTTGCTGCCTTGCTACAGAGAGAGAGAGAAAACAGTTCTTTGAAGGGCAGCTACTCAGTTCTTCCCCAAATACCCACAGTTCTGGAGATGAGTCATGTTAGCACAACAATACATCTCAGATGCAAAAGTCCTCTTTTATCAGTCCTGAGAAGCAGTTTCCTCCACTGGCCACACACCTCCTGTAACGAAGTGCTACTGAAATAAGGCTACGGTTTAATGGGAAGGCACTGACTCGCCACTCAATGCAACAGTTGTACCTAGAATTCAGAAGGGCACATGAGTCTCAAACTCTTTGACATTCAAGTCCGTGCTGGACTTTAATCACACTGCAGCATAAAATACTCCCAACTCATCTGTTGGTGATCAGAAGTCACGTCTAAGTTTCCCATCGGCTTCACATCCCATTATAGGCCGGTCCTCCTCCGCCTTCAGGCACTACCCAGTTAATGTTCTGACTGGGGTCTTTAATGTCGCACGTTTTGCAGTGCACACAGTTCTGAGCATTTATCTGCAGTCTTGATCCGTCTCCTGTCTCCAGAGGAACGTATTCATAGACTCCTGCAAAAACCAAGAGAGAGCTGTCAGTGGACTGAGCAGTAAACTCTAGCACCTAGCAGCAAGGACAATGAGGAAACAGCATTGGCAGGGTGATCACAACTGCTCTGTTTCATGTGTGCTCATCATTTCATCATGAAAATGCTGTTACAACATTTAAAGACTTGAGACTGAGCCCTTTTCTAGGAAGATCTGGATAGAAAGCTCAAAGCAACGGAATCATTAGGGATTGGAAGGGACCTTGAAAGATCATCTAGTCCAATCCCCCTGACACAGCAGGGACCTAGACCAAGTCACACAGGAACGTATCCAGGTAGGTCTTAAACATCTCCAGAGAAGGAGACTCCACAACCCCCCTGGGCAGCCTATTCCAGTGCTCTGTCACCCTCGGGGAAGAAGTTCCTTCCCATATTTATATGGAACCTCCTATGCTCCAGCTGACACCCACTGCCCCTCGTCCTATCACTAGATGACATTGAGAAGAGCCTGGCTCCACCCTCCTGACACCTACCCTTCACATATTTACAGACATTAATGAGGTCACCCCTCAGTCTCCTCTTCTCCAAGCCAAAGAGACCCAGCTCCTTCGGTCTCTCCTCAGAAGGGAGGTGCTCCACTTCCTTAACCATCCTCGCTGCTCTATGCTGGACTCCCTCCAGCAGCTCCACATCCCTCTTGAACTGAGGGGCCCACAAGTGGACACAATACTCCAGGTGTGGTCTCACCAGGGCAGAGTAGAGGGGGAGAAGAACCTCTCTTGATCTGCTAACCACCCCTCTTCTGACCCATTCCAGGATGCTGTTGGCCCTCTTGGCCACAAGAGCACATTGCTGGCTCATAGTCATCCTGCTGTCCACCAGGAGCCCCAGATCCCTCTCTCCTACACTACTCTCTTAACAGGTCAGTCCCCAGCTTATACTGGTACCTGGGGTTGTTCTTGCCCACATGCAAGACTCTACACTTACCCTTGTTATACCTCCAGACTGTCCAGGTCTCGCTGAATAGCAGCAGAGTCTGCTGGGGTGTCGGCGACACCACCCAGCTTTGTGTCATCAGCAAACTTACTGACAGCACACCCTAATCCCTCATCCAAGTCATCAACGAATGGATTGAACACGACTGGTCCCAGCACCGACCCCTGGGGCACTCCACTAGATACAGGCCTCCAACTAGACTCTGTCCCATTGACCACCACTCTCTGACTTCTACCCTGTAGCCAGTTTATGATCCACCTCACTACCTGGAAATCTAGGCCACACTGCCTCAGTTTGTCTGTGAGGATGCTGTGAAAGACTCTGTCAAATGCCTTAAGTAAAGATAGATCATGTCCACTGCTCTGCCATCATCCATCCACCTGGTTATGCCCTCATAAAAGGCTATCAGGTTGGTCAAGCATGCCTTTCCCTTTGTAAAGCCATGCTGTCCCTATTGACCACTACTCTCTGGCTTCTATCCTGCAACCAGTTCACAAACCACCTCACTACCAGAGCCTTATGATCACCCCAAGTGGTCATNCCCACAACAGTGTCACCCATGCCAGCCTGCCCCTTAATCCTCACCCACAAACTCTCAACTCTCTCTTCATCCGCCTCTGGACAGAACTCAATACACTACAGTTGCTCTCTCACATACAGAGCAACTCCTCCACCCCACCTTGCTGATGTGTCCCTCCTAAAAAGGACATAGCCGTTCATGACCACATTCCAGTCATGCAAGCCGTACCACCAGGTCTCTGTAATTGCCACCAGCTCATAACCACCTGACTGTACACAGATTTCTAACTCCTCCTGCTTATTCCCCATGCTGCGTGCACTGGTGTACAGGCATTACAGGGAGCAAGCTGGACGCTCCAATTTCACCCTAGGACACAGAGACACCCTAGGACACCTGTTTGTCATTAAGACCAGAACTCTGCCCCACTGGTGCTCACCAATCAACTATCCTGCCCCACTTCAAATCTAGTTTAAAGTCTTCTGAATGAGCCCTGCCAACTCCTGCCCCAGAATCCTTTTTCCGCTCTGAGATAAACCCCTCAGATCTGTACCTGCAAGGTCTGGTGCCTGATAAAACCAGTTATTATCAAAGAACCCAAGGCCCTGCCTGTAACACCAGTCTCGTAGCCAAGCATTAATGGACTGAGTCCTTCTATCCTGGCCTGTGTCCTCACCCCAAAATGGAAGTAATGAACAGAAGACAATTTGTGCCCCACAGTCCCACACCAAACATCCTAATGCCCTAAGGTCTTTCTTCGTTCCCCTCAGGCTATGCAATACAGCTTCCTCCCCACCTGTCTGGAAGATCAGCAGTGGGTTATAGTCAGCTGATCTCACCAAGTTATGGAGCAACCTAGTGATATTCCAGGTAAACTGCAGACTTCCCCATGATGAGGGTCAGCACTGCATATTGGGCCCCCAGTCCCCTTCAGGAGCAAGCCTCCAATAACTAGGACCATGTCTTCTTGTGGACCTTGTCATGTTACTGGAAGATTTCCTGGATTTATGCAACTGCCAGGACCTCTGGTATGGGTTCTCTATCCTCTAAATCGTTATTAGACTGGCTGTCTTCCAATAAAGTCTTGTATCTATTACTCAGTGGCAACTGGGGAGGTTAGGCAGGCAAGGGTGGTACTCACCTTCACTTGGCTCCACTCACCCCTTCTACTTGGGCTTCTGTCCTCCACCTGAGAACTACAGGATATAGGCGCCCCTGAATCTGGCTCTTATTTGGCTGTTGTCCAGACTGCTGAGCCTGGCTTCAGCAGTCTACTTCTGTTTCAGCCTCTCTAGTTCTCCTGAGCCTTTCTAGTTCCGCTTGCAGATTTCAACTTCATCTTGCAACTGTGCCGCCCGGTGAAGCAGACAATCTACCTGCTCACACTGTACGCAGCCAGGAAAACACAAGAGAATGCAACATTCCTGGCAGTCTGTCACCTGCATCTTGTTGGGGGACCTCTGTTTGGGTTCACTCATCCATGTGTATTGGTCTTCCTCTGCTGCTGTGTTGTTACCTTTTTTTTTTGCCCCCTGGTGGCTGAAACAGCTAAAGCAACTAAAGCAGCTGTGCTGTCGGAGGTCGGTGCGGTCTGGGTGTGACTTCTGGTTTCTCCACCTTGTAAGGGTCCTGGCTGAGTGCTGATCGTGTAACAACCCGGCTAATCCCGCGAGAGATTTAGACCCTCAGGGGCTGCCCCTTTTCTCCCTCAAGATTTACCGTTCAGGGAATCCGCAGATCACCCAAAAGCGGAAAAGGACCTGGGGGTGTTAGGTGACAGCTGTCTGCAAAGGAGCCAACAGGGTGCCAGGTGGCCAAAAAGGCCAACAGCATCCTGGCCGGAATCAGGAACACAGTAACCAGCAGGAGCACGGAGGTGATCCTACCCCTGGACTCTGCACTCATGAGACCACAACTTGAGATTTGGGCACCACAGGATCTGAAGGACATTGAGGGGCTGCAGCGAGGCCATAGAAGGGCAATGAGGCTGGGGAGGGGGCTGGAGAACAGGCCCTATGGAAAGCGGCTGAGGGAATTGGGGTTATTTAGTCTAGAGAGCTCTCAAAGGAGGTTGCAATGAGGCTGGTGCTGGTCTTTTCTCCCAAATTCCTGATGATAGGATGAGGGAAAATGGCCTCAAGTTGCATCAGAGATTTAGATTGGATCTTAGGAAGAAGTTCTTTGCTGAGAGAGTGGTTGGGCATTGGAACAGGCTGTCCAGGAGGGTGTGGAGACCCCCGCCCTGGAGGTGTTTCAAAACTAAGTAGCTAGAGCACTTGAGGCCACGGTCTTTGGGTTAGGGAGCTGTTTGGGTGAGGGCTGGACTGGATAATCCTGGAGGTCCTTTCCACCCATGATGACTGTATGATTCCTGCAGTCTCTGATCTTGCACAACCAGCCCAGACACCGGTTTTGGGCCGTACCTGCTGGACAAAATCGCTGTTCAGGTCCATCAAATACAGCCAGGTTCCTGTTCACGGGGATGCTGTCGTCTTTGAGGGTTAGATGAGCAGGCTGGTCATGTTCGTGGTTTGTACCACTTAAAGCCACAGATGACAGGAGGTCAAAGCTGATCTTTCCATCAGGCTTTGGGTATTCGATGGGTGTGCAGTCCTTAGCTGGCTTGAGCTGAGCAAAATCTGGACCTAAAGATGGTTTTAATACAAAAGGTTCAGTACAGAATTGCTGCGTCTGGCAGCTACTCAACAACTTAATTCATTCCCCTCGTCAATAGAATGAAGCCTTTTTCAAGGAGACAAAAAGCTGTGTTAAGTAGAATGGTGGGTTCCTGTCTTAATTTACATTCTGTGCGTGGCAGTACAGACTCACAGAACACGTTGGGCTGGAAGGGACTCCTTAGACGTCACCTAGTCCAACCTCTCTAGTGAGCAGAGACATCTTCAACTAGATCAGGTTGCCCAGAACCCCATCCAACCTTGCTCCAGGATGGGGCCTCAAGGACCTATCTGGGCAGCCTGTGACAGTGCTTCACCACCCTCGCTGTAAAAATGTCTTCCTTAGATCTAGTTTAAATCTCCCATTCTAGTTTAAAACCATGAAGCCCGGTCCAGATGCCGCAGATCTTCCTAAAAAGCCTGTCCCCATCTTTCTTACAGGCTCTTCAGCATCTTCACATAGCTGTAGCCACAGTGAACAGGGTTTAGTGGGCAGGGTAGGGTTGGGCTGACAGCTGATCTGTCAGGACAAGATGATCTGGGAAGTCTCTTCGAACCGTAATGATTCTCTGGTTCCTATCCGTTTCTTTTCTAAACTGTAAGGCCTCACCACTTGACCACCTGCACTCTACTTTCAACTAAGGCAAACACAAAACTGGTTTGAAAACAAATTTACCTGGGTGCTTTAACGTCCAGGGTTCCTTTCCTCTCAGCAGCCAGTAGAACAGCCCTGTGTAAATCATTCCTCCGTACACTCCAAGGACAGTGTGGCAGGATGGACGGATGTTCCTAACTGCATACAGCTCTTTCCACACCCAAGACTTCTTCAGGTTATCTTCATACTCTGGCACATGAAGTCCTAAGGCAGTACACGACTTGTTAGGGACGTACACACTAGCCTTGAAATAAAACCAACTGCTGAATAAAGGCAGCAAAATGAAGACACAGATCATTACAGACACACAGATCATTAGGTGTTGGAAGGGACCTCTAGAGGTCATCTAGTCCAACCCCCCTGCTTGAGCAGGACTATAGAACCAGGGCAGGTCACACAGGAACACATCCAGATGGGTCTGGAAAGTCTCCAGAGAAGGAGACTCCACGAACTCCCTGGACAGCCCCTTCCAGTGCTCTGTCTCCCTTACAGTAAAGAAGTTCTTCCTCATGTTGAAGTCCTATCCCAATGCAAACAGATTGTCTCTTTCTTCTTAACACCCAGCACTCATGGATTTATATACAGTGATTAAGTCCTCTCATAACCTTCTCCCCTCTGTTGGATTCTCTCAATCAGATCTCTGTCCCTCTTGAAACAAGGAGCCCAGAACTGGACACAACACTACACGTGGCCTCACTACGGCAGAACAGAGAGGAAGAAAAACCCCCCTTGACCCACTGGACAGACTCCTCTTGACCCATCCCAGGATTCCATCCACCTTCTTGGTGACCAGAGCACATTGCTATTCCATGGAGAGCTTGCTGTTCACAAGAACTCCAAGATTCCTCTCCACAGGAGGTGCTCTCCAGTAGATCGTCCCCCAGCCTGTAATGATGCTTCTCATTGCTCTTTCCCAAGTGAAGAACTCTTGTTCAACCCCATGAAATTCCTCTTAGCCCATCTCTCCAGTTTGAATCACCTCTACAGGAAGCAGAAGCTTATTTTTCAGCTGCTCGGTAGAGGCAGGCAGGAGGACCAAGGCTTAGGAATAAGTAAAACTGTATTAACTTCTGCCTTTAATCACTCACCAGTATGAGCAGTAAACAAACACCAACCATCTTTTCCATCTACCACATGCACCAAATGGTTTATTTGCATTTCCACCCAATTCCTTCAGGTCCATTGAGCTACTGTGGAGCTGCTGGGGCTTTTTAATGCGAGGTAGTCACAGACCCAAGCACAGTGCTCTTACCTTTAGTCTTTGAGTGCAGATTTTCATCAATCAATTGGCCAAAGATGGCTTCTGAAGCCAACATGCCACTCTTCATTGCGGTGTGTGTCCCTTTGATCTTGGGGACATTCATCAGCCCAGGGCTGCAGCCAATCAGCAGTCCTCCAGGGAAGGTTAGTTTAGGGATGGACTGAAGAAGAAACAAAGAGAGGGAATTTGTTTGTTCTTTCTTGAGAGTGAAATGAACATTCTGGAAATGGGACTGGCGTGAGGCTGGAGTGCCCTTTACACTGTTAGCCTGGGTACTACGTACCAGCACATCCTTACTCCACTAACCCAAGGAACTTTGCCACAGTAAGCAATAAGAATAGGGACACTGTGCTGTGTCATAAAATAATGACCCCACTTCCCCTCTATCATCAAGACTGTGCTATCATCACCCATAAGACTGTTTTCCTCCTCCAAGTTAAAGTCAATCCTCGGAGAAAATAATCCACAGGCATCTGTGTCTCTGTCTTCCACCCTGCAAGATGCATCTTGTCTCCCTGCTCATTACTGGGTACTCAAGAGACTGCACCTTGAGTATGGGGTCCAGTTCTGTGTGCCACAGCACCAGGACATTGAGGAGCTGGAGTGGGGCCAAAGAAGGGCAACGAGGCTGGAGAGAGGGCTGGAGAACAGGCCCTATGGGAGAATGAATGAGCGAACTGGGGTTATTTAGTCTAGAGAAGAGAAGGTTGAGAAGAGACTTTGCTCTCTACAGCTACCTCAAAGGAGGTTGTAGTGAGGCTGGTGCTGGTCTCTTCTCCCAAATTACTAATGACAGGATGAGGGGAAATGGCCTCAAGCTGCATCAGGGGAGGCTTAGGTTGGATCTTCGGAAGAAGTTCTTTGCTGAGAGAGTGATTGGCCACTGGAACAGGCTGCCCAGGGAGGTGGTGGAGTCCCCATCTCTGGAGGTGTTTAAAAACTGAGTAACTAGAGCGCTTGAGGCCATGGTTGAGGGGTTAGTGAGCTGTTGGGCTAAGGGCTGGACTTGCTGATCCTGAAGGTCCTTTCCATTCAGGATGATTCTGTGATTCTACTCTTGACCACAAACCTTTTCAATGAAACTGCACTGCACCCTCCCTGTCTCTAAAATAGGCGCCCACTTGTTTTAGAAGTCACTCGTCAGCTGACAAATATATTTTTGGTGCAAAAAATCACTCTCCCATTCTTTAAGACACACAATGCCCCTGAGTACAGTCAATTCACAGAGCTAAGACAATGAGATCAGCAAACTTCAGGTCTAGAGTATTAACATAGCACATGATCCGTCTATGTAATCAGACAGACATACAGAAACATCTCAACTATCAGCATCATTATTCTTACCAATGGAATTAAGATTTTAGACAGGAAACAACTTGAAAGCACAGAGTGACTGCAGTGCTTTGCGAAGAAAGCTGAAATCAAATCCTGGGTCTGGAATTACACACAGAATCGTTAAGGTTGAAAAGGACCTCTGAGATCGTCCAGTCCAACCTACAACACAACCCCTCCGTGACCACCAGACCATGTCCCACAGTGCCACATCCATTGCCTTTTGAAACCCTCCAGGAACAGGGATTCCCCCACTGCCCTGGGCAGCCTGTTCCCATGTTTAACTGCTCTTTCAGTTCAGACTTTTTTTTCCTGATTTCTCATCTGAACTTCCCCTGGGGCAACTGGTGGCCATGTATAGCTGAAGGGAAGTTACAAACACAGAAGCCTTCCTTCAATGGACTTCAGTCTTAAGCAGCACCAGTGAATCCAGCACCGTGCTTTTATTCAAGTCCAAGCATTAGGCAGAGATGTGCAAGAGCTGTAATCTTGCTGTGCATCAGACCTAACAAGTGTCTGTATGAGGAAAGGCTGAGGAGCTGCGTCTCTTCAGCTGGGAGGAGACTGAGGGGTGATCCCATTAAAGGTTATAACTATGGAAAGAGTGAGTGTCAGGAGGACGGAGCCAGACTCTGCTCAGGGGTGTCCAGTTATAGGATACGGGGCAATGGCTGTAAGCTGGAACATAGAAGGTTGCATGGAAACATCAGGGAAAACTTGTTCCCAGTGAAGGTGACAGACTCCTGGCCCAGGCTACTCACAGAGGGTGTGGAGTCTCCTGCTCTGGAGACTTTCAAACCCCACCTAGATGTCCCTGTGTGACTTGTCCTAGGGGATCCTGCCCTGGCAGGGGGTTGGACTGGATGATCTCTAGAGGTCCCTTCCAAGCCCCAATGTTCTGTGATGCTGTGACAAAGTGATCCACCTGCAGAGAGGTTCACTGTGTATCCTGGGTGTCATCAAGAGGTTTCTCCATGAGCACACTTGACTCAGTCTCAGGCTCAGTACATTAACACCATGAGACTGTGACAAGAGTGATGCTGCTGCTGAAATTCTATTTGTATTGCAAGAACAGCCTGAAGCCACATTTACACTAAAGAGGTCAAAAGTAAAGACAGAGCAGTCAGAAAGCAGAGTGGAAAAGCCTCTCACACAAGATCACAAGCACTTGGGCTGGTGTTAAGCTCCAAACTGAAAGCAGCATCTACAAGCTGGATCAGGGAGTCTGTGACATGAAACCACATGCTGTGTTGCAAGATGCCCACGTGAGAAGCTAAAAGGTTGAAAGGCCTGAGCTGTTCAACATAAACTCCAGACTATTGCTCCTGGTAACTCTACCAGTCCTTCCAACTTCGAATACTTGTGAAAAATGTCACCTTTAGACTCCTTAAGGGAAAGAGATGCACAAGGTATTACCATCTCCCAAGAACACAGCAATTAGAGGCCGAGCATCAGAGATCCCAAAGGTATCTGTACTTGAGGACACGACACGAGGACACTACCATCCTACACAAGAATCTCAGCACCAGCACTGCTTTAGGAGCACCAAATGCTGGGAAGAAGCTCTTTCTGCTGGAATTAAGCAAGTCATGTGGAAAATACTTCCCCAACACCCACAAGCAAACCCTAGTTGAGTGGTGCTGCCCTCTCTTCCCAAGGTTTCCAGGCACACCAAGCAATTATTTGCAGCTGCTTTGATGCTGAACTCATCTGAATGGATATAAACTGAACTCAGTCACTTTCTGAAGTAGTTATGTCCAAAGATTTTTAGGATGTCAGCACCTCAGTCTAACAAATCTCAGCAGCCAGTATCCAGTAGGGTAACGGGGCTTGTCTGACCCGTAAAACCGTTGATTTTATTCACCTTTTATTACAGTCCAGTCGTCCCCCAAAAACAACTCAAACCTACAGCACTAAAAAATTGTCTGTAAAGAATTCACAAGCAAAGAATTGCATGAAGAAGTTACCTGCAAACCACCTTCATTTAATGCTCTGGCGCCGTAGGCAATCCTTGTTCCACCCTCCAAAGTAGGCTGTATGCTGGGATGATGCTTCCACCTCTGAAACTCCCTAAATGGATTCAAATAGGGATTTTGATAATCTAAACCAACCTTAAAAAGAAAGAAGAAATGATGAAAAGGTTTGACAAGAAACAATCTTGTGTTACTACATCAACTCTACAGCTACCTCAAAGGAGGTTGTAGCGAGGCTGGTGCTGGTCACTTCTCCAAAATTCCTAATGATAGGATATGGGGAAATGGCCTCAAGCTGCATCAGAGGTGGTTTAGATTGGATCTCAGGAAGAAGCTCTTTGCTGAGAGAGTGGTTGGGCACTGGAACAGGTTTTTCATTAATAAAAGACAGGTTCAGACTGATAAAAGACAGATGAATATTCATTAAGGGCAGATTAATATGACAGATTAACCTTCCTAACACAGGCAGAGTGCAAAAGATTGAGAAAGAACGAGGTTTATTCTGTTGCTACCGTTGCGTTTTCACGCTCACACTAAAACAGAGAGATGAAATGGCATAAGAAAGGTTGTACGAGAACACACAAGCATGAAAACAACGTGACTTACCACAAAGCCAAGAGCAACAAGAGGTTCACTCTCATTTAAGTGATAGAGGAAGGATCCTCCGTAAGTATGTCTGTCCAACGGCCAGCCAACAGTGTGCTCTACTCTCCCTGGCTTCCATTTACTTTTATCAATAGTCCACAACTGAAATGAAAATGATAAAAAAAATTACTCGACATTTCAAACTAATATTTGATTCTATCAGACAAACACACCATTAAATATAGAAGGAAATTAATTACTGGTACGACTGACACACAAACTCTGCAGCAAAACAACAGGTACAATTCTATGTGAATGGAATTGCTGTTGAAGAATTCCCTTCTGTTGCCTGAAATTTGGATCATCAGAAGATATGTGACTGAAGCTCCAGTAATATGCCCCAAATTTTCATCCAATCACAGAATAATCCTGGTCAGAAAGGACCTCCTAGATCACCAAATCCAACCAGACCCACAACAGCAACAAACTTAAATACCTGATGGATTGATAAACACAAATTAACGCCTCCATGCCTGCCCCTATAGCAGGGCGTGAAGCACCATGGCTACACGTTTCTTGAACACCTCCAGGGATGGGGACTCAGCCACATCCCTGGGAAGGCCCTTCCACTGCCCAACCACTCTTTCTGTAAAGAATTTCTTCCTAATATCCACTGCAACCGCCCCACCTCAGTTTCAGACCATTGCCTCTGGGTTTGTCTTTAGCTACTAAGGAGTAGAGGCCAAACCCCACCTCTCTACAACCTCCTTTGAGGTCGTTGTAGAGGGCAACGAGGCCCTTTCTCAGCCTCCTCTTCTCCAAACTAAACCTGCCCAGCTCCCTCACCCTCTCCTCATACAACTGGTTCTCTAAACCCCTCACAAGCTGGGTAGATCTGCTCTGGACAAGTTCCAGCATCTCAATGTCTTTCCTATACGAGGGCCCCAGAACTGAACCCGGTACTCGATCCTTTACAGGAGTAACTCTGATGGACACTTCTGCTGAGGAATGCAACTCTGACATTGACATTGTTCTTTAAAACCATTTTCATATGAATCACTGCACTTTCCTCATCAGTGTCTCAAGATCAGGTGTAACAATGTGCCTGACATGATCTGAGGATTTGCTGTCAAACAGGTTGTTCTCTCTCTGCTCTATCCTACACTCTGAATTGGAGAAGCATCTTCTTGTTTCTGCTCACTTCCAGCTCATTTTACAAAGTGTTTCTTCACCATGGAGTTAGGTGCCAGGGCAGCCTAACAACAGCAGGGCAGTTGATCAGCTCAAGCATGGAGGCAATCTGCATCGATGCCTCAGTTTAGATAAAGCAGCACATTTTTGAGTGGGATTCCTGATCCCTCCTCACTTGCTCTGCATTGGGTCACACCATACAGAGATCGAGGAAGGCACGGAGTGGATTCCTTTCACGTCAAACTGAACTGCAAGCCAGGCTCCAGAGCCTAGCGAAAGCACGCCAGACATGAAAGGACAGCACATGATCAGAGACAGTCTGAAGTAAAAATAAACCTGACACGTGCACAGTGTTGCTGCCAGCTCAGCAGCAACTATCACCTTACAGAATGATAGGATGAGGGAAAATGGCCCCAAGTTGCGTCAGGAGAGGTTTAGATTGGATCTTCAGAAGAAGTTCTTTGCTGAAAGAGTGGCTGGGCACTGGAACAAGCTGGTCAGGGAGATGGTGGAGTCCCCATCCCTGACGGCGTTTAAAAATTGAGTAGCTAGAGCACTTGAGGCCATGGTCTAGGGCAGGGGTCCTCAAACTTTTTAAACAGGGGGCTGGTTCACTGTCCCTCAGATAGTGTCGAGGGCCAGGCTACAGTTTGTGCTGCCTGGCTTGTCCTGGCTGGGAGCAGGAGGGAGACATGGAGGAGCCACCCAGCCCCTCCAAAGAGCCGGCAGGAGTAAGTCAACTGTGGCTGCTCAGGGGGGAGGGGAGGAGGGTGAATACCAGTGGGCTGGATTGGACACCCTGGGGGGCCGTATCCGGCTTGCGAGCCAGGGTTTGAGGACTCCTGGTCTAGGGGTTAGGGAGCTGTTGGGATGAGGACCGGACTTGCTGATCCTAGAGGTCCTTTCAGCCAGGATGATTCTATGAAGCAAATGCAGTCTCATCTGGAAGCAGAGGAACTGCACGGTAAGACCTTGCTGAAATGACAACTTGGATGTCAGACTACGACTATGTAATACATTTACAGAGAGGTTATTCAATCTCTCTTCCTGCCTCTCCTCACTCCCATATTAATGTACAGAAAAGCCACAGAAGGCCTTTGCTTCCCTCCTGAGGTACTAAACTCAGGCAGCACTAATTCCTCTCTCTTTCAGGCCAAGTACACAAAATAGATTTCACAAACTAATGTGATTTGACAACAAAGTCAGAGGGTTACAGAGCAGAGTCACAGGTGCCTTTGGCTCTAAAACAGATATAAAAGAAATAACAGAAACCAGTCATGACACTCAGGAATTCTCTGATCAGCTTCAGAAGAGCAAAGACTCTGAAGCAGGAATGTGGAACTTGTAATTTATTGCTCTAAATTTAACCCACAAATTAGCTTGAAAGCAAACAGAGCACTTATAGCTTCACAGTACTTTCCTGAGTTGCTACGACTATGCACGTGATACCTCTTTCAGTCCGATACCGTAGCTCTGGGGCTGGCAGTTCTCCCTGAGGTTGTACTTGTTGTACAGCTGCTTGGCCAGATGTCCATGACAACCTTCAGCGAAGACTGTGACTTTACCGTGGAGCTCTAAGCCTCTTTCAAAGTTGGCCTGCAGAGGTAGAGCATTTCATCAGCAGTTAGAGCTGTGTCACACCAAACTCACCACAAGGAACCGAATGTCAATACAGTGACTTGACACTAAGCTCTGCTCACACCCTACAAACTGCTAGAAGCCAAGATGCTAGTCCAGCTGTCTTTTCCACCTAACCACGATGTAAGAAAACCCAAAGGCATTTTCTTGGTCCCACGATGACTGGGTTGGGACTTGAATCCCCATCCCTGGAGTAGTTTTAAGATTATAGAATCACAGAATGTTAAGGATTGGAAGGATCTCGAAAGATCATGCAGTCCAATGCGTCCACCACAGCAGGATCCCCTAGATCCAGTTGCACAGGAACAACTCCGGGTGGGTTTTAAATGTCTCCAGAGAAGGAGACTTCACAGCCCCCCTGGGCAACCCCTTCCAGGGCTCTGTCACCTTCACTGTGAAGAAGTTCCTTCTTAGATTGATGTGGAACCTCCTCTGTTCCAGCTCATACCCAGTGCCCCTTGTCCTACCATTAGATGCCCCTGAGCAGAGCCTGGCTCCATCCTTCTGACACCCACCCTTTCCCTATTTATCAACATCCACGGGGTCACCCCTCAGTCTCCTTTATTCCAAGCTGAAGAGACCCAGCTCCCTCAGCCTTTCCTCAGTAGGGAGATGCTCCACTCCATCATCTTTGTGGCTCTATGCTGGACGGTTTAGCTGTGGTGTTGAGAGATCTGGTCCAGTGGTGACACTGGCAGAGTAGGGTTAGTGGTTGGACCTGATGATCTCAAGGGTCTTTTCCGTGAGTCTACTCTTATAGAAGCAGTTTACATAAATCAAATCAATTCACTACCACTCCCCTTTGCAAATTCCATAAATTAGTTAATGTGATGTTTCAACAATGTAATGAAGTCGTATTTCATAGCTCAACATCCTTCTCCAGCACCCACACAGGTGCCAACGTGTGACTTTTTACTCTGAATTTTTACTGCTGGTATTTTTGTTTGGTGCTGACTGAAAGGTGAAACTACTTATTAACCACAGTCTGTTTGATTAGACTCTGTATAAACACTGCAGACAATCTTGGCCTGAAGGTTACCAAAACTATGTCTGATAACCTGAACCCTCACACACTGCAGGTTGTATCAGCTGATGTGACAGCTAAAACACTTGAAATCTCAAAAAGCTGCACTGATCACTGAATTACCGAGGCTGGAAAAGCCCTCTGAGCTCATCCAGCCCAGCACCTAACATCACCACACTGACCAGATCAGGGCGCTAAGGGCCACAGCCAGGCTGGCCTTCAACACCTCCTGGGATGCGAACTCCACTTCTCTGGCAGGGGGGGTTGAACTGGATGACCTCTATAAGTCCCTTCCAACCCCTGACATTCTGTGATTAGCACAAGAAGCTGTTACTCTACATTGCCATACTCTCCCCAGGTACCGCACAAAGAAGCAAGAAGCTTATAGCAGACTCTGGATTCCCCTAAAATCAGTCCAAGCCTGACACTCAGGGCAGGAAGCCATCTGCTAGATACAGAAATGTGACCAAGCAGCAAAAAGGTACAAAGCTCCAGTGTGGACCTTGTCCCACTAAGATAGACAGACCAGCAACAAAGGTGTCCTCAGTTGTAAGTAACAAATCGCTCCAGCTACCAGCTGGACTTTCATTTCACGCAGAACCTTTCTTCTAGGAGTTTCTGGAACTGTCTCCTTTGTTTCCCCATTTCACATAACCCAAAATACCTCTGTAATCCCCTTGGAGTCCCCCTCAAACAAATCTCCCTTCTGCAAAGGCTTTTCCTACTAATCTCAGGAACTCTAAAACCAGAACTGTGGCAGGTAATAATACATTTCGCACCCAGAAAGGGAAGACACTCTGCACTTTTTAGGCTGCAGAAGGACTAGTGATGGCATCAGAAGCAGCTACATCAGTGATTCCCATAATGAGGCACTTAGTTATGGGGAAGACAGTTCCTTACCTTAGGTGCTCCATCCTTCTGAATGCCTACATCATTGGTCGCTATCCCTTTCACGCTACCATCGTCATGGAAAAGGACCTTTAGAAAGAATTAAAGAAATAAAAAGGCATTTCAGTGATTGGCCATTTTAATCCAGTCATAAAAGCTCTAACACAGAACTTGCAAGCACTAGGTCTTTAATAGTCAAATGTACCACAGGTACTACTACAGGCTGGCGACTGACCTGCTAGGGAGCAGTGCAGGGCAAATGGATCAGTGGGCCCTAGTGGCCAGCAGGATGGTCAGGAGCCAGAATGGGCCCTGGTGGCCAAGAAGGCCAGTGGCATCCTGGGGTGGATCAGAAGGGAGGTGGTTAGCAAATATAGAGAGGTTGTCCTCCCCCTCTACTCTGCCCTGGTGAGACCACTTCTGGTATCTCGTGTCCAGTGAGGGTGACAAGAACCCTGGCACAGGCTGCCCAAAGAAGGTGTGGAGTCTTCTGCTCTGGGGGCTTTCAAACCCCACCTGGATGTATGACCTGTCCTAGCAGATCCTGTTGTGGCAGGGGGTTTGGAATGGATGATCTCTAACGGTCCCTTCCAACCCCTGACGTTTGGCGATGCTGTGAAATGTGAAGATTATGCATTTATTAACACACTGTGTAACAAGTCTGGCTGGATCTGGGAATTCAGACACTGACAAGCAGTCTTCACACTATTGTGAATGGACCAGTAACTGGAACTGCAGCAGAAGGCTCCAAAAACAACTTTCATACCCATGCTGACATTATCATTACCTCAGCTGCTGCGTAGCCTGGATACACCTCGACACCCAGAGCTTCTGCTTGCTCCCCTAGCCAGCTCACCAAGTGGCCCAGTCGCACTATGTAATTGCCATGATTAACCATTGGAAGCCCTAGGCAAAGAAACAGAGAAATAAAACACAAAGCAGAGAGAAAAAAACCCAACTGATGGAGCTGAGTCTCTTGAGCTCTGAGGAGACTGAGGAGTGACGTCATTAATGTCTATAAATATTTGAAGGGTGGGTGTCAGGAGGATGGAGCCAGGCTCTTCTCAGTGTCATCTAGTGACAGGACAAGGGGCAGTGGGTGTGAGCTGGAACATAAGAGGTTCCACATCAATATGAGAAGGAACTTCTTCCCAGTGAGGGTGACAGAGCACTGGAACAGGCTGCCCAGGGGGGTTGTGGAGTCTCCTTCTTTGGAGATGTTTAACCTGCCTAAATATGTTCCTGTGCAATTTGGTCTAGGAGGTCTTGCTCTGGCAGGAGGATTGGATTAGATGATCTTTTGAGGTCCCTTCCAACCCCTAATGTTCTGTGATTCTTTGAAAAACCAAGCAAAGGAGCAGAAGAGAGATCTGTATATATATATATATATGTACAGATGAGATGTCACCTCTCTTACCACTAAGGTCTGAGTAAAGCCTCACTGTGTCAACTGTTCCGTTCTGCATATATTTGTTGCCCTACACTGAATCAAAATTGCCTGATTCATGGAAAAGTTAAAAGAAACTTGGAGAAAGACGCCTCTCTGCCACCTCACTAAAGCTCACCTGGAAGAATAGGCACTGGAATTCTTGATTTCTCCGTTAAAATTCCAAACTTGTCTTCGGTTACAGGAGTATTAAGTGGAGCCTATGTGAAACACGAAACAGAAACAACACCCCGAGTCGTATTTTTCTAGCAAATCTAACAGCCCAGACAAAACCAATTTGAACTGGCAATTAAGGAAAAGTTGAAGATAACATTTCTAAACCAAAAAACTTCAAGTCAAACTGGCAATTAAGGAAAAGCTGAAAAAACTCCTCTGTAGGAAGGTAGAGAAGTATGAGGCAGTCATTGTTCCAGAATCAACACAACTACAGAGGTAAAAAATGAACAGGGCTTTGCAACTTACTTCTGTAGTTTGTCCAGAGGCTTGTGTTCCATCCGTATTCTAGATCTTTCTAAAGAAGGCAATTCAACCTTCGTTAGAAACCTCTTTCTCAAACCTTGGGGTATTGTTTACCCCAATAGGACAGAACAACTCACAGCCCACTTGTTGGCATTCACAGCTGGCTGAAAGGTAGACTGTTCTGGCACAGAGGACATCAAGGTGCTGGAGAGGGGGCAGAGAAGGGTGATTGAACTGGTGAAGGGTCTGGAGAACAGGTCTGGTGAGGACAGGCTGAGGGAGCTGGGGCTGTTCTGCCTGGAGAAGAGGAGGCTGAGGGGAGACCTCACTGCCTTCTACAACTACCTGAAGGGAACTTGCAGTGAGGTGGGAACTGGCCTTTTCTCCCTATGGATTAGTGACAGGACAAGGGTAAATGGAGTCAGGTTGTGACAAGGGAGGGTCAGACTGGATCTCAGGAAAAACTTCTCAGAAAGAGTAGGGAGGCCTTGGAACAGGCTGCCCAGGGAAGGGCTGGAGGCACTGTCCCTGGAAGGGTTCAACAAATGGGCACACAGAGTGTTTCAGGAAATGGGTTAGTGGTTGTGGGTTGTAGGGTGACAGCTGGACTTGATGATCTTGGTCTCTTCCAACCTTGAAGATTTAATGATTGCTGAGAATAAGCCATCACACTGCTTGTGTGTGAGAGCTGGATGCCGCCTAACTGCAGTCACTGCAGTGCAGCACGTGGCAGGATGCAGTCAGACCACTACAGAAAAGAGCAAAGGCTGCAGCATATCTGTGTAGACAGTAAAGTTTAGCACTGTCAAACAAGAAGAAAGAGGCTGAAAGGAAGGATTGAGGTTGTCTTAGTTTGTTAGATCAATAAATTTTTAAGCGGCACTAAGTACTGATGGTACCAAGGCACTAAGTCAAACCAGAAAGAGTCAGATAAGGCGTTTACTACAAGCCAGTGATTAGTTTTAGTGTTTATAAGCTCATACATACCCCCCGCTCCTTCCAGTCTGGAAAGAGCTCTTGTAAGGACCTTGGCTCCAGACAAGCACCAGACAGTGTATGGGCACCAATCTGAGAAGCCTTTTCCACCAGGCAGACACGTATCTCTTTGCTGTGCTCAGCAGCCAACTGCTTGAGTCGAATAGCTGCAGAGAGACCTGCGGGGCCTGCTCCAACGATGACAACATCGGCCTCCTCTGCAAATCTTTCCATGTTTACCCCTTTAATAGAAACAAAGGATAAAATAAACCAGTTTCCAGTTCATCCCAGTGTCTCTCTTGCTCTCACTAAACCTTGCTCTGTGTTTACAGCTATTGGGTGTCCTTGAAGTTCTCACTTCCAACAGAATGAGTTCAATATTCAACAGAATCCCTACTTCAGCACCAGGAAGACTGCAGCAGGATATGAGTAGCTCTTTTTAGGATCTAAGCAGATCCATCATAACACCACACACTCCAGCTCTATGCACTGTCACACAAGATTTAGCCTAGGATGTTAAACACAGGAATGCAGCTGGCTGGCTGTATCAGACAAAGTGAAACAAGATTTAATCCAGGTTATTAGTGCTGTGTTTAAGAGCAGAGAGTTGCTGTAAAAAGAAAAACAATAGCTTCAAAATGGAACAACAATAATGAAGCTTTTAGAGAATAATTTTTTGCCCCTCACCTTCCCATCGTTTGTCCTTGTCCCGAGGATGGATGGTGTAGTGTGTGGTTATGCGAGGCACAGGGGCAGTCGATGCACATCTCGAGATATGAAGTGAGGGAAGGCAGTCTATCAACTTCAGAGCATGGAAGCACCAACGTGCTGCAAGAAGAAACAGGCTTGTCAAATCAGTCATAGACCAGTTGATTATGATCTTTCAGAGATACAAATGGCATAATAAATACAACAAGCACCCTTGTACTGGATAGCAAGGCAGGTTGTAGGAAGGAAAGTCTGATGAAGAGAGGCTGAGGGAGTTGGTGTTTGGCCTGGAGGACACTCAGGGTAGACCTTCTCCCTCTCTCCAACTCCCTGAAGGGAGGATGCAGTGAGGGTCAGGCTCTTCTCCCAGGCAACCAGCACCAGGACAAGAGGGCAGGGCCTGAAGCTACCAGGAGAACATTAGGTTGGATGTTGGGAAGCCCTTCCTCACGGACAGGGCGATCAGTGCTTGGACTGGACTGGCAAGGGCAGTGGTGGTGGTGTTGAAGGCCAGTCTGGCTGTGGCCCTTAGTCTGGTCCTGGTCTGGCCACTGTGGTGATGTTAGGTGCTGGGCTGGATGAGCTCAGAGGGCTTTTCCTGCGTCAATCATTCGATGATTCTGGGTGATGTGAAGACCAGGAATCCAAAACACAGGATTTTTTAAGATTTTCAAGTCAGGAATACATTTTTATGAATATATTTATTACATAAAATAAGTTTCCCTAATACAGTTGCATTAGGAAAAGGAAAACATTTTTAATAACACATTTATTACATAAAATACATAGAATCATAGAATGGCCAGGGCTGAAAGGGACCTGAAAGATAATCTAGTCTCAATCCTCTTCCACAGGCAGGGACACCTTCACTAAACCAGGTTACTCAGGGCCCCAGACAACCTGCCCTTCAACACCGCCAGCGATGGGGCAGCCACAACCTGGTCCAGCATCTCCCCACGCTCACAGCAAACAATTTGTTCCTCATGTCCAACCTCCATCTCTCCTTTTCAAGGCTGGAACCCTTTCCCCTTGTCCTCTCGCTACAACCCCTGCCAAAAGCCTTACATATTTCTAATATATTCATATCAGGAAAAAAACAAAATACTAAGAACTTCCCCTTTAAGCATTAAGACTCATTCATCTCAACTTGTGTTCAGATGTCAAAAGAAGGGATGACCGTGTGCGTCCTGTCTCTACATTTGTTTGGTCACTCTTAAGGAAGTCTGAAATACATATTTCGAGTTCAAAACAAAATAGGGACCTCAAATGTCACCTTCTTGATCTGACTTTTCCCTTTCACAAAAAAATCACGAAGCCATATACTATCTGTACTCCGAAAACTAATTTGGTCAGCACCAACATTAGTCACTGCTAAAAGATCTGTGAGCAAATGCAGCTTGATAAGTATTTTCCCCTCATTTATACCCTCATTTTCTCTGATTTTACAGGTTAAGGTGACTATGGTATTTAAATTAGAGCATTTCCAGTGGGCTCAGTTCAGCTAGGTTACTGGTTGGACTCAATCATCTTAAGCATCCTTTCCAACCTAAATAATTCAGCGATTCTATGATGAAGTAAAAATCACAAACATCGCAGGACTGTGTTTTGCTGAGAACAGTGATTGACAAGGCCAGCACAGACATCCTCTGCACTGGGATAGCCCTGTGTCTGGGACAGACCTGTGGTGACTGGGGCAGCTACTGCGATAGCCCTGCAATCTGCAACACTCCTGCATGTGTGCCAGCCCTGTGTCATCTGGGACAGTCCTGCATTGCCTGGTACAGCCCTGCATCCTGCAATAGGCAGATTTAGGTCAGATCTGAGGCAGAAATCCCTCCCTCTGAGGGTGCTCATGCCATGGAACAGGTTGCACAGGGAGGTTGTGGCTGCTCCACCCCTGGAAGTTTTCAAGGCCAGGTTGGATGGGGCTCTGGGCAACCTGCGCTAGTGAGAGGTGTCGCTGCCCATAGCAGAGACCTGGCACCGGGTGAGCTCTGAGCTCCCTTCCAACCCAAACCCCTCGATGACTCACTCTATGACCACTACCTCGCACAACCCCTAATTATCCTTCATCCACAACCAGACAACTAGTTATGTCACAGGCACGGTAACAACGCCCGTGAAGACCCACAGGGCCACGACACGCCCATTTCCTATGTTTTAAGTCTAGAAAGCGCCATGGGAAGAAGCAACACAGGCCCAAACCCCGCACAAGCAGCTCACGCACCCAAGCGCGTTAATTTAACCTCTAGAAGGGGCAGCGCCCACTCCCGCTCCCTTCAAATTTACTCCTTTCACGAATAAAACACCATTAACAACAAACCGCTGGGTGCTCCCCGCTCCTCCCCCCGCCACTACCGGCCCGCACCCTGGGGTGCGCGCCTCCAGCGTGACCTTTGCACTACTTCCGCGCCACCCGCCCCGCCCTGCCCCGTGTCTCGTTGCCGTCCCACCACCCTCCTCCTCCCCACCCCGCAGGCCGTCCCGCCGCGTTACCTCGGCTGTACGACGGGCAGCCAGGGTGCAGCATGATGAAAGCAAGGGCGCTACCCCCGCACCTCCTCAGCACCTTCAGCAGCCCTCGACACGGCTCCGCCCCGCGCCTGCGCACTGCGGCGGGACTGCAACTCCCAGAGTGCCCTGCGGCGCGGAGGGACGGCCCCGCGGCCCTGGTTTAGGCGGGAAGGGAGGGGCGGGGTGGGACTGGATGACGGGGCAATGGCCGAAGCGATGACTGGGGTATCGCCCGGTGCGGGGACTCGGGAGGTGCACGGGGAAAGCGACGGGTCGAGGCCGACGGAACAACCGGGCGGAGCTACGCGGGAGCTGCTGGAGGAGGTGGAGATGCAGATCGGGAATGTGAGTGGAGGGAGAGTGGCGGGTCCCCTGACGGAGGGTTGGGGGATCCCTCAGGAAGGGTGGCGGGAGGGCAGAGGATCCCTCAGGGAGGAAGGCGGGAGGGAAGGAGGTCCTTCAGGGAGGACGGCGGGGCGCGGGACCGGGTCGAACAGGCGCCGGCGTTCTCCAGCCTCTCCCTGCCGCTGCCCCCCGGCGTCTTTGTGCTGTTCCCCTGCTTCTCTCAGCCGCCTCTCAGCTGGAACACAAGAAGTTTCATTTAGAATTAAGGGAAAACTTTGCAGCGCAAGTCCCAAAGCCCTGGCACAGGCGGCCCAGAGAGGCTTTGGAGTTTCCTGCTCTGGACATACTTAGACCGCAACCTGGATGCAGCATTGTGCAGCGTGGTCTGGACAGCCCTGCTTTGACAGGGCAGTTGAACTTGATCTCTTGAGATCCCTTCCAGGGCTAGTGATTCTATGATTCTCTGTCTGCTGTTCCCCAGGCTGCCCTCTCGCTGGCGAAGATCCTGGAGGCAACATCGGCTGTGTCGGCGCAGGTGGAGGAACTGGCCACGAAGTGCTCAGAGAACGCCCGGTTCCTCAGGACATGGCGCGACCTCCTGAGGGAGGGTTATGAGTCCCTGAAGCCCAGCGGCTAAGCCCACTCCATCGGACTGGAACGCACTTTTTTAAACTAAAACTTTTTTAGGTCTTTTTTTTCAGAAACACTTAGGTGTCTCCTATGCAAGTTGTGTGCAAGTCTCCAAGTGAAATAGCTTTGTAAAAGAAATCAGGTTTGACTTTTGGACTCCTCCATTGCAACTCAAGTGATCTCACACATGAAATATTCAGCCGTTTTGCTTAATATTGTGGCTGCGAAGTCGGTCACTGTGGGATACCCATAGGCTATTATTTGATGATGGTATCATGCTGTGGACATCCCTCCTCTTTTAAGAGAGGAAACTCTTCCAACTCCAGAGAAACTTGCTGAGCTAACCTCAGGTGTTTTGCTTTGCACTCTTCATCGTGTGGCAGATCATAGAATCATAAGATTGGAAGGGACCTCCAGAGGGCATCCAGTCCAACCCCCCTGCAACGGGCAGGGCCATCGCTCACCAGACCAGGTTGCACAGAGCCCCATCCAGCCTGACCTTGAATGGCTTCAGGGATGGGACCTCCACCTTCTCTCTAGGCAGCCTGTTCCAGGGATCCCCTACCCTCTGATTCAAGATGGGGTAATATGGTTTATTTATGAGCTTTAGCTACTCCCCATCTCCCAAACCGTACTGTCTTTACCATTGTTGCAATATATTTCTATAAAGCTGCAGATTATTTTGCAGAGTTTTGTTACTACAAACAATTTTACACTATTTTCTGTTGTAACAAAGTGCCTTGAAACATCTCCCATCTTGCTCTCATAATAGAGCTTTTTAAGTTGTCCTGTCTTGTATCTTTGCCTTACGCAGTTACTAGTGAGTTAGTTAGTCTAGAGCTTGCAGTTAACTGGTTGGAACTAAATGATAGCTAAAATTAAAGCGCTAAATAGCTGTGCTGAACCTCCACCAGAGCAGCGTGACGCTGAAACGCAGCAGGAGAAACAGGCTGTACCATGATTTATGTAGTCAGCCTTATTTTTCCTGGTAGAAAAACTTTTTAAAACACAGACAACTCTGTAGTTTTCTTATCTAAATATTAAAGATTTCACAAAGTGTAAAATAATATATACTGTTTTATTCATAGAAACAAAGTTGGCATCGAATATCTCGTTAACCAGCTTAAGGGTAACACAGATGCAGTGGTACAGACAGCTGGATGTCCTTGCATATCTCATCAAAAGTAATTATAGTCCTTAAGAGGGTTTGGCCTTTCGGACCACACGACCTCTGACTGCCCCAGTTGCAGGCAATCAACGTGGCAGGAAGGATTTCATGGAGCTGTTTTTAACCCCACAACCAACAACGTTGCTAAGGAACTTGGAGAAGAGGTTGGTTATGTTCAGCAGATGGTATTTTATTTCAGTAAAACATACAGTAGTGGAAACAAGATGTTCAACAATCTTCTATCTCAAGATAATCCAAACAATCTTAAATTCCAAGGTAATGCAAAGTTCTGTAAACAGTTGAAGTGTGAGTCACACCTCTTACAAAAACTCCTTATGCTGTTAAGAAGTTAAGTGCAAACACTGGAAGTATCATGTCACTTCATTTTAAACAGCTTCAAATGCCAGTTAAGCTTTTCTTTGACCTTTGTGGGCTTCTAGGCGATCAGGCTGTGTGAGGAGGGTACTGAAAGAACAGCCAAGGAAAAGAATCTCTTCAGTAATTGTGAAGGAATTGCCTCTGGAGGATTCGGATAATTTCTTGTAACCCTTGTAACACTGGGATAGGCTGGGCTTCATGATCTTAGAGGTCTTTTCCAGCCTCAATAATTCTGTGCTTTGTTGCCCTGAAAATGCAGAATGGCTGTGCTCCTTAAGTTGTTTGAACCATGAAGCATCTGATCAGATGCAGGACGTGATCAAAACTTACATGTCGGGACACCTCTTCAGTCTTTTGCTTGACTGTCTCCCATTGCTCCACGTACAGAGATGACTGAAAGTTGCTGCAGTCTGCAAGCTGTGGGGAGCTCCCCATCGTCACCCAGTAAGAATCAGGAAACAAGCAGCATCAGGATGTTTGGAATCTTGGTCCAGTCAGGATGCTCTTCTGAGGGCAGGAAACTTCCACCAGCAATAGCTGGGGGCCACTTGAGAAAATAACTTTAAAAAGTATATATTTAAATATTATACTTTAATTTATATTTTAAAATAATTTAAAAGTCTATTTTAATTCAGATTTTTAAATTATATTTTATTTCAGATTTTAAATTTATGTTTTAATTTATAGTTTAAAACTATATTTTAATTCAGATTTTAGAATTATGTTTTAAATATCCCCACAGGTTTGCTTCTGCCTGGGTTGGAACAGTCATTACAATTTTAGGATTGTCTTGACATGAGTTGGTAAATTTTACAAAGAAACACGATTTTCTCTGGTTCGGCCTGGACAACTGTGATACAAACCACAGCAATGATGACATTTTACGTGGTTTTGCTTGCTAAAGCTTTGAAGAGCTGACACAGCCAGTCAAATTCTGAAGAGGAAATACAAGAGTTGAATGATTAAATCTAATCAATATTTTAAAACATTCAGCTGCTGAAGTGAGGAATTAAAAGTTTAATGAAATTAAATAATCTTTTTCCTTCCTTAAAGTTCAACGATTTGGAAACATCCTGATTTCAGGGTGAGATGTTACAACTCCGTAAGGGTTTTTTTGTGCTTCTGGAACTAAAAAAATCCCAAACAACTTGAGTGGATGGTTGAACCTGATGATCTTGAAGGTCTTTTCTACCCTTGATGACTCTACAGTTCTACGAACTGACTTCTCATTCAGATGTAGGGTGAATCTTCCAAACGAGAGATAGGCCATGGCTCCTCTTCTTCCTGCTTTGGTTCTCTTGAGCCCACTCATTCCCTCATCTTTCCCCATTGCTCTGACACCGTTAAACCCACAGGTGAGAAGCGTGGGGAACTGTGTGGGTGTCCCTGTGGAGACTCCAAACAGCTCTATGTGCAGGAATTTAGCCTGGTTGACTGTGTCATCACCGATGCCTCAGAGGAGTCTGTACAGAGTGCAGGCTTCATCACCTTTGGCGTCATTTCATGCATTGGCCACATCTCTACCCAGATGAACGATGGGCCAAATGCTTTCTGACTGCCTTTACCTCTTTGGGATCTCTGTTGTCTGTAATTAGACCAGAACTGATGGATCATTTCTTTGAAGGGGCGTGTTGTCAAAGTGTAGAGCAGAGGGTTCAAAGCACTGTTTATTGGCAGTATGAAAATCACCACCCAAGACGTTATGGTACCTTAGGGAGGGAAGAGAAAGGAAGATGTGACATTCATTCCAGTGCCTGTACCCGTTAATTAACCAATCTCTTGATGCAGACACAGCACAGCATGCTGGTGAGGGGGAGGCCCCATGCATCCCAAGCTCAGTTCCTGTTGCAGCAGATACTTAGGGTTTCTCCTCACTATTATGCTTGCACTACCCTCTTAACTCCCTGTTTCCAGGGCTTCCTGCAAAACTTGACCTGTTTTACTCTCCCAGGAGTTACCCACTGCAGGTGGCCAAGAATGCCAATGGCATCCCAGCCTGGATTAGAAACTGTGTCCAGCAGTAGGGAGGTGATTGTCCCCCTGTGCTCAGCTCTGGTGAGGCCACACCTTGAGTACTGGGTCCATCTTCTGGGTACCTCAGTACAAGCGAGACATCAAGGTGCTGGAGTGGGTGCAGAGGAGGGCAACAAAGCTGGGGAAGGACCTGGAGAATAAATCTGATGAGGAGAGATGGAGAGAGTTGGGGCTGTTTAGTTTGAGGAAGGGGAGGCTGAGGGGAGACCTCATTGTTCTCTACAACTACCTGAAAGGACACTGTAGAAATGTTGGTGCTGCTCTCTTCTGACAGAAGCAGAGGGAAGGGCTTCAAGCTTCAACAGGGAGGTTTAGACTGACCATCAGGAAGAAATTCTTCCCAGAGAGAGTGGTCAGGCACTGGACTGGGCTGTCCAGGGTGGGGGTTGGGTCCCTATCCCTGGATGAGTTTAAAAATCACTTAGATGGGGCATTGGGGGATGTGATTTAGACATGAACTTGTAGAGTAGGGTTGATGTTTGGACTCGATCCCCGGACTTTTCCAACCTGAATGATTGATTCATTTCTCTCTCTTTTCTCTGCCTGTGCCCTGGCACGCTTCTTTTTCTGCCTGAGCCCTAAAACCTTTTGTGTCTGTTTTGCTACCTGTCTCACCCTGTTATCTCAGCAACCCATCCTTTTCCCACGAGATGGAATCCTACTGATGTCCTATCCTCCTGCAGCCAGCTACCTCTTCTAGTTCTTGTATTCCATCAGAGGCTGCTTCCCCCCATTCTCCCCGCACTGCCGAGGGCATTGTGCATGTCCTCCTTATTCCCTTCTTGCCTTACTGATGAGAGTCTCTGTGTTCATGCCCTCTTGCCTTCCCCTGCCTCTATCCTAGTCTATGTGCATCCCCTTCTCATCTAGACTGGTTGAGAGGGACAGGCAGAGAAAGGATGGGACTGATAACAAAAAAAACCCAGTTATGCAATAAAATGGGGTTTAAAACTTAACCATCTGCAGTGTCTTTAATTTTGTGTGGTTAGTCTGGTTTATCTAACATAGAACATTAAACTCCATGTTCTTTTTTATAGGATTTATTGTATGAAGAGGGAATTTTTCCGACATGTACTGGGATTGCAAAGAGAAGGGAAAGACCAAGGTGTTTTCACATGGGAATAGCACAGAGAAGGTAACCAGAACTTTAAATAACTTAATGTCTTGAAGTACTGGTTTGCAAAAGAAAAGGGTTTCAGGATAACAATTGTATTGTTAAATTGAGAATGGGAGTGCTGTATTGTCCTGTGCTCTGTTTAGGTAACAACCACCAAAACCCTGAAGGTAAGAAATGCCAGTGCAATTCAGCCTGGGTTTTCAAATGTATTTTATATGTTTTGTAGTCTACAGAGACAGACTGGAACAATGTGAGTGCGTGAAGCCTGTGTGACCTGTCCCAGGGGATCCTGCTCTGACATGGGGGTTGGACTAGATGATGTCTAGAGGTTGCTTCCAAACGCTGACATTCTGTGAATTTTGGGGTGGGGTTTTTTGCCTGGTTATAGTAATAGAGCTCAATTAAGAGTAAAACTATATAGTTCATTGTATAATCACACACTGGTCAAGGTTGGAAGAGACCTTAAAGATCATCCAGTTACAACCCCCCTGCACAGGCAGGGACACCTTCACTAGAGCAGGTTACTCAGGGCCCCAGCCAACCTGCCCTTCAACACTGCCAGCCACGGGGCAGCCACAACTGCCCTGGGCAACCTGGTCCAGCATCTCCCCACCCTCACAGCAAAGAATTTGTTCCTCATGTCCAACCTCCATCTCCCCTCCTTAAGTCTGGAGCCCTTTCCCTTGTCCTCTTGCTACCACTCCTGTCAAAAGCCCTCCCCAAGCTTTCTTGTAGGGGGCTACAAATCTTCCTTCAGAGATTGGAAAGGTGCTCAAAGGTCACCTGGGAGCCTCCTCTTCTCCAGGCTGAACAACACCTTGCACAGCCCGGCGAGGGGAGGTGCTCCAGGCATCTGAGCATTTGAGTTGCTCTCCTCTGGACACCTTTCTGGACCTCTCTGCCCATCTGCTGGGGACTCCAGCACACACATATCTAACCAAGTGAATTACAGTCACATAATTCAATCTACTCTTTTCCTTCTGATGCAGAACCCACACTCCTCATACAGACGCGGTGGCAACAACCTCACGAAAGCAAGGACATACCTGGTATTTCTACTTGAAGTAAAGAAAGGAGTTTCAAAACAAAAATAGGAATCCAACACAGTGCATCAGTAAACACAATGAAGAAAAAGCGTTTAGCAAGGATCATCTCTTTTTTAATATGATTCCGAATTTCACTAGCCATAATGGCTGTTTGGTGAACACTGTAGAACATACTCCCGTAGGAAAACACAATGATGAGAAAAGCTGCCAAGTTTACACCTGTTTAAGAAGTTAAAATTAGTTAAAATTTAACAGCAAATTTGCACCTCTGCATCACCTGTTTGCAGGCTGGGTAGGAAAAAAGTGAGTCTCTGCTAAACTGCCAGTCCAACAGAATGAAGTGGCCAGAAAATCTGAGTCTGTCTCCACCTAAACCTAGATTTTTTTACCTCTGTTAAGGTTATTTATTTTACACCTGAACATGTTATTAATAATATTAAAATTTTATTAATTTATAAATACAGTTAATTGATTTCACAGCTGCGATATGATCCAAATGACATCATTCTCCTCTGGTCTTTTCATCACTCTGTTTCCCTGATAAAGTCTATTAATTCAGGAGCTTCATTTCTTTCTACTTCTTATAGCCCTTCATGCATTGAAAAGTATTTTAAATGTTTCAAATATTTATGATGTTTAAATTGTTTAAAATGCTTTAAAATATTTAATATTTAAAATGTTTAAAATATTTACAATGCTTAAAATTTAAATATCTAAAATATTTTAAATCTCAAATATAATTAAATATTCAGGTGGGAAGAAGTCCAGTTCCTCACTGGAGCATCTAAACACAAGATTTGAAAATGAAGTCCATTTGCAGCTCTAATCAAATGTGAAGAGTGAAGGCAACTTACCTAAAAAAATGACCACGGAATAAGTCTGACTTCCTGAACTCTCTGATTGTTCCGAGTGAAGAGGGAAGCAGACACCATTGGTGCCATAGTAGTTTCTGAAAAACTCCTTGTTGCTTAGCGGGATAAAGGCAACAGCAAACCCAATTATCCAAATTAGAACCAGGATGGAAATTGTCCTGCATTTCCGGGGCTTCAAGCAGCGGAAAGGATAAACGATGCAGATGTATTTCTCCAAGGTCAGGTAGGTGAGCAGTAGGACCGACACCTCTGTAGAGAGAATAGCCAGTGATCCCACCAGCTGGCAGTGGATGCTGTCCATCCACAGCTGAGCATGCTTGTTGTATTCCCCACGGTATTTCAGGTCAAAGGCTCCAATTGCAAACAGGTAGATTCCCATCAGACAGTCAGCACCTGTGGGCACAGGACTTGGAATCATCACTCACACACTGGAATGTCCCGTTCTCTCTGTGTATAATGATGAAAAGCAGGACTGGACAGGTGATTGTTCCCCTCTGCTGGGCACTGGTGAGGCCTCACCTCGAGTACTGGGGGCAGTTCTGGGCACCTCAGTACAAGAAGGACATTGAGGGGCTGGAGCAGGTGCAGAGAAGGGCAATGAGGATGATGAAAGGCCTGGAAGGCAGGTCTGATGGGGAGCAGCTGAGGGAACTGAGACTGGTTGGTCTGGGGAAAAGGAGGCTGAGGGGAGACCTCATTGCTCTTTACAGCTACCTGAAAAAGAGTGGAGAGAGGGGGGTGTCAGTCTCTTCTTCTCAGTCAGCAGTGATTGGACAAGAGGAAATGCCCTCAAGTTGTGCCAGGGGAGGGTTAGGTTGGCCATCATGAGAAATCTCTTCCTTGACAGAGTGGTCAGAGTTTGGAACAGGCTGCCCAGGGAGGGGAGGAGTTGCCATCCCTGGAGGGGTTCAGAAAGCAAGTGGCTGTGACCCTGGGGAACAGGGTTTAGTGGGCAGGGTGGGGTTGGGGTGATGGTTGGGGTGGATGATCTTGTAGGTCTCTTCCAACCATAATGATGCTATGTTTATATCAGCATGGATTTGTAAGTCAGTTAATACAGCTATGAAACCAATAATACAGTTGGAATGCTGTTGGAAATTCAGTGAAGTCACTATAATTCAGTTCTATTTCTCGTTTGCAAGCTGTGAAAAAGAAAAATAATGTGTTTTGCACAAATACTCCTGCAACTCTTTTTTCATTAGGTGTTACTCCTTTTGATACTGATATTTGACTTGACACAATTTGCATTGAGTAGGGAATCTCTGATGAATTCCGAGTTAAGTGCTGGTTTGTCCACCTTAAGCTAATTCCAAACCAATGTGTGTACTTCATGATCTGTCACTGAATCATCCTGGCTGGACAGGGCCTCCAGGATCATCAAGTCCAGTCCTCATCCCAACAGCTCCCTAATCCCTAGACCATCAGTTCAAGTGCTCTAGCTACTCCGCTTTTAAACACCTCCAGGGATGGGGACTCCACCACCTCCCTGGGCAGCCTCTTTCAGTGCCCAGCCACTCTCTCAGGAAAGAACTTCTTCCTAAGATCCAATCTAAACCTCCCCTGACACCACTTGAAGCCATTTCTGCTCATCCTGTCAGTGATCTGGGAGAAGAGACCAACAACAACCTCCTTTGAGGTAGCTGTAGAGAGCAAGGTCTCCTCTCAGCCTCCTCTTCTCTAGACTCAATAACCCCAGTTCCCTCAGCCACTCTCCATAAGGCCTGTTCTCCAGCCCTCTGGAAATGACAGCTGTGGGTGTGTAAGGCTTTGTGTTGTCATTTGCAACAACATGGAAGTTCAGCTAGTGCTGGAACATGACTGTTATAACAAAAACCATATAGAGAGTCACAGGGTTGGAAGGGACCTCCAAAGGCCATGCACTCCAACCCACCTGCAACAAGAAGGGCCATCGCTCACCAGACCAGACTGCCCATCCAGCTTGACCTTGAATGGCTCCAGGGATGGGGCCTCCACCACCTCTATGAACAGGTCATAATGATGTCCTTCTACTTTTACACGTGGAGTACTCACAGCAGAGAGACATGATGGAGATGGCGTGGAGCTTGTTCTCCGACCTGATGTAAGGCCTCATGCAGATAACAAAAATATTTCCAAAGCAGGTGATGGCAGAGACAACCCAGACAAACACCCTCTGTATGATGCTAGCTAAGAGGTTCTCCAGCGATGAAATCCCATCAGTATTGGGCTTGCAGCTGCGTACGTGAGGAGCGTATCCGCAGTACTGGAATTTTTTGAAATATCTGGTTGGGAAAAAGAAAACTAGGTTAGAGATGGTTTGAGTCAGGTGAGCAGAACATCAGATGTCTCAGAAAATATCTTCTAGAAGACGAAAAATTGATGACGTTTTGAAACTGTATGACTCTCGAGGTTTGACAGCTGCTCCCATGCTGCTTTTCATGCCCTGGTTGGTTTATTTTTCTGGAAATGGTAAAATTCAGCCCCAAGAAAGCCAAGTGAAATCATCTACTTACATGTGGGAAAGGTTTCTGAGGGGTCTGAACATTCTTCTCTGGATGTTTGCGATTTCAATGCCTTCCAAGCTGCTGTAAACAACAGATTCTCAGTCACAGGCCACTGAAACTCAGTTTTACAAACTGTATGAGCATCTAATTTATTAATTTAATAGCCTTCAGTGATGTTGTAACTAAGTGGGTAAATGATGGAAGAGCAGTTGATGTGGTCTGCCTTGATCTTAGGAAGGTTTTTCATTCAGTCTCCTATAACATCCTCATAAATCAGCTTAGGAATTGTGGAATTAATTATCATATTATGAATTGGATTAAGAATTGGCTGTACAATAGAGCCCAGAGAGTGGTGATTAGTGGTGCAGAGTCTAGCTGGAGCTCTGTAATTAGCAGTGTCCCCCAGCGATCAGTCCTGCGTCTGGTGCTGTTCAATATCTTCATTAATGATATTGGTGATGGAATGAAGTGTCTACTCAGCAAGTTTGCTGATGATACCCAACTGGGTGGACTGGCCGATTCACCCAGTGGCTTTCAACTGTTCAAGAAAACTGACAAGAAAAAACCCCTCTGTTATAGAGAGGAGTTAGCTTCATTTCAGCACTGCAGTGAAGTGTAGGGTGTGCTTTCTCCAGTTCTTCTTACCATTCCAAGTTAGCAAAGAGGAAACCTGTATTCTACAGACTCTGGAACACAGTTTCCCATAGATTGATCTCAAGATTTCTGTGTCCAGTTTTGGGCACCATAGTATCAGAAGGACATTGAAGGGCTGGAGTGGGGCCAGAGAAGGGCAGTGAGGCTGGGGAGAAGGCTGGAGAACAGGCCCTGTGGGGAGTGGCTGAGGGAACTGGGGTTATTGAGTCTAGAGAAGACAAGGCTGAAAGAAGACCTTCTTGATAGGGTGAGGGGAAATGGCCTCAAGTTGCATCAGAGGAGGTTTAGATTGGATCTTCAGATGAAGTTCTTTGCTGAGAGAGTGGTTGGGCATTGCAACAGGCTTCCCGGGGAGGTGGTGGAGTCACCATCCCTGGAGGGGTTTAAAAACTGAGTGGTTAGAGCACTTGAACTGATGGTTTAGGGGTTAGGAAGCTGTTGGGATGAGGGCTGGTTTTGATGCTCCTGGGGGTCCTGTGCAGCCAGGATGATTCTATGCTTCTAAGGAAACATTTCTTTCTAGAGCTCCACCACCATTTCCAGTTAGACATGTCGTGCCAAGGGGTAATGGTTTTAAACTAAAACAGGGTAGATTTAGTTCAGCTAAACCAAAGAATTCATTAACAACATGGGTGGTGAAATACTGGAGCGAGTTTCCCAGAGAGGTGATAGATTAAGGAGATGTTCACAATCATAAAGAAAATACAGCTACAACAGAAACACTTGGTACTTACAGGGATTTGAGCTTAATTAGAAAATCAAATTGGTCTATTTGTATTTTCTTGATGGGGTTGTATGAAAGGTTCCTGTAAATAGAACCCAGACATAAGTAACACCGTATGTTTTCCTTACGGCTTCTGAAAAAAAAATAAGTCAGACTACATCAACCATTTTCTTTTCCAACTCCTATAGGGAAGACTTGTACAACTGGCAGTTCCAGCTTCAAACGAGAACTTTTCCAGTGGGAAGATGTTTCGCGCACAACTGCCTCCCCAACCTGATACTTAAAGGTTTTGACTGAAGAAATAATGATTTATTGAATGTACTGGACTTCAGAAAGAAATGACCGTTGATTCTGCTCATTGCTGAAATCTACACTTCCACAGTCGTTCACACCAGTTCAAGAGGCAGAGGAACAAAACCAGACAGTGTTTAATGCTGTCATTCCGTGTAAGAGTGTTTCAGGTACCTCCCCTTCTTTGCCTCCTCCCTGTAACCTTCCCTTCTGTTTTCATGTGGTTGTAACTAAGCGGCTCCAACTCAATGAAACGCAGCTCTGCTCTACGCACTGGCTTGCCCCAGTGTGCTGTGATGGAGCCCAAGGATGCTGTAAAAGCACTGAAATCAGTTATTCCACATATTACCTCCCCTCCTCTCTTTCTGAGAGGTCTTTCAGTTTGTGACTAGGGCCTCTTTCGGATTATAGGAGAAAACTGGAACTTGCCAGAAGCAGTGTCTGAGAATTTGTTTCTCTATACAAATAACAGGAAAAAGAGAGATGATCTATCTGGTCCTACAGTACCTTGAGCTTTTAGAACTCTTCCCTAGGAAACATCTTTCAGAGCTACAAACCAGGCTTCTCTTTGATGCTTTTACACCTTCATGAACAATTTTTAGAGCCAACTTCTGATATCACATTAACTATCCCTATAAATGTATTAATTTCTCATGGTATAGCAACTCTTTTATATAAACCAAGATCTTGAAGACAACAGAGTTTGAAGTTGCTATCCTCTGAAAACAGAAAGCTTTTTACATGCAAAATTTTTTATGGAATTACTTCTGGGCCAAGTGTTCTTTTAGGTTGGGCTTAAATCACAGAATCACAGAACATTAGGGATTGGAAGGGACCTCGAAAGGCCATCTAGTCCACTCCCCCTGCCAGAGCTGGACCACCTAGGAGCTGAAATGATGGATAAGAAACAAATGTCCTCTTTTCTTTCCCAGTGTTCCCAGTGGAAGCATCATATCAAATACAGAGTTATAGAGAAGAAGAATAACCAGCAATCCTTACAGTTGTGAAAGCTCCTTTAGATCCTTAAATATATGTGGAGGAAGGGATTCAATCTTGTTGCTAGCCAAATCTCTGCAGAAACAGCCACAGGGAGGATACAGTAAGTTCTTGCTTGGCTCAGTAGCTTCACTGAACAGTTTTGCAATTTGAAGACACACAGCTTTATTCTGTTTGCCAAACAGGACATGATTTATTCTTTAGGGTACTAGAAATGTTGACTATAAAGGAATGAATGCTGTGAAAACAAGGAAGGGAAGCTGGATCGATCAGATCTCTCTGTCTAGTTAGTTCAGATGACCCAGTCGGTAGGTAATTTACTACCATTTTTACATCAAAAAGAAAGGAAAAGACCCTTAACTTGGGTTGTAGGAGCTTGGAAATAAATTAACACATAAATCCTAATAACTGTGAACGGAAGAGTAAAGTACTTTGTATGGAATAGGAATACTTGTCTAAAAGACACCGAAGGAACACAGGCACCTGTGAGCAAAAAATGCAACTGAATAGATATTTTTAATACATTTTAAATATTTCAAAATGTATTTAATATTCAATACAAAATAATAATGATACAATATTCTAATATATTTAATATTAATTTACTGTATTGAATAGATTTGTGGATATTTAATATATATATATAGTTATATATTTGATATATGTCGTATAGAGAAAAAAACCCCAAGGATGGGTACTATCTCCAGAGTGCACACACAGTCATATAAAATCAAACCACATCAATGACAAAATGTATTTGCAGTATAAATTACAAAACCTTGTGATTTGTTTTACAAGTAAGAGAAAAAAAAAATCTACTTACAGTTCATCCAACATCTGGAGAGAAGAGAAGCTGTTTTCATTTAAAGAGCTGATTCTATTTCTTCTCATCACCCTGAAAGAATGAAACAACCCTAAAGTTGCTGCTGCTGGAAAGTAATTGGTACCATGGATTCACAGAACCAACCATTCAGGTTGGAAAGGATCTCCAGGATCAGCCACTTCAACCTTCCACCCAGTGCCTCCACAACCACCAGGCCATGGCCCACAGTGCCACATCCACTGCCTTCTGAACCCCTCCAGGGATGGGGACTCCCCCACTGCCCTGGGCAGCCTGTTCCAGTGTTTAACTGCTCTTCGACTACAGGTATTTTTCCTAATTTCCCACCTGAACGTCCCCTGGAGCAGCTTGTGGCTGTTCCTCTGGTCCTGTCAGCAGTTGCTGGGGAGAAAAGGCCATCACCAGGCTCCCTGTAGCCTCCTTTCAGGGAGCTGTGAAGGGCAATAAGGTCTCCCCTCAGCTTCCTCTTATCCAGACTGAACAATCCCAACTCACTCAGCCTCTCCTCATCAGACCTGTTCTCCAATCCCTTCACCAGCTCAGTTGTCCTTTGCTTCAGTAATCTCCCAGAACATAGAAGGGATTTTCTGGTGATGACGACGTTTTGTTGCTGAAGAACCTCTGGGCCAAATTCTAAGGCTGCTGAGCCAGCCAGTCAAACTCTTTACAGCAAAGAAACCAGCTATGTGTTTTGTGCATTTGCTGCTTTTTATGACAAGATCTCTGCCTCCCTTTCTAAGATAAAATTCAGGAATGAAGCCTTCCAGCTGTTAGCATCACTCAGAATTGCTTTAGTGAAGCGTGGGTGCTGAAATTCAGGATAAACGAAAGTGGTGTTGCTCTGTGTTCTCATTTAAACCCAGGCACTGTCATTTATCCTCCTTGAGATGTAAATAACCGCTTTCAGGAAGGTTTTGCATCAGCAGTTACGAATCCTGTGGCTGCGGAGCGTGAGTGGGTCTCAGCGTGGCGAGGCAGCACAGCCTACTACTTACAGCACAGTCAGGGTGCTGCAGGAGATGAAAGTGATATTTCTGACGTGATGAATGTGGTTGCCTTCGAGGTCTCTGAGATAGAAAAAAAAAGCATCAATCACTGAGAATGAATCCAGGCCATTACTCTGAGGGAATTAAAGAGAAAACCTACCAGAACTTGTGTACAGGGAAGAATGGAGAACAGACACTGACAATCACAGAACATTAGGGATTGGAAGGGACTGGGAAAGATCATCCAGTCCAATACTCCTACCACAGCAGGATCCTCTAGATCCAGTTGCACAGGAACATGGCCAGGTGGGTTTGAAATGTGTGCAGAGAAGGAGACTCCACAACCCCCCTTCCAGAGCTCTTCCTTCCCTCACTGGGAGAAGTTCCTTCTCATACTGGTGTGGAACCTCCTCTGTTCCAGCTCACACTTGTTTCCTCTTATCCTATCATTGGGTGCCCCTGAGTAGAGCCTGGCTCCATCCTCCTGACACTTGTTCTTTCCATATTTATCAACATTAATGAGGTCACCCCTCAGTCTCCTTTTTTTTTCCCAGCTCAAGAGACACAGCTCCCTCAGCCTTTCCTCATCAAGGAGATGCTCCACTCCCTTCACCATCTTTGAGGCCTTTAACTGATAACTTCAGGTCATCAACCCTGCAGGCACCCAGCAGCTGCTCTATGATCCAGCACTGTTAGAGAAAGTGGTGTCAAAGTGACAAATGAAGGCCAACCCCCAGTACTTCTCTAGTGAGGTCAGTAAGGCAGACTTACAGCCAGTTGAGTCTGGGCATGTACTGGCACAGAGGTTTATCAGGCAATCGAGCGAGAGAATTATTCATCATCTCTCTGAAAAAAGAAAGAGAAATAGTCTAGCTGGCTGGATTTGCTGAAGACCTGTGTTAGAGAAAAGTACGTTGTTCAAAAGAACGAAGTGGAAGTTTGGTTTGTTCCTTTGCATCTTGCTGGTAGTATTATTTCCTTAAACTTCCATGTTTTCCCACTGGCATTCTGTGGTTTTTTTAATCCTTAACTTGTTAAGTACCAGGAGTTCCCTGCAGTTTAAACACAGCACTTTGAGTTAATGCAAATCATCTGACTCTTTGGCCTTAAACATAGCTTCTATGGGTGACAGAGGGAGGGAGATATGGAGGGAGGTTCCATAGAATCATTAAGGTTGGAAGAGACCTTCAAGCTCAATCACTCCAACCGTCACCCCAGCCCCACCCTGTCCACTAAACCCTGTTACCCAGGGCCACAGCTACATCTTTGTTCTACCCCCGCCCAGGGATGGTCACTTCCCCTTTCCCTGGGCAGCCTGTTCCAACCTCTGACCACTCTGTCAGGGAACAGATTTCTCCTGATGGCCAACCTAACTCTCCCCTGGCACAACTTGAGGTCTTTTTCTCTTGTCCTATCACTGGTGACTGAGGAGAAGAGACCAAGCCCCCCACCCCATGCTCCACTCTCCTTTCAGGGAGCTGTGAAGCACCATAAGGTCTCCCCTCAGCCTCCTCTTCTCCAAACTAACCAGCCCAAATTCCCTCAGTCGCTCCCCATCAGACCTGCTCTCCAGGCCCCTCACCAGCTTCATTGCCCCTCTGTGGAGATGCAGGGAAGAAGATAACTTATCTTTGGGGCTCAGGGGATGGCAGCAGGTCACAGACAGGGTGACACTGTTTTTTGCCACCCATATTCCTACACTTTTCCTTACAGCACATTTTCCCCTCTATAACTTTAGACATGGAATCACAGAATCATAGAATCATTAGGGATTGGAAGGGACCTCAAAAGATCATCCAGTCCAATCCCCCTGACACAGCAGGATCACCTAGACCAAGTCATACAGGAACACATCCAGGTGGGTTTTAAACATCTCCGCAACCCCCCTGGGCAGCCTGTTCCAGTGCTCTGCCACCCTCACTGGGAAGAAGTTCCTTCCCGTATTTATGTGGAACCTCCTATGTTCCAGCTGACACCCATTGCCCCTCATCCTATCACTAGATGACATTGAGAAGATCCTGGCTCCATCCTCCTGACACCCACCCCTCAAATATTTATAGACATTAATGAGGTCACCCCTCAGTCTCCTCTTCTCCCAGCTAAACAGACCCAGCTCCCTCAGTCTCTCCTCAGAAGGAAGATGCTCCACCTTCTTCATCATCCTCATTGCCCTACACTGGACTCCCTCCAGCAGCTCCACATCCCTCTTGAACTGAGCGGCCCAGAACTGGACACAATACTCCAGATGTGGTCTCACCAGTGAGGGAGAAGAACCTCTCTTGTTCTGCTAACCACCCCCCTTCTGATCAACCCCAGGATGACATCTGTTAAGACAGAAAGACATCTGGTGCTGCCAAAGACCTCCTGATCCCCCATGGAGAGACAGCACCATCATTAAAAAAAGGAAGTGAAATATCTGCCCATTCTGTTCTAGTTGCTCTTTAAAGTATCACTCCCAGGTCTTACTCCATACTTACAGGAGAATCAGAGACTTTAGTCCATAAAATGTTAATGGTGAGATCCGATTTATCCTGTTATTTTCAATTATCCTACAAATTACAAATTAAAGAGTATCAGATCAGTAATTATCTGCAGCCTTAAAGTAAAGAGATCATAAAAAGGAACAGGGTAAAGTGGATTTCTTCAAATATCCATTCAAACAACTTCAAAAATTTAAGCACTGTTCCTTTTGCAGGGCAGGGTGTTCAAGGAATTTGCTTCCTATGAGGAGCAGTTTAATAAAATTCTGCTCTCATCTAATCAACTGGATTTTTCCCCTGCACAGTACAGCAGGACTTGACAGAATCACAGAACATTAGGGATTAGAAGGGACCTCGAAAAATCATCCAGTCCATTCCCACTGCCACAGCAGGATCATCTAGATCCAGTCCCAAAGGAACATGGCCAGGCAGGTTTTAAATGTTTCTAGAGAAGGAGACTCCACAACCCCCCTGGGCAGCCCCTTCCAGGGCTCTGTCACCGTCACTGCGAAGAAGTTTCTTCTCATACTGATGTAGAACCTCCTCTATTCCAGCTGAGACCCGGAGCCCCTTGTCCTATAACGATAGGACAAGTTCCTGAGCAGAGCCTGGGTCCATCCTCCTGACACCCATCCTTCCTTTCCATATTTCGCAACATTCACGGGGTCACCCCTCAGTCTCCTTTTTTCCAAGCTCAAGAGACCCAGCTCCCTCAGCCTTTCCTCAGCAGGGATATGTTCCACTCCATCATCTTTGTGGCTTTGTGCTGGACTCTCTTCAGCAGCTCTGTGTCCTTCAGGAACTGAGGGGCCCAGAACTGGACACAATAGTCCTTAGTTATTATCCAGTACGAAGTGCTGCGATGCGCAAGAACCACAGCCATCCCACTATTTCTGTGTCTTGCTGTCCTTGTTACTGGAGATAACAAACTGAAATAACAAACCGCCGTACAGCCATTCGAGTCTGTGGAGATCTTCAAAGACACGGGGCTTCAGAGTCGTTATCTTGTTGTTGCTCAGGTATCTAGAACAAGACCAAGCAAAGATCAATGAAGGGAATCATTCACTACAATCAGACGTACGAAAATGAGGTTTCATTTTTTTGCCTGATAATTTAGTAGAAGGCCACCAACGATTTGTCATCATAATGATTTTTAACGATTGCAACATTCCTGCCTTTGAGGGCAAAGCAGGACTTGCTTTCTCTCTTTTTCTCTCCCTAGGGAGGACTTTCAGAGATATTACATTGAATATTTGATCTTACCTATAAGAAAATCAAGCAAGCTAAATATTTTCAGTGTCTTGGATTTGAAGACTTTCCCGGTTTCCTTCTGTTCCATGAGTATTCCCAGGATCTCAGTCAATCTCATACTCATATAGTTGAAGATGTCCCTGCTCACTGCAGGGGGTTGGACTAGATAACCTTTGGAGGTCCTTTCCAACACAATATATTTTATGATGACCAACTGCACTCATGTTTTGGAAAAACAAGGGGTAAAGCCAGCTGAACAGAAGCCAGCAGGGTGCCCAGGTGGCCCAAAAGGCTAGTGGCATCCTGGCTTGGATCAGCAATAGTGTGGCCAGCAGGGACATCATTCTCCCCCTGTACTGGGCACTGGGGAGGCCTCCCTTCGAGGCCTGGGGGCAGTGCTGGGTCACTCCAAGAAAGAGATTGAGTGGCTCGAGCAGGTCCAGAGGAACAACGAGGCTGGGGAAGGGACTGGAGGGGTCACTCCAAGAAAGAGATTGAGTGGCTCGAGCAGGTCCAGAGGAACAACGAGGCTGGGGAAGGGACTGGAGGGAAAGGCTGATGTGGAGAGGCTGGGGCTGTTTAGGCTGAAGAAGAGGAGACTCAGGAGTGACCTTCTTGCTCATTCCAGCTCCCTCATGGGAGGTTGTAGTCAAGTGGGGGTTGGGGTCTTCTCCCAGGCAACCAGCACCAGGACAAGAGGGCAGAGCCTGAGGCTGCCAGAGAAGGGTTAGGCTGGATGTTAGGAAGCCCTTCGTCATGGAAAGTGTGACAGAGCCCGGACTGGACTGGCCAGGGCAGTGGTGGAGTCCTCATTCCAGGAGGTGTTGAAGGACAAACTGGCCCTTAGTGCCCTGATCTGGCCGATTTGGTGATGGGCTGGGCGGATAAGATCAGAGGGCTTTTCCAGCCTGGTAAGACTGTGAAAAGGTTAAACAATTCTCCTTTAAACGTATTTCTGAACTGAACACCTGAAGCAAACACTGCCATTTGTGTGATGGTTCTTTCACTATTTTCCTTACAAATTAGAAGCACCTTCCAAAAAACTGCTACAAAATAAAGAAAGGAATTCTTTTCACTACCAACACTAGTTCCTTTTATTTACTTCTGTAGACCAAAACACAACGTTAGTTCTCCAGCATCACAAGCTTCTGCCTTTGTTTCCACTCATTTTTCATTCTCTCTGAGTAACTACAGCTCCTCTCCCTAACACAGTGGCAGATCTACTCATGGCTTTGGTAGAGCCATGGTAGACATGTATCATAGAACCATAGAAGGGTTTAGATTGGAAGGGACATCAGAGATCATCCAGTCCCAACTCCCTGGCCAAGGACAGCGACACCTCTCACCAGGACCAGGTTGACCAGAGCCCCATCCCACCTGGCCTTGAACACTTCCAAGGACAGAGCAGCCACAACCACCCTGGGCAACGTGTTCCAGGGCCTCAGCACCCTTACAGAGAGGGATTTCTTCCTACCATGTGATCTAAATCTCCCCTCTTTTAGCTTGAACCTATCTCCCTTGTCTTATCACTATGGTCCTTCGTAAAAAGTCCCTTTCCAGCTTTCTGGTAGTCCATTTAGGTACTGGGAAGGCTGTGTCTTTTTCTTGCATCCTGAGGATGGAATGGAAGTGAAGTACAGGCCCATAAACTTGCTCCAACAGCTCTTCATCTACCTTTGCCTTCTCACTCAAATCACTGGGTTAAAGATTTGGCCCATTTTCCATTGTCTTAACACTGACTCATCCGCAGAGATCCCGTAGCTGCAAAGCAGTACTTACAGTTTGGTCAGGTTGTATAAACCTCGGAAAGCCCGTTCAGATACAGCTCGGATTTTGTTGTTCTGGAGATACCTACAAGGACACAAACCCAACTGCAATGACTTCTCTATGCACACAAATTCAAAGCACAAAACATGAAGGATAGAAATGAAAGACATACAAAGATATCGAGTCTTAAAGGATTCGATGACCCTCAACGCTGTGAGCACAAGATGGTGCTGCAGTACAGTCCGGACTCCACGGAGCAGCTCCTCTGCAGGGAAATTCCTGGGACTGTTAAGTGCTTGGAGCCTGTGACACGGGAGCCCTGCTCTAGACGTTTGCATTTTGTTCTTCCTTTCACTAATTCTACATAAACCAAACCTGTGGAAGGCTATGATTTTTGACCACAGGTTACTTCTCACAGTACTGAGTTATCAAAACTAGGTGGGTCCCTACCAAATCCATGGGGTTGAGTTTTGCACAACAGTGGGAAGTTTGAGTTTCCAAACTTTTGCTTTTCAGAGTAAATGGATTCAGTTACTTTACAGAGGGGTTCAGCAAACAGGCAGCCAGGGTGTTTCAGGAGATAAGTTAGTGGTTGGGGTTTGTAGGATGGTCAGTTGGACTTGATGACCTTGAAGGTCTTTTCCAACCTTGATGATTCTGTGATTCTAATTTCCTTGGGAATATTCATTGTAAAAGGAAACCTCCTCAAACACAATGGATATTCAGCATTTTTGTGGTATAAACCAGTCCCTACATAAACAAATGAAATCTATTGAAGTGATGGTTGTGCAGAGAGAGGTGGAAAATCACATGGAGGAACTGAATCACAGAATCACAGAACGTTAGGGATTGGAAAGGACCTCGACAGATCATCCAGTCCAATCCTCCTGCCATAGCAGGATCATCTAGATCCAGTCACAAAGGAACATGGCCAGGAGGGTTTGAAATGTCTTTAGAGAAGGAGACTCCACAACCCCCCTGGGCAGCCCCTTCCCGGGCTCTGTCACTGTCACTGCGAAGAAGTTTCTTCTCATACTGATGTGGAACCTCCTCTATTCCAGCTGAGACCCGGAGCCCCTTGTCCTATCGTTGGGTGTTCCTGAGCAGAGCCTGGCTCCATCCTCCTGACACCCACCCTTCACATATTTATTAACATTCATGAGGTCACCCCTGAGTCTCCTTTATTTCCAGCTCAACAGACCCAGCTGCCTCAGCCTTTCCTGATCAGGGAGATGCTCCTCTCATCTTTGTGGCTCTGTACTGGACTCTCGCCAGCTTTTTGATATAAAATGAGGGCTGTCACTTAGATGAAGCCATGCACTCGTGAGCAGATGAATATTTAAGGCACCAAATAGCCATTTTGAGGTGAAACACTCCCTTACAGATTTTTAAGGTCTTGGTATTTCTTGAAAATGTCAGCAGAAAGTTTCCTCAGCAGATTCCTCTGAAGAGACCTGTAGGAATGAATTCACAGAGTCAATCCACTCACGCAGGCTTCCAACACTTTTGTTACTCAACAAGAGGAGCTTTCACACTGGTAAACAGTAAAATCAACATGAAACCTTCTGAATGGTTTCTGAATCCTTCTGTTAGTCTGAATATTTTCAGCTATTTAAGCAGCAACAGACACTTTACAGTCAAAAATATTCTCTCCCACCTCCAGAGCAACTGATAACCTAAGAGTTAAATCTAAGAGCTAAAAAGAGTACAAATTTTACTACAGATTTAGATTCACTGGAGGTTTGAACTCGAGTTGATTTCCCAGTAGGTCTCCCTAATATCCTCATGTCCACTGGGCACTGACTCCTGTCATTAACAAACATCATTCAGGATACGGTGGATTAGAAGAGTCTGAAACCAGTGTCATAGTTTGATCCTTAACCAGGTGGAATTAGAACTGAGCACCTTCTGCCGTATCTATGGACATGGACAGACATATTGCCCTTCCTATAACCCTGTTCCTCAAAGGAATGTCTGGAATACAAGAGCTGCTCTTGAGCTGTGAGGGTTCCCATCTTTGGGGTTTTTCCAGCCAGCTACAAAGAAAAGTCTCCCTCCCAGCTCTCCAGTTGTTTGGGATGAGTGATGGACAGTTCATCTTCCATCTCTATTTGTTTTCCTCCTTCTCGCTGTGTCTCTAGAGCAGGGTTTAGTTTTTGTGGCATTAGGAGGGCAATGGATTTCTTCCAGACTGGGAGAAGGTGGGGGGAAAGCAGCTGGGTGGGGGCGAAAAGCTGCCTGCTGCGTTTTGTCCACCTTTAAAAACGTTTCCTTGACTTTTTCTGTTCATCAATTCCTTATCTTTATAATAAGTCTCTGCATTTTGCTTTCGACCCTGAGAGAAATAAGCAAAACGAGGATACCCAGCTAAACCAACTCCCTGCTTTCTCTAAAGCTACAACTGGGCTTTTATTTTTGAAGCCCTTGTGGACCCTGACCCAACAGCCTGTAGAAATATTGATTTGATCTTCCACAGCAATCTTCATCACGAAGGAATTCCAACATGGATCCAACAAGGAGAGCCTTGAGCAACACCTGAGCGCAGACTGGCCCTGACCAGAAGGATCTGTACCCCTCTTCTGAATGGAAGACCCTCACGTAAGGATGTGCGATGCTTCTCTCTACTCGCCACAAGCAACAATGTGAAACCTAAGAACAACATCAGCCATTCCCAGATCTCCTCTAAAAGTTGGGCTTACAGTATGTAGCTGTATGATGACCCAGCCCAGGATCATAATCTAAACAACAGGGGATTATTGAAATCCCTTTGAATAACGGTGTTTTCAGAGACATCAAAGGTTTCCTCCAGGTCAAGGATCACAAAATAATAAGGTCTTTAAAAAAACCCCCATTTCCTTTGAAGAGTTCTTTATGTTTCCTGAATACACCGTTACAGATATGAAATGGTCTCTTCACAGAGACCTTTCTAGTTCCCTTTCCACCAGGAAAATCTGTACTTAAAACATTAAAGGATGATTGAGACCCACCAGAGCAGCCAAGCCAAACAGTCACTATTATAAGGCTGTAGTTGTGAAAACGTTGTAGGATTGATGGTCAAACCTGACCAGAGCAAGAAATCGCCTTTCCTCTCCACTTACATGATGGTGATGTTTGAAGAGACGGACGGCACCACACGCAACTTGGCTGCGTTGCAGAAGATCTCGAGCCCTTGGCAGGTGCACACCCCTGGCACCGCGGCAGCCACTGCGCGACAACACACAGAGGGTTTTGTCACAGGATGTGGAGACAAGAAATAGGGAACGAATCATAGAATATTAGGGATTGGAAGGGGCCTCAGAAGAGCATCTAGTCCAATCTCCCTGCCAGAGCAGGAGGACCAGCAAGCACAAAGGCAGACATCCCAGAGTGTGCTAGGTTATTTAGGTTATTAAGTCCTCTTACATTTCCTAGAATGAGCACAATGGGATGAAAATGGGTCTGGAGGTGTTTGCTCCCTTTCACCTCTTCTCTCTGGTTTTAGTGCTCACAGTAGGCAGCAGACTCAGAAAAAAGGGAATGAAGTTGCACAGAACCACAGAATATTATGGATTGGAAGGGACCTCGAAAAATCATCCCCGTCCAATCTCCCTGCCACAGCAGGACCACCTAGACCAAGTCACACAAGAACATGGCCAGGCGGGTTTTAAACGTCTCCAGAGAAGGAGACTCCACAACACCCCTGGGCAGCCCATTCCAGGGCTCTGTCACCCTCACTGTGAAGAAGTTCCTTCTCATACTAATGTGGAACCTCCTCTATTCCAGCTCACACCCATTGCCCCTTGTCCTATCATTGGATGACACTGAGCAGAGCCTGGCTCCATCCTCCTGACACCCACCCTTTCCATATTTATCAACATTAATGAGGTCAACCCTCAGTCTCCTTTTTTCCAAGCTGCAGAGACCCAGCTCCTTCATCCTTTCGTCATCCAGGGAGATGCTCCACGTCCTTCACCATCTTTGTGGCTCTGTACTGGACTCTCTCCAGCAGCTCTGCATCCTTCTGGAACAGAGGGGGCCCAGATCTGGACACAATATTCCAGATGCTGAAGTGGAGGATATGTTAAAAGAAGTTACTGAATTTGGAGGACTGTAGCCTTCATCTCATCCTACAAAATCGGTGTTTCCTGGTCTATTCAGTGCTGTTCATCTGCCCAACATCCAAACTGCCACCCTAACTGGTGGCATGCTTCTTCTACAGAAAATGAATCAGTGAACGGAAGTGGAAACAGCTCTGTGGGAATGGAACCACGCAACAGTTCTCTGTCTGATAAAGCCTGTCTGTTGTGTTTTTCTTTCTAGGAACAACCGATAACAACCACGGTGATAAAATCGACTGTTACTTACAGCACTCGGGTGTCTTTGTCTGAAACGCATAGAGAGCTTTCAGCTGATGGAACTTGTCCTTGGTGTAATGTTTGTCAAACTGGAGAGACCATCCATTGTTGTCCTCTAACAGAAACCACAAGCAGAAGGCATGTCAGAATAGAAACAGCAGGTAGAAACCCCTTGGCTACATTTAATTGCATCAAGTTTTATCTAAAGAACAATTTTTAACCCAGAGCATTTCACAGACTGCTAGATGCCATTATCTGATCACATGCTTATGGAGCTTTATGAGGTGCATGGTAGGACAGCAGGATGATCAGGAGCCAGCAATGGGCCCTTGTGGCCAAGAAGGCCAAAAACATCCTGGGGTGGTCTCCTGCCTCTGCACTCTGCTCTGCTGAGACCACAACTGGAATCTTGTGTCCAGTTCTGGATCCTTCAGTTCCTGAAGGACACAGAGCTGCTGGAGAGAGTCCAGTGCAGAGCCACAGAGATGATGAAGAGAGGGGAGCATCTCCCTGATGAGGAAAGGATGAGGGAGCTGGGTCTCTTGAGCTCGGAATAAAGGAGACTGAGGGGTGACCTCATGAATGCTGATAAACACGGGAAGGGTAGGTGTCAGGAGGATGGAGTCAGGCTCTGCTCAGGGGCACCCAATGATAGGACAAGGGGCAATGGGTGTGAGCTGGAATAGAGGAGGTTCCACATCAGTATGAGAAGAAACTTCTTCCCAGTGAGGATGACAGAGCCCTGGAAGGGGCTGCCCAGGGGGGTTGTGGAGTCTCCTTCTCTAGAGACATTTCAAACCCTCCTGGCCATGTTCCTTTGTGACTGGATCTAGATGATCCTGCTGTGTCAGGGGGATTGGACTGGAGGATCTTTCGAGGTCCCTTCCAATCTTCAGCAACAACGTTTGCCATGGCACTTGCATCAAAGCAAGTCTTTCACATCAGAACTCTCTCTTTTTTTATGTAGGAATCTTAAAACAGGAGGAAAACTATTTCTTTTCTGCTCAAATGAGTGGATTTATCACTCTGCCCAGGAAAGTTCAAATGACCACCGTGAATCCTGACTCCTGGGCTGTCTCACAGTAATTTCTTCCCTGAAGATCTAGATGAAGGCCAAATGAAAGCTGCATGGCAGAACATACTTCAGTCAGGAAGATTAAGCTAAGCTTAACATGCGTTCTCTTAAACCAGGGTTTATTTATTCCATATTACCTGCTAGTCACAGTGCAGAGAATGGTAAGTGACCTCCAAAGGGCATCCAGTCAAACCCTCATGCAACGAGCAGGGCCAGCACTCACCAGACCAGGTTGCCCAGAGCTCCATCCAGCCTGACCTTGAAAGATTCCAGGGAGGGGGCCTCTACCCCCTCTCTGGGCAGCCTGTTCCAGGGATCCCCCACCCTCGGATTCAACAACTTTCTCCTGCTGTCTGACCCCAATCTGCCCTTTTCCAGCTTCAAACCAGGACCCCTCACGCTGTCATTCCCTGCCCTACTGAACAGTCTTCCCCAGCCTTCTGACAGCCCCCTTCAGGGATTGGAAAGTCACTATAAGGTCCCCCTGGAGCCTTCTCCTCTCCAGAACCCAAACTCTCTCAGCCTGTCCCCACAGCAGAGGTGGTCCAGCCCTCTGAGAAGATGGATGACTTTGCACTGTAATCCTGCCTGTTGTCTGGAGACCTGATCAGTTCATTTAAAATAGGATTTTCTTGTGCCATTGAGTTTCTTGCCTTCTCCTACCAAAACAAAGGCAGACCTGAACATAACAGAATGGATCAGTCAACCAAAGCGTCTGCTTCAGGCCCAAGCTTGGGGCAGTTTTTGTTTTACACAAATGCATTTGTCAACCCCCACAAGAAGATATCGTGCAAATAACTCCACTTAGTGCAAGTGGCAATCACTTTGTGCTCATTTAGAATTTGCAGGTTTGGTTGGAGACCTCTTTCTCTCTGCCGAGATGAGCTTCTCCAAACACTTTTAAGAGATGACTGGTAATAGCATGGCGTCTTGAAATCCCCAATCTATCATTCAGGGGAGTACAGCTCAGATGAGAAATTGCTTTTTCCCTGAGCCAGTTCTAAAATAGATGGTGTTGGCTGCACTTCTGTGAAAAACAAGATCTGAGGAAACAAGGGAGCAGCAAACCTTCCCCTGCACGGGGCAAGTGATTGTAAACCGGACTCTAACTACAGATCAACCCTGTTCTTTGCTAAACGCTCTCAATTTCCATTTCTGATGGGACAGGAGTGAGGAAGAGTCTGTTGATCCTGACAAATGACTAATGTGAATGATCAGAGCCATAACAGAGCCAAGGAAATATCTGCTTTGCTCAATTAAAGACTCATCCCCTCTTTAGTATGGATGTTATGAACAGAACGTTATCATCTCCCCATCGCTCAGTCATGTCTTCTTGGGTTATTACACAGAGGAAAGCCATCAGTTCAAGGCATGTGCAACGCAGAGAGGCAGCAGCAGCCTTTGATTTCACCTTTGCTTTCGGTGGTCACAATCCGTGGTCCTAATTCTTTCTTTCAGTTGTTCAAATAAAATTCCCTTGCTCCAAGAAATGACTTCAGACTCTTCACAATGACATCTCCTGGTAGAAGGAAAACCTGTGTCCTCTAGACATGGAGAAAACCCTTTGAAAAGGTTTATATGTAAAGGACTGACCTGTTGGAGAGCAGCAGAAGAGAAAGGGACCTGAGGGTGCTAGTAGACAGCAGGATGGCCAGGAGCCAGCAATGGGCCCTGGTGGCCAAGAAGGCCAATGGCATCCTGGGGTGGATCGGACACATAGTGGTTAGTAGATGGAGAGAGGTTATCCCCCCCCCCCTCTACTCTGCCCTTGTGAGACCACATCTGGAATCTTGTGTTCAGTTCTGGGCACCTCAGTTCAAGAAGAGCACAGAACTGCTGGACAGAGTCCAGTGCAGAGGCACGAAGATGAGGAAGGGAGTGGAGCAACATCCTGCTGAGGAAAGGCTGAGGGAGCTGGGTCTCTTGAGCTTGGAAAAAGGGAGACTGAGGGGTGACCACATTAATGTTGATAAATATGTGAAGGGTGGGTGTCAGGAGGATGGAGCCAGGCTCTGCTCAGGGGTGTCCAGTGACATAACAAGGAGCACTGAGTGTCAGCTGGAACAGAGGAGGTTGAACATAAGAAGGAACTTCTTTTTCAGTTAGGGTGATAGAGCACTGGAAGGGGTTGCCCAGGGGGGTTGTGCACTCTCCTTCTCTGGAGACATTTAAAACCTGCTTGGCCCTGTTTGTGTGCAACTGGATCTAGGGAATCCTGCTGTGGCAGAGGAATTGAACTGGATCCTCTCATGAGGTCCCTTCCAATCCCTAATGTTCTGTGATTCTGTGACTGTGTTTTAATTTAACAGGTTGGACTTGATTGTCCTTGGGGTCCTTTCCAACCTGGTTGACTGTGATAGCAGGAATTATAATTGCAAGAAATTCCTTGGAAAATGTTTACAGATGTAGGAAAATAATAGCCCTTTTCTGCAGTGTGGGACATACTGATACCAAAAATAGCCTAAAGAAAAAGCAAAACCACAGTGAGGTTTTACAAAGCAGAGCGTTGTACTGCCTGCAGCATTAAGCTCCAGGAGAGAATTTCACAGCTCTAGCTGTTTAGATAGCCAAGAGGTAAATTGAAGAGCCTACATCTGAGCTTCTGTCAGTCCAGGCAAAGGCAATCTACCCCATATCACTCTGTTTGCCCCTACACATTGACTGCATCCAGTACCTGCTGATTAATTGAAAAGTAGCTAATGATCAGGGGCAGCGCTATCACAGCCAGCCAGGCAGGAATGCAGTCAATCCCAAGGAAGTTCATGCTTCCCTGGTTGAGCTTGATTATATTGCTTACACAAATAAGTTTAAAACTTAATTAATCCAGTGCAACTCCCATGGAAATAGGGTGACTCTAATTTCCTAAAGATCAGTATCTTATCTATTTATATTCTGTGATCTCTCTCTGTATTATGTAGTCCTATATATGTCTACTCCTGGGAAACACCTGTGTAGGGAAGCTTTCTAGTGTACATAAAAATACTAAATAGATTAGTTTTTTTTAGAATTACTCTAATTCTATAGGGACTAATCTATTCAGAATTAGACTGATATATTTAATTCTATACAGAATCTATTAGAATTATATTGATTCCCAGCTCCTGACAGGGGCTGTCAGAAGGCTGGAGAAGGCTGTTCAGCAGGGCAGGGAACAACAGGGTGAGGGGACTTGGTTTGAAGCTGGATCTGCTAGAGAGCAGTGAGACCCCCTCCTCAGCCTCCTCTTCTCCAGCCTGTTTTATCACCTTAAGGTGATAAAACTCAGACTGACTTGGTGAAAAAACATCACAAACACTTCTGTTTTGCATCAATTGATTGCTGGTTTGATCTCCTGTTGTTAGTTTTGTTCATTATGAAGCATCACTGTCAAAGCAAAGATGCCTGAGGGTGGCTGAGGGAACATTGGAACATGTTGCCCAGGGAGGGAGGTGAGGCCCCATCCCTGGAGATAGTCAAGGTGAGGGTGGACAAGGCTCTGGGCAACCTGATATAGTTGAAGTTGTCCCTGCTCATTGCAGGGAGGTTGGACTAGATGTTCTTTGGAAGTGTCTTCCAACCTGGGCCATTCTGTGATTCAAAAATCACAGAACCACAGAATGATTGAAGCTGGAAAAGCCCTCTGAGTTCATCCAGCTCAGCCCAGGACCTAACACCACCACAGCAGCCAGACCAGGGCACTCAGGGTCACAGTCAGGCTGGACTTCAACACCTCCAGTGATGGGGACTCCACCACTGCCCTGGCCAGTCCAGTCCAGGCTCTGATCACCCCTGCCGTGAGGAAGAGCTTCCTAACATCCAACCTAACCCTCTTTAATTGCTTTGGGGACGATTCCCCCATCCACACTGTCATAGCATTAGGTGAACAGAACTGATGGTTGTTCCTAATATTTATCCTTCCTGCTCACATTTAAAACAAACAATGAAGTAAACAAGTGTTCTAAACCCCCTCCCCCAACACCTACGGAATCAAATCTCACAACTGTAATACAAAGGGAAAAGCTTTTCCCTGGGAAATTAGGCTGAAGCTATTACTTTTGAAATCAAACAGTCTCAGTAGGACAAAAATCTATCAGCCTTACTCTGTTTTGTCAACATGGAGCTTTAATCAAGGCTGGCGCAGAAGGATGCTGGAACTGCTGGCTATTTTCTCCCTACACACGTTTTGAGTTTGCTAAGAGATGGAAACATAAGTCACAGAATCACAGAACATTAGGGATTGGAAGAGATCTCAAAAGATCATTCAGTCCGTTCCCCCTGCCACAGCAGGAGATGCCCTAGATCCCGTCGCACAGGAACATATCCAGATGGGTTTTAAACATCTCCGGAGAAGGAGACTCCATAACCCCTCTGGGCAGCCCCTTCCAGGGCTCTGTCACCCTCACCAGGAAGAAGTTCCTTCTCACATTGATGTGGAACCTCCTCTGTTCCAGATCACACCTGTTGCCCCTTGTCCTATCATTGGGTGCCACTGAGGCAGAGCCTGGCTCCGTCCTTTCCATATTTATCAATATTAATGAGGTCATCCCTCAGTCTCCTTTATTCCAAGCTCAAGAGATCCAGCTCACTCAGCCTTTCCTCATTAGGGAGATGCTCCACTGCCTTCATCATCTTTGTTGAGGTGAAACATGTTCTACTGGTTAAACTGTTTAACACTCACTGTTTCGAAAGGATGAGCCCGGCTCAGAACAGCAGAGAGAGGGTTTTACTGTCAAACCCAAGCTTAATGAAAGGGAAGTCTTCAAAAGTATGAGCTTTTCTGATAAATTATAAGCCCTTAAATACATAACTTTATTTTAAAATATGATATTCGTGACACATTTTCAGAGAGATCCACTTTTGCCTGATGGACTGTAAAGTAGGGCTTTAAGTTCAAGAGGTAATGTAGTGATTCCAATGCAAATTTAAGGTTATCCAGTGATAGATAAAAAAGAGCCTCCCATCATTTCAAGAGTGATAAATTGCCAGCTTTCTCCTCTTGTTGCAGTTTACTTCATTACCTCAAACACTTTCACATCAGGATATTATTCAGCCTGAAGAAAAGGTGGCTCCAGGGGGAGCTTATCACATTCTTCCAGTCCTTGAATGGGGCTGTCAGAAGGCTGGGGAGGACTGTTCCCAAGGGCAGGGATCGATAGGACAAGGGGTCATGGTTTGAAGCTGAAAAAGGGTAGAATGAGGTCAGACAGCAGGAAAAGGTTGTTAAATTTGAGGGTGGGGGATCCGTGGAACAGGCTGCCCAAGTTGGGGGTAGAGGCCCCATCCCTGGAGCCATTCAAAGTTAGGCTGGATGAAGCTCTGGGCATTTTGGTCTGGGGAGTGCCGGCCTTGCTTGTTTCAGAGGGGTTAGACTGGATGCCCTTTGAAGGTCCCCTCTAATTCCTAATGTTCTGTGATTCTGTGGACCTGAGAAACTTCAAGAAGAAACCCCAAACAAACAAAAAAAAAGCCAGATAGGTTCTATGTTTTGGCAGCTAATCACAGAATTAGGAGTCTGAAGAGACCTAGACTAGCTGATGACGCTTCTTGCTTTAGTTTGGAGCAAGATGGATGGTCACAAACCAGAGCTCCACCACAAAGATACCCACAATTGCTACAGCACAGGGCCATTGTTGCAAATCTTATCAGGACATCCAAGTTCTCAGGCAAGGAAGTGACCCTTTACTAGAAAAACAATACACGATCGTAATCGTAAAGCATTATGCATGCTGTGCTTTCTTAAATGAGAAGATGGGCTTGAGATAGGAGAAGAACACTAGTGCTTTCCTCACTAAGTCAATACAATGAATCTCTTGTAATGCAGGCTTTCAGGAACTGAGGGTCAGTTGTTGATGAATTACCATACCCAGAAGAGGATCATATCGCATCTGAATGGTCTTACAGGTTCAGATGGGGAATTAGGGTAAGTTTCTATAGTGAAAGAGCAGTTAAACACAGGAACAGGCTGCTCAGGGCAATGGGGGAATCCCATCCCCAGAGGGGTTCAAAAGGCAGTGGATGTGGCACTGTGGGACACGGTCTGGTGGTTGTGGAGGTGTTGGGCTGAAAGTCGGACTGGATGATCTCAGAGCTCCTTTCCAAGCTTAATGGATCTGCGAAACCTCTAATGATCCTAATTGCCATTTGACCAAGCTGTGTACTTTCAGCAAGTCCTTATAGGATGGAACCAACTACTTACAGTGACTGGGAGCCTTAAATGTGAGAGGGCACAACTTTCAGCAACTTCTGCCACTGTAGGGCAACACAATTACAGAGGAGTAATAAAACAAAAGCCAGTTCTGTTCAGGATCATAAGTAGTGGCAATGAAAAGTATTCCAAGTAAATAAAAAGTAACAAACAAATAAAGTAAAAATAGAAAGTATATAAAGAACTTTATGGCAGATGATCTTCCAGTCCTTAACTTTGTGTGATCCTGTGATCAGCCAAGGAGATAAAACTGGAAGTCGATGATATTAGAATTATGTGATAAAACTAGGAAAATAGTGGAAGTCATCATTAGATGGGATTACAATTAAAAGTAACTTTCATATGATGCGAGACGCTGCAACTGGATAGGTGTAAGAGTAAGTTACTACATGTAGGTATGAAATCAGTTTCACAGAGGTAGGGAAACCCACACAAAACCATGGTCCACCCTTCATGCCGAGGTGGTTTTATCAGCTAAACCAAAGACCTGCTGTATCTTCTGGAAAACTTAATTTCCTTATCCCTAATGCTCCCTACCACTCTACTTAGTTTGAGCTCTACATGGGCTTTGGTGACTGCAGGTCTGAGATACAAAGAAAATTCTCCACCACCTACCACAGTTGTCTTCGTCAGCTCGATTCCCGCAGTCATCCTCGCCATTGCAGTGAAGCTGTTGGGGCAAACACTTGGTGATGTTGCCACAAGGGAAGTAGCCCAGGGGGCACCTGACCCCAAATCCAGAAAGCTGATCCTCCAGAGAGTCACGGATGACTAAAGAGAAACAGAAAGAATATGCTTACTTTAGGATGTGTTCCTAAATCATTGACGTTGGAAGAGACCTCCAAGATCATCCAGTCCAACCCCATTCTGCCCACTAAACCCTGTTCCCCAGGGCCACATGTACTCAGTTTTTGAACCTTTCTATGGACGCAAAGTCCCCCTGCTCCCTGGGCAGCCTGTTCCAATTGGCTTTGATATAAAGCAACCAAATAATTTCTCCTTATGCATCTTAGTACTAGGTGGGAATGTGAAACACACAGGCCAAGTTACGTAAGGTCACAATTGAATAGGACTGTCTTTGTTCTAGAAATTAATCTATCAGAGCAGTACCCCGACAAGCTGTGCAGACATGGATGAGACTAATTTGGGCAGAAATTTTAGACCAGTTAGAAAAGTCTTTTTATACCAAATCATAGTGTTGTATTTTAAAAGGCATTTAATTTTAAAGTAATTACTAGATGTAAACTGATCACGGATCAAAGAACAACGAATGAAAGATGAAATTGGTTTTGCTAAAGAGAGAGTTAAGAGGACATGAAAGTGCTGTTATGAACCCTTTGGAAGAGTACACAGCCTGGCCCCAAAATCATAGAATCATTAGGGATCAGAAGGGACCTCAAAACATCATCCAGTCCAATCCCCCTGCCACAGCAGGATCACCTAGATCCAGTTGCACAGGAACACATCCATAATTTGATCTGTTGTTCTGAATCCAGCAGCCTGAAGTTTAGATCCATGGATGCCATTCTGCTGAGCCCATGCTTTATAAGAAGTAATTTTACAGAACAGAATCACAGAATCTTTACTGTTGTAGGAGACCTCCAAGATCACCCAGTCCAACCATCACCCCAACCCCACCCTGCCCACCAAACCCTGTTACCAAGGGCCACAGCTGCTCATTTGTTGAACCCCTCCAGGGACAGGTGACTGCCTCCCACCCTGGACAGCCTGTTCCAACCTCTGACCACTCTGTCAGGGAGATTTCTCCTGATGTCCAGCCTAACCATCCCCTGGCACCACTGGAGGATGAATGTAGGGACTTCTTCCAATGTAGCAGGGCTGGGTGGAAAGGTAGAGAGGCTGAACTAAGTGACATTTAAAGGTCTTTTCCAACCCAAAGCACCCTATGATACCATTGAGGGAAAGCCGGAGCAACTGGAGTGCTCTCTCTCTCTCCTCTGTCCCCCAGTTTTCTGTACTACAGAAGCCCCAAACCCCCACATTTGCAGATGTGTGATACCTTACCTATCCCTCCACTAAACCTGAGGGACAAATTCTGCCACCAGCACTTCCTCCGGGGCAAGCACAGCTATTCTACTGCCTTTGTGGTGGGTTGCAGGGTGCCAACTCATGTTTCTTGTACAAGAACAACTTCTTCCCAGAAAAAAACTTTTTGAAATTATTTTTTTTTCAGTTTCCAATAGACCGGGGACTGAAAACAGCTTCATCAGCACAGAACATTACGTAGCGCTCTTTGCTCTCCCAAAACCTCAGCAGGCTGACAGAAATAGCAGCCAGAGGAAGCACTATGAAGAAGATGGAGTCCAAAGGAAGAAGGGTTAGGTGGGGATGAAACCCCAAACCAGCCCAAACACACTCCATTTGTAGAAAATACATAAATTAAGCTGCAGCTTTGGGCTGAGGTTTTCAAGACCAACAACTACATATCAACCCGTAACATCTTGATGATGTCTCTTCTGAACCCCATTTGTGTTGTGTTGGATTACCCTGACGTGTAAATACCTGCCTGGGAAAGAGGATAACAAGGCATCGACACTTAGACTTGACCCCAGCTGAAGCACTGAAAGAGCTGGTCTTTGTCCATCAGCTCGTTAACATCTCTCTGTTTATGCAAAAAAGGTCAGACGTTTGGATCCCACAGTTTGCAGGAGATTTATGAATGGAAAAACCCCCCCAACCCCCCGAGGAAATATTTGGCAAAGCTGACCAAGGGAGACGAGAGATAAGACAGTAAAATCCCTTGTAAATGGCTAGATAATGTTCCAGCAGTTATCTGCTGGATTAAGGAAATGGAAATGGTGTCTTTTATGTGAGGAAAAGGGATAAAGATAGCACCACAGCAACAAAAGCCTGTTCTTATATTCAGAAGGCAAGATTTAATACAGCTGGAGTTTATCAGAGAATCCTAGAAGGGTTGCAAGGGACCTTAATGATCATCCAGTTCCAACCTCCCTGCACAGGCAGGGGCACCTTCACTAGAGCAGGTTACTCAGGGCCCCAGCCAACCTGCCCTTCAACACTGCCAGCCACGAGGTAGCCACAACTGCCTTGGGCAACCTGCTCCAGCATCTCCCCACCCTTACAGCAAAGAATTTGTTCCTCATGTCCAACCTCCATCTCCCCTCTTCATGTCTTAAACCTCTTCCCCTTGTCCTCTCACTACCACCCCTGTCAAAAGCCCTCCCCCAGCTTTCTTGCAGCCCCCTTCCTTCAGAGATTGGAAAGCTGCTGGAAGTCCCCTGGGAGCGTCCTCTTCTCCAGGCTGAACAACCTGAACTTGCTCAGCCTGATAACAATCCAAGGTGCTATCCCTGTGACAATGAAAAGTGTTGATCTTTCTACCCATCATTGATTTTTGCAGTATGAGAAAAATTGAACTGCTTCACTAGTACCTTGTGTCACTGTCCTTTCTACTCTTCAGCTGCTAAACCTCCCGATCAAATTGCTCTCAAGAATTGATTAATGATTGTTTCATCACAACCATTTCACAATGGTGTTAAATCAAGGAAACTTTAAGAAATCATCTTGTTTTGTACTTTTCTAATTCATCCACAGGTACCACGGGTACCTCTACTGTTTTATATCATCCTTTTCATCGCTCATCCAGGATAAATCACCTCAGCTTTGCTTCTTCCTACAAAACTAGCAATATAAAAGCATGAGACCTCATAACACTACAGAATTACAACAAGCAAGCCATATAAACAAAAACAATACAACAGCAGTCCCATCAGCAGTCCTTATAAAAAGTCAACTTCAGCCTTAATACCGTAAAGTATCAGTATCATGTGGTGCATGATCCTACCAGGATCATAGAATCATCAAGGTTGGAAAAGATCTTCAGCATCATCAACCCAGCCTACAGCCTGAAACTACTAAACCAGACCAGGTTGCCCAGAGCCCTAGCCAGCCTGACTTTGAATGGCTCCAGGGATCAGGCCTCCACCCTCCCTCGGAGCAGCCTGTTCCAGGGATCCCCACCCTAAGATTCAACAACTTTTTCCTGTTGTCTGACCTCAGTCTGCCCGTCTCCAACTTCAAACCAGGACCCCTCATTGTATCATTCCCTGCCCCATTGAACAGTCTTCCCCAGCCTTCTGACAGCCCCTTTCAGGGACTGGAAGGTCTCTATAAGGTTCCTCTGGAGCTGCCTTTTCTTCAGGCTGACAAATCCCAATGGTCTCAGCCTGTCCTCATAGGAGAGGGCTCCAGCCCTCTGATCATAATTAGTTCTTGCTGCCTGCTTAGTCCTTTTACTTTTCACTCTTCTGTCTTCCTAGACCAAAGATTTTGCAGCTTTATTCCAAGCACTTGATGCTTTGACTAACTCTCCCTTAAGCTCTACTTTGTTTTACAAGCTCTACTCGACATCATCTGCCAAAGATATCCTGATGGCTCTGCTTTCAGCAACCAGGATGCCATGGGACGGGTATCTGCTAAGATCCCCACCTCGCCAAGTGATGGCAACTCACGTCCTACAAACACCAGTTGCAAAGGACACACAGATAACTCTGACCACTTAAAGCCAGTAATTCAGCCACTGAGTCAGTCCTTTCGAGTGATCATCCTATTGTGCCAACTGGATCTCTTAGGGTTGCTGAAACACAGAGAAAGAATATGACAGCCCTTGTTAAAGCTCACAGAAATGCAAGCAACAGATGGAGCAAAGCAGATTTAGGATGTCTCCTGGATACAAGATAACCCAGCGGAATATGCTTCCCCTCTGCCAAAACTGATCCATGACATTCTATGACTGTGAAATATCTGACTGGTTCCTGTGGATCAGGGAAGGAACTGAACCCCTCTGCAGGGCTCAGTCCAGCTCTGGACCACTCAGCACTGCAGAGACACCTACTCAGCACTGCAGAGACACCATGTAGCTTGTGCAGTGGACCCAGAGATGGTCTGAGGGGGGAACCTGCTGCTCTAGGACAAGCTGGGAGAGTTGGGGGGTTCAGTCTGAGGAGAGAAGCTCTAAGAGACCTTAGTGGGGATTTCAGTGTTCAAAGGGGCTGATGAGGGAGATGAGGGGGGGACTTTTGTTCAGGGGCTGTGGGACAGGAGCTTGAGTGCTGGTTGGTCTAGCTGATCCTGCTGTGGCAGGGGGATTGGACTAGATGATCTTTCGAGGTCCCTTTTGATCCCTAATGATTTTATGATTCTATGACTATCAATTCTGCTTGGAGAAATCTGTAGCTCCACATTCTGGTGTGATTTTCAATAGGAAAATACATCAAGGTAAACTTTTCTTTGCCCTAGTGATGTCTTCCACCATTATAACTCCTTGCATTTAAAGGGTTGATTTTAAAAAGCGATGCACTACCGTGTCTAAAGCTTAAAATAAGCTAAATAATAAAGTTAAATACATGGAAATAAAGGAAAACTTAGCCATGAAAATAAAGCTCCCAGGAGCTGATTCTTATTCGCAGCCACTGAGGAGTGTTGTGTTTGGCCTGTCTCTTTGAGCTTTAAAGATAAAAGGGATCTCTGTCAAATCATCATTTTTTCTCCTTTGAAATAATAATTTAATGATTTAAAGGGATCTACAGAAGAAAAAAAAGAAATCTCTAAAGCTTCACACCGGGAAGGGCATTTGTGGGTTTCTTGTATACTAGTATTTCCCATATATCTTACATTTATTTCCCTATCTCATAACATGATTAGTAGTAAATTAATGGAGGTTTTAGTTTTGTTTAAACCATAGAATTATTGAGGCTGCAAAAGCCCTCTGAGCTCATCCAGCCCAGCCCGGCACCTAACATCACCCCAGCAGCCAGACTAGGGCACTAAGGGCCACACTCAGACTGTCCTTCAACACCTCCAGGGATGGGGACTCTAACACTGTCTTGGGAAATCTGAGCAATCTAATTAAGACTTACTTTAGCTAAGAGGATCAAGAGTTATCAAGAAATTATTGTCCCTCAAGGCACAATCATTCACACTATCTAGGCACCCAGCACTTTGCATTTCAATTCTTTAGAGTCAGAGAATCATCAAGATTGGAAAAGACCTTCAAGATCATCAAGTCCAACCATCCACCCTACAACTCTGAACCACTAACCCACCTCCTAGAACAGACATTAGAGATTTGTCATCATTATATAGAGATTACTGTGCTGAAGTTCACTTCAGATTTGTTGCTCTGCACAGAAACACAGAACATTTGGGATTGAAAGGGACCTTGAAATCCAGTCCAATCCCCCAGCCACCAGTCGAGCCAGTCAGATTCGTGTAGAACAAATAATAACACATTACCAAAATTGAAATCATTTGAATGATCAAGCCACGTGGAATAGATCTGAATATTCAGTATGGACTCATCTGTAGGAGAGGAGTTTGTGGACAGGCGGTTTCATGCGAGGAACTAAGAAGAAATCCAGGAGTTGAGACAAATTACTTTTAGCATAGCCGTAAGAGAAAGCAGCAGTCGAAAAGGGAATGAAATCAAAAGGCAGCAAGCAGGGAAACTAAAAGTTAACAAACAGAGAAATGACCTGCTGCTACTCTAATTGTGTGATGTTCTCAGAATGAATGACTGGAGCAGAACAGCAAAGCATTACACGACTACTATTAACTTCCCCTCACAACAGAAACCAAAGTGAAAGATCACAACACTTGGCCTAAATTTTCTCAGGTCAAAAAGGGCTAAAATGTTATTTTCTTTAGTTTTTCCCCTCAAAAAATTAAAAGAAATAATAATTGTTTGCCTTAGCTGTAAGTGCTTTTTTAGCAATTTTTGATATGATGGGAAAAACCTGCTTGGATGGGTCTTGTAATGGATGGATGACATCCTGCTGCCTCTCTACCCAATTATGAATGGCACTATTCAAGTCCTTATTAGTTTGTTCATTACAGCTACAATAATTAACTACCCATTTTTAAGTCCTCATAGTTTGCTAAGACTGCAGTTTAGGATACGGTCTTAACATTCAGATGAGGAGCTGAGACATCCATGTGTGTGCAAGGGTTTCTCCTAATTTTAGCCCTGGAAGGGGCTGCCCAGAGAGTTGTGGAGTCTTCTTCTCTGCAGATGTTTAAAACCTGCCTGGATATGTTCCTGTGTCACAGCAGGATCTGAGGGAACCTGCTGTGTCAGGGGGATTGGACTGGATGATCTTCCAAGGTCCCTTCCAATCCCTAATGTTCTGTGATTCTGTGTGTGATCGTTGTCCAGTCAAGAAACAGGAATAGAATTCAGTTTTCCACAGCAGAGTGGAAACTCATTTTGTAATCTCTGGCTTCATTTGTATTTTATATTTATCTTCTACACACCCACAGCATGGTTCACGACGGGTTTCTGATTCACCGTTTGAAGGCAGCACACAAAAAAGAATTATTTCTGGTACTACAGCACAATGAAAGTGTAGTAGGACACAGGACAAATCAAGACTGCACCCTTCGTCTCAACTGCTAAGCACTGAGTTTGCAAAATGAATAATGTTTGTTGATAAAGGTGACATTCATGACTATGAGAAAAGGAAATCAGTTTTCCTCCAACATTTCAGATCATGACACCACACTGCATCACTATTTCAGATCCTTTAGCTCTCTGTACTTTCAGTGTTTGAGGGTACAGTGACTTGGTAGAATTAATTGCTGATATCTGAACATAGGTGTTACACAGGAGGAGACATTTTACAAGACAATCATAGAATCATAGGGTTGGAAGGAACCTCCTAAGGCCATTCAGTCCAACTCCCCTGCAACCAGCAGGGCTATCACTCACCAAACCAAGTTGTCCAGAGACCCATGCAGCCTGACCTTGAATCACCCCCTCTCTGGGCAGCCTGTTCCAGGGATCCCCCACCCTCAGATTCAAACTGATGGAGAACCATTCAGGCTCGAAAAGCCCCCTGAGATCATCCAGTCCAACCACTAACCCCACTCTACCAAGATCACCACCAGACCAGATCTCTCAGCAACACAACTACACGATCTTTAAACACCTCCAGTGATGTGGACTCAGCCCCCTCCCTGGAGAGCCTATTCCAAGGCCTGAACACTTTTTCCTCAGAAAATCAGCATCATCCCTGATTTTCTAATTAATTAGGTTTGTTTCTAATGAATTAACTTGTGTTGCACACACAGATACCTGAGGTGCCTACTGGAAGCCAGACAGATTAATGTTCGAGTTAGATGAATGAAAGTTCACCAAACCCTATTGCTATACAAAGATGGTTCGAGCTTCTGCAGAACTGAAGTATTTTCACTTTTCTATTTACAAATCTGGAAGGGATCTTAAAATTTCTCACAAATTATGTAAAAATGAGCACTATCCTGGAGAGACACAGACCACCACTTCTCCAGATGATTTGGGATGGCCTCTTTGAGGTATCTGAAAGGGAACATTTGGTGTTGGAGATCTCGCCCTTGAGAACAGCTGTCCCAGGCATTCAGCAACGGAAGGGGAACAAGTTCCAGATGGTTTTAAGAAGGTTTTCCTTGGAATTTTGAAGTGAGAGTAAGGGAAGGGGAATTAAAAACACACACGAGGGGGGGGGGGGAAAACAGAAAGAGGAGGGGAAGGATACTGTAAGTACACGAAGAAATAGGATTTGGGAAAATCCAGGTAGGGGCACAGGGTTACAATAGCAGCAGCAGGAGCTGCCAAGAGTTGCTGATACATAAGAATTCACATAGTTTTCTTATTTGGGTTTTGAATGGAAACTTTTTCACATAAGGAAGATTTAATGAAGAATCTGAACAGAGAGAGTGAAATATAAACAGCTATTTGAGCTACTTTAGTGTCTGACTTTAGCTGCCGAATGGAAACCGATGCAGATTGAATTGATAAGGATGAGGTTTTTGTGTGACAGATATGTTTTGTGTTACATGTTGTGCCAGGGGAGGGTTAGATTGGCCATCAGGAGAAATCAGGAAAATGGTTTTGATTCAAATTGCTGGCTAAAGCACGGACTGAGGCTAGAACAGGCACTAAACAGAAACAAATTTGGGAGAACACTTGAACCATGGCATGTGACAGAGACTCCAGGCATTGCCAGTCTGTCATAGAATCACTAGGGATTGGAACGGACCTTGAAACATCCAGTCCAATCCCCCTGCCACAGCAGGACCACCTAGACCAAGTCGCACAGGAACACAACCAGGCAGGTTTTAAACATCTCCAGTGAAGGAGACTCCACAACTCCCCCTGGGCAGCCTATTTCAGTGCATCTGTGGCTACACTGCTGCTGTCTTCACCAGATCTAAAAGAGCCATTAGATTTTACTTAGAGTTAACTAAGCTCTGCAAAACTAGTTGTGAGTGCAGCTCTACTTCCCAGACTCCTAACACAGGCAGTGTCCCCCACAGATTGTGTGTTAACAGCACAGTAAACCCCAAAATGTTGAGTTGAAAACGAGAAGAGAGAGCAAGGAAACATTCGATACAAAAGAAGGTATCAATACAATTAATCAATAAACACTTTAAAAGGTGATGACCATCATAACTGTAACACTAGACCTGTGTGCACTCACAGTTCTCATACTGCAGTACACGATGAAGAAGGAGAGGAGGTATTTTAACAGGATTTATACATTCTACAGCCAAGATTAAGTTAACCCAGAAGATTTTACACCAATCGTAATAATTTTGCATAAATGCTTCAACACTTTAATACTACTTTCATAGATAAAAAGTGACGTGGGAGGTTTAAATGTGGAAGGTTTAGTTTTCTTTGGAAACCTTTAGCTATTATTCTGCATAAGATCAAGTGTTGTCTGCCTAAAGGTGCTGTATTCTGCAGCACCTCAAAGTACTGCCATTTAAATCACAGAGCACTAGGGATTGGAAGGGATTGTGAAAGACCATCCAGTCCAATCCCCCCACCACAGCAGGTTCCCCTAGATGGATGATGGCCAGGCCGGTTTTAAATGTCTCCAGAGAAGGAGACTCCACAACTCTATGGGCATCCCCTTCCAGTGCTCTGTCACCCTCACTGCAACGAAGTTCCTTCTCATATTGTTGTGGGACCTCCTCTGTTCCAGCTCACACCCAGTGCCTCTTACTGGGTTATTGCTCATGGATGCACAGGAAACTCATGGGCTTGATCAGATCTCATCATAACCTACTTAATTTCAAATACATTAATACCAAGGTTAGGTTTTCCTTCAAAACACAACAGAACTACTTAAGGTTTACCCAGTTTCTTCCAGAGATTTAACTAAGCTCTGCAAAACTAGTTGTGAGTGCAGCTCTACTTCCCAGACTCCTAACACAGGCAGTGTCCCCCACAGATTGTGTGTTAACAGCACAGTAAACCCCAAAATGTTGAGTTGAAAACGAGAAGAGAGAGCAAGAAAACATTCGATACAAAAGAAGGTATCAGGACTCAGCCCAGTGCTACTATTAAAGAGTTGATAACACAAAGTGCAGTGTTTTCACCTCAAAAATTAATAAAACATTGTTTTAGTCTGGAAAATGCAACCAAATATTTTGGTATCAAAATTACAACTGAAGAAAATTAGTTCAAGAGTTGGTGGTACAGAGGGCAGTGATTTAATCTTAAAAACCATGAACAAAACATTTTAGTAAGGAAAATGCAACCAAAAAGTGTTAGCATCGAAATTGTAATTAAAGAAAATGATCATTAGGAAATAAGACACAAAGATCAGTAGCAGCAGGTCCACAGGGACATAGTTACCCCAGTCAAAAGCAGCTCTTACAGACAGGGTACCTGCACTAAATGGGGAGAACATTACTAAAGAGAGCAGACAGTCCAGTGTAACTCCCACCACACTGGAGGAGCTGACACCTGGAAGGAGACTTTAATTTAGTCCCACCTTGAATTTAATCCCAGTTAGTGCTGAATCAGAGGGTAGAAGTTCCTGTTCCCTAAGCACAATCTACACATGGAGAATGCACGCTTACGGGATCGGTGAAGACTGCTGCACTGAGCCTGAAGTATGGGTTTCAGGGCATGTGAGATGAATCAGTTCTACAATTCTTTGTCAGATATTGCTATCAATGATTTCTGCAAAGCTTAAACTGTTCCTTAGCCTGCAGTTTCAGCTCATCACTGCTAATAGTAACTCTCAACACATCAAGTACAGAAATACTTCATCTTTACATGTAGCTAGTAAAGAGACTGCTAGCAGAGACTGCATTGCACTGACTGCTAGTAGAGACTGCACTACACTGTCTCCTAGTACAGACTGCATTACCCTGACTGCTAGTACAGACTGTGTTACTGTGACTGCTAGTAGAGACTGCGTTACACTGACTCCTAGTACAGAATGCTGGTAGAGTCTACATGACACTGACCTGGCAGAGACAATATTACCTTGACTACTAGTACAAACTGCTAGTAGAGACTGCACTACACTGTCTCCTAGTACAGACTGCATTACCCTGACTGCTAGTACAGACTGTGTTACTGTGACTGCTAGTAGAGACTGCGTTACACTGACTCCTAGTACAGAATGCTGGTAGAGTCTACATGACACTGACCTGGCAGAGACAATATTACCTTGACTACTAGTACAAACTGCTAGTAGAGACTGCATTGCACTGACTTAGTAGACACTGCTAGTAGAGACTGCATTACCCAGACTGCTAGTAGAGGCTGCATTACACATTGATTCTATAACAGAATAACTGCTGTGAGGAACTGATAAATAAACCGATAGCAGTTGTTAAAAAGCCCCAGTGCACTACTGAAGTTGATCAGATCTGCGATGCTCGCAACAAGCAAACAAGCCAGCAGCACTTACCCTCGGTACAGATGAGCAGGAGCATATAGAAGCAGTAGTCAGATGTCATAGCTGCCCTTCAGCAGTTCAACAAATAGAATCGATGAATGTTGTCCCCTTCAGCTGCACCCAGCCAGCTCACTGCTCACAGTGACTGCTCCTGACAGGCTCCAGCAGTGCACGGAGCACTCTCTGCCCTCCTCTGCCTTCTCTGGCACACAGACACACAAGTTTCCCAGCTCACACTGGCTCCTCAAGCTCTCTGCTGTGGGAGCAGAGGCTGGGCTGTGCACACGGTCACGGCTCTGCACACAACAGAGCTGCACACAACGCAGCCGGGTCCAGAGGTTTGTCATCAACAGCCCAATTTGTTTTCAGGAGCTTTCAGTGAGAGGCCTGAAAAGGACAGTTATATTTAGGCAAAACGGCTGGAAACCAAACATTTGCGACAGTTGAGGTAAATACTGGCGGTTTCTCAAGTAAGGGGAAGTGAAATGTATAAACAGTCCCTTCGCAGCAGTCCAGTCACACACTGGAACAGGGGGAAAAACGCACACTGTGGTTTATTTCTGATAACAGCTCGTCACTGCTTCTCACACATTATCCACTCTCCACAACAAATCCTACAGCAAAGAATCCAAACGAGCTAAGAGGGGTGTTTAGAACCACAGCCTGTACAGGAATAAGGGCTTCCCACATATTTTATCCTTACTCCAATGTAAGATGGATGCTTAGAAACTTAAACTGTATAGGAGTAAGGGTCTTCTATGTATTTTAACTGTATTTCAACATAAGAAGGGTGTTTACAACCACAGAACCACATTAGGGATTGGAAAGGACCTTGAAAGATCATCTAGTCCAATCCCCCCGCCACAGAGGCATAATGTTAATAGCTTTGAGAATGCTCTAGGAATTGTATATGGCATCCTGGCTTTTCCAGTGGGACCCTTCCCATGGTATCTCTGTCATATTTGAGGGATGGTGATTTTTGCTTTAGAGCACTTGAGATTCTGAAGAAAAGGCAGAATTTCCAACTATGAATACTGAGTATGCAGGAATGGAAGAATACCATTCAGCCAGGAGAAGAGGAGGCTCCCAGGGGACCTTCCAGCAGCTTTCCAATCTCTGAAGCTACAAGAAAGCTGGAGGAGGGATTTTGACACAGGTGGTAGTGAGAGGACAAGGGGAAATGATTCCAGCCTTGAAGAGGGGAGATGGAGGTTGCCCATGAGGAACCAGTTCTTTGCTGTGAGGGTGGGGAGATGCTGGAAGAGGTTGCCCAAGGCAGTTGTGGCTGCCCCATCCAGGGAAGCACAGGAACACTTGACCTCGTCTCCTGACAATTTGTGGGAGAGAGTTAAATACCAGGAAAATATATTGAGAACATGCTAAAAAAACCAAAAAAACCAGAGCTTTAGGGAGTCATCCTCTGCAGTTTAATTAAATAGAGATCAAAGGTTATGTGATTATGGTGTACAAACACTTTCCTGCAGGGTTACAGTTGCTGGGTGCTAATGGGCTATTGAACCCATTGAACAGAGAGATGTAGGACAAAGCAGCAGATAGGAGGTGAAAATCAAACACACACAAACAAGAAATAAAGTGTGGCTTTCAAAACATGAGCATGATTAATCAGTGGAATAAACTACCACAGGAATCACTGTGTAAACTATACAGCAACATATAATTTGGGCTGATTTGGGGAAATTTCTGTAGTGTGTGTACTATATTCCTGCTTCCCTGCAGCTGTTACAGAGTCACAGAATGGTCTAGGTTGGAAAGGCCCTTAACGATCACCCAGTTCCAACCCCCCTGCCATGGGCAGCGACATCTGTCACCACAGCCGGGTTGCCCACAGCCCCATCCAGCCTGGCCTTGAGCACTTCCATGGATGATAGACAGTCACGATTTTCCTGGGTAACCTGTTCCAAGGCCACAGCACCCTCACTGTAAAGAAATTCTTCCTCGGATCTAATACAGATCTCCTCTCTTGCATCTTAAAGTCATTTCCCCTCACCCCATCCCTACAAGCTATTGCTTGTGGACTTAAAACCTGTTAAACTCTTCTTTTAACAGCGTAACAGCGGCACAACTGTGCTTTTTCATTTGTGATAGAAAGAAGAGAGGTTTAGGTTAGTTCTTAGGAAGAAATTCCTCCCTGTCATTTGCCCAGCACAAACCTACAGCTGTGACAAAGTAGATACCACAAGACAGAATTACATTGAGAGAATCATAGACTGGCCCAGGTTGGAAGGGATCTCTGAAGGGCATCTAGTCCAACCCCTCTGCAGTGAGTAGGGACATCCTCAACTAGATCACAGAATCACAGAACGTTAGGGATTGGAAGCGACCTCAAAAGATCATCCAGTCCAACCCCCTGCCACAGCAGGATCACCTAGAGCAAGTCCAGGTGGGTTTTAAATGTCTCCAGAGAAGGAGATTCCACAAACTCCCCAGGCAGCCCCCTCCACTGCCCCATCACCCTCACTGGGAAGAAGTTGTAGAATCACAGAATCAGTCAGGGTTGGAAGGAACCACAAGATCATCCACTTCCAACCCCACCCTAGATGAGGCTGGCCAGACCCTCATCCAGCCTAGCCTTAAACACCTCCAGGGATGGGGCCCCAACCACCTTCCTGGGCAACCCATTCCAGGCTCTCATCACTCTCACAGTGAAGAACTTCCTCCTCACATCAAGTCTAAATCTACCCATCTCCAGCTTTGTTCCATTCCCCGTACTCCTGTCACTACCTGATATCCTAAAAAGTCCCTCCCCAGCTTTTTTGTAGGCCCCCTGAGGTTGCCCAGAGCCTTGTCCAGCCTCCCTCTGAATAGCTCCAGGGATAGGGCCTCAACTCCCTCCCTGGGCAACCTGTTGATCCACAGATGCCATGTAGATGCCATTAAGAATATGGAAAAAACTATTTTCCTTTATTTTAAAGAACGAAAACATAGTAATTCACAGAATCACAGATTGGTTGAGACTGAAAAAGCCCTCTGAGCTCATCCAGACCAGCCCAGGGCCTAACATCACCACAGCGGCCACACCAGGGCACTAAGGGCCACAGCCAGGCTGGCCTTCAACATCTCCAGGGATGGGGATTCCACCACTGCCCTGGGCAGTCCAGTCCAGGCTCCGAGCATCTTTTTGATGTGGAAGGGCTTCCTAGCATCCATCCTAACCCTCCCCTGGTGCAGCTTCAGGCCCTGCCTGTCCTGGCACTGGTTGCCTGGGAGAAGAGCTCAACCCCCACCTCAGGGAGGTGTAGCGAGGGAGAAGGTCCTCTCTGGTTCTCCTCCAGGCTAAACACCCCCAGCTCCACCAGCCTCTCCTCATTAGACTTTCCCTCCAGCCCCTTCCCCAGCCTTGTCACTCCTCTGCACCTGCTCCAGCCCCTCCATCTCTTTGTTGAAGTGAGGGGCCCAGCACTGCCCCTGGTACTTGAGGGGAGGCCTCAATCACTTTTACATCACTTAACATTTCTTTACCTTGGTAAAGGAAGCTCCACTTCTGCAAACTCAAGCCTTTTGCTGACACTATAATGATGAGCTTCATCAGGGATATAACAGTCACCTTCTCCATCAGATCCCCCCTGAGTCTCCTCCAGGCTCAATACCCCCAGCTCCTCACTCTCTCCTCATCAGACTTTCCTTCCAGTCCCTTCCCCAGCCTCACTGCTCCTCTGGAATCACTTCATCCCCAGAGTGGTCCAGAACCCAAAACATCTTACTTTTTTCAGTGTAGACTTGTAAAGCCCTCTTCAGGAGAAGTCCACCCCAGGATGTGATCTGCAAGTTTCATAACACAACAAACTACAGTTGAGTACAGTCCACATAGGAGCTCAGGGCTAGCTGTTACTCAGTAGTTTAAAATAGTTGTCAATTAAATGTGTGAACAAGAGATGAAGGAAAGAGAGGGGCATCTTCAGGTGTGAATATGTAATTTATTTGGAGCCAGCAGGCCAGGCTGCGTAAAAATAGACCAAACAACTTGAATCGAGTTAATAGGGTTATTGGAAGTTTGCTCTGAAGCAGCTGAGCTCTGACAACCTCTATTAACCAGGCCGCTGAAGCAGCAAGTTCATACCTTCCCCCTGCACGCACCCCAAAGAACGAAATATCAAGGGTGTTCTCCAGCTTGAATGAGTCCATGGCAAAGGTTTATGTCTTTATGTTGGTTCTGCAATGAGATTTTCGAGGAAGAGGCAGAGGGCATTCTGCCCCTCTAATGTGACCTGGTGAGACATCACCAGCAGTCCTGCATCCAGCTTTGCAGCCCCCAACACAAGAAGGAGGAGGACCTGATGGAGCAGGTTCAGATGAGCAACAACAATGCTCGAGAGCTGGAGCAACTCTGCTCTAGGGACAGATTGAGAGAGATGGGGTTGTTTAGCCTGAAGAGAAGGCTCTGGGTGGGACCTTACAGCAACCTTCCAGACTGTGAAAGGGGCTGCCACAAGGGTGGGGAAGACTGTTCACAAGGGCAGGGGATGATAGGACACAGGGTCATGTTTGAAGCTGGAAAAGGGCAAACTGAGGTCAGCCAGCAGGAAAACATCCTTGAGTCTGAGAGTGGGGAATTTATAACTTCTTAATTGTGTAAGGGATATCATAGACTACCGTTGCCTCATTCTCCTAGTGCACTACCCTCAACTCTGTTCAAAATCTTATTATCTCCTTGGCACAAATATAGACCAGACACTACATAAAGAATCACAGAACATGAAGGATTGGAAGGGACCTCCAAAGATCATCCAGTCCAATCCCCCTGACACAGCAGGATCCCCTAGATCCAGTCACACAGGAACATGGCCAGGCAGGTTTTAAACGTCTCCAGAGAAGGAGATTCCACAACCCCCCCGGGGCAGCCCCTTCCAGGGCTCTGTCACCCCCATCAGGAAGAAGTTCCTTTTCAGACTGATGTGGAACCTCCTCTGTTCCAGCTGACACTCATTGCCCCTTGTCCTACCACTGGGTGCCCCTGAGCAGAGCCTGGCTCCACCCTCCTGACACGTGCCCTTCACATACTTAACATTCATGGGGTCATCCCCTCAGTCCCCTTTTTTTGAAGCTGAAGTGACCCAGCTCCCTCAGCCTTTCCTCATAAGGGAGATGCTCCACTCCATCATCTTTGTGCCTCTTCACTGGACTCTGTCCAGCAGTTCTGCGTCCTTCTGGAACTGAGGGGCACAGAACTGGACACAAGATTCCAGATGTGGTCTCAGCAGCGCAGAGAAGAGGGGGAGGAGAACCTCTTTCCATCTACTAACCAACCCTTTTCTGATCCACCCCAGGATGTCTTTGGTTCATGCCAAGAAGAACCAGTTCAACCTGTTTCCTTTTCTGTCAGCCTCCATATTTCCTCTCTGAGGTTCCAATTTTGTGTGTAGTTTAAAACCCAGCAAATTTCAGGGGTAATCAATGTGCTTTTTCCCACATCCACCTATTGGGAAAGGGAAAAGTTGGGGAGAATTCTCCAAGTTCATTTTCCATCGATTTAAGTAGAAGAAAGTTACTGATTTGTCAAAACACTACATTAAGCCGATAAGAGGTTTCAAACAATCAATGCCAAGCCAATTAAATGTGACTGTGTGTTTCTGGTCTAACGAGCAGAGAGTTACATTATAATTGAAATCTTATCCAGCAAAGACTGAATTAAAAAAAAGCCCCTCTTCACCATATAAAATTAACTTGGTACGATGTGTCCTGCACCGATGAGTTCCCTCTCTGTAGGGGCATAAAAACAGGCAAACAGCAGGGATTTTCAAGCCCTGAAGCGCGTTAGTACGATGTGTTTCACCAGATTTCAAAAATCAGCAAACTAGCACATGACCGAGTACCTGATCATTCAGCACCTCCCCGTGGGGCAGGGATGGGATGGTTTTGTGCTGCGTCGCTCGTTTCCTCTGCTGCCCTAAGACACTCAGCCTGTATTGCTGTATCGGACACTGGCGTCCTAGGGTCTCTCAAGCTGAGAACATGGACTCTGTGGAACACACAGCATGCCACAAGCTCATAGAAAACATTTAGAATTGTAGAATCATCAAGGTTAGAAAAAACCTTCAAGATCGTAAAGTCCAACTGCCCACCCTACAACCCCCAACCACTAACCCATCTCTTGAAACACCTTCTCTGCCCATTTGTTGATCCCCTCCAGGGGTGGTGCCTCCACCCCCTCCCTGGGCAGCTTGTTCCAATTATAGAATCATAGAATCATTAAGGACTGGAAGGGACCTCAAAAGATCATCCAGTCCAATCCCCCTGACACAGCAGGATCACCTAGACCAAGTCACAGAGGAACACATCCAGGTGGGTTTTAAACATCTCCAAAGAAGGAGACTCCACAACTCCCCTGGGCAGCCCCTTCCAGTGCTCTGTCACCCTCATTGGGAAGAAGTTCCTTCTCATATTTATGTGGAACCTCTTGTGTTCCAGCTGACACCCATTGCCCCTCGTCCTATCACTAGATGACACTGAGAAGAGCCTGGCTCCATCTTCCTGACACCCACCCTTCAAATATTTATAGACATTAATGATGTCACCCCTCAGTCTCCTCTTATCCCAGTTAAACAGACCCAGCTCCCTCAGCCTTTCCTCAAACCGGAGGTGCTCCACTTCCTTCATCATCCTCGTTGCTCTACGCTGGACTCCCTCCAGCAGCTCCACATCCCTGAGGGGCAAAACTGATTACTGAGACCTCACAACTTCACCTGCTTCCAGCTGAGTCCTTTCCTGATTGTACTTTTATCCCCAGAGGGTAATTGTCTGAATTGTCTGAAGCCAGTGAATTATTTATATTGTTTTAAAAAATGATGTATGCATAACGCACAAGTCCGTGCAGCTCACATCTCAGCACCTTAAGAAGGGCAGCATGTAGTTTTTAGTTAATGCCCTTGAGAGCAGTTCTTCCTGAAGCCCTAAATACAAATCATACAAGCATAAGGTTGGAAGGGACCTTCAAAGGTCATCTAGTCTGACCCCCGTACACCAAGCAGAGCCATCACTCACCAGCCCAGGTTGCCCAGAGCCACATCCAGCCTGACCTTGAATGGTTCCAGGGATGGAGCCTCCACCAGCTCTCTGGGCAGCCTGTTCCAGGGATCCCCCACCCCCACCCTCAGATTCAATACCTGTGTGAGGTGGCATTTAAGCATGTGCTGTGAGTTGGTTATAAGGAAAGGCTGAGGGAGCTGGGCCTCGAGCTTGGAAAAAGGGAGACTCAGAAGTGACCCCATGAATGTTGATCAATATGGAAAGGGTGGGTATCAGGAGGGTGGAGCCAGGCTCTGCTCAGGGGCACCCAGTGATAAGACAAGGGGCAATGAGTGTGAGCTGAAACAGAGGAGGTTCCACATCAGTCTGAGAAGGAACTTCTTCCCAGTGAGGGTGACAGAGCCCTGGAAGGGGCTGCCCAGGAGGGTTGTGGAGTCTTCTTCTCTGGAGACATTTAAAACCTGCCTGGCCATGTTCCTGTGCAACTGGATCTAGGGAATCTTGCTGTGGCAGGGGGATTGGACTGGATGATCTTTCAAGTCCCTTCTAATCCCTAATGTGTTTCTGTGATTGTGTTTGCTGTTCAGTCCCTGCTGTGTAGATTAAGAGTACGAAAAAGCAAGGAGAAGAGGAGCAGCTCCCACACCAGCGCCAATCACTTCCTATGAGAACTCACCATCGCAACAGCATTAGGGCTTTCTTGAAAGGACACTGGGGTCTGCAGATCAAAAATGCCATGAGCTGCTCTGATTTATCCGAGGACAAGTTCTCTGGAGATGCGATCTTGCTTCATGGAACACACGATGTAAGCCCAAGCATTAGATGAATGAAGAAGATTACTTCCCATGCAATACTTTTCCTGCAAGGAAAGTTAAAAAATTATGACTTTGATCTCGCAATCAGATTTGGCAGAGTGAATTTCTAGCTAACACAGACATGGGCAACACTACAGCACTGCACAACGGCAAAACAGATTTGGCTTGGACTATTGAAAAAGCCCAGGGCTGAAAAAAGCCCTTTAATGTCATTCATTTAATTCCTTTTAATGTCATTCATTTAATTCCCTTTAATGTCATTATTTCATTAATTTTCATATTCTATAGATTTTCTTACAGTTGAAAGGATTAAATCATCACTTCTCTGTCTTGAGAGCTGTGATTCAAATCCTCACCGAGTGATTCAGCTGCTGATCTTGGCCCGAACTTGATGATCTTGGAGGTCTTTTCCTGCCTCAATAGTTCTGTGGTTGTAGTGTCTTCAGCTGGACTACTCACCCTAAAAAAAGGTGAGAAGGTTAAAAAAATCAGGAAATTGTGATTCTTTCAGGATTTTAGTATTTGACTGCTTAAAAACGAAATCTTCATGTATTTGTGGTGGTGTTAATAGTTTCAGGACAGCCCTCAGGAGAAGGATTTGGGGGTGGGGGTGGAACAGAAGTTGCACAGGAGCTGTCAGTGTGCAACTGTGCCCTGGTCTGCACCAAAAGAGGCAGTGACAGCTGGTCGAGGGGGGGGATTCTCCCCCTCTACTCTGCACTGGTGAGACCCCATCTGGAGTCCTGGGTCCAGTTTCAGAGTCCCCAACATCAGAAGGACACAGAGCTCCTGGAAGGGGTCCAGAGGAGAGCAACTCAAATGCTCAGAGGGCTGGAGAAGAGGAGCTCCCAGGTGACCTTCCAGCAGCTTCCCAATCTCTGAAGAGAAAGCTCCAAGAGAGCTGGGGGAGGGCTTTTGACAGGGGTGGTAGCAAGAGGACAAGGGGAAAGGGTTCCAGCCTTGAAGAGGGGAGATGGAGGTTGGACATGAGGAACTGAGTGCTGAGATGCTGGAACAGGTTGCCAAGGCAGCTGTGGAGGCTGCCCCATCCCTGGCAGTGTTGAAGGGCAGGTTGTCTGGGGCCCTGAGTAACATGCTCTAGTGAAAGTGTCCCTGCCTGTGCAGGGGGGTTGGAACTGGATCTTTCAGGTCCCTTCCAACCCTGGCCAGTCTGTGATTCTAAGAAATATTGTCCTCATGGCAATAAAGCAAAAATATTCTGAGGAAAATATATTTTTAATACAATTTTTCTTCCAAACTGATATGAAACCTGCCTTTTATTTGAATTTCACAGATAATCCCATCCCTGTTCAATACTTGTGTTAAGGCAGAATGGGTATTAAAACACCCATCTCTCTTTTTTATTAGAGCTTTGAGTAATGGGCGGTGCCATTAGGATGATTTAACATGACTTTAGCCCGGGCAGAGAGGTTAACGTCTAGAAAGAGGACACATACACTAACAATTGTTTACATATTTTGATTACAGAGACCTAAAATCCAGACAGCATTCTTGTGCTGAGTTAAAAGCATTTGTTAAATAGCAGCTACATATCTTGGCCTTGAGAGGCAAGTGATGAAGTTATCTCAGACTGCAGAGACCACAGCAGCACGGAGCAAAGCTACACAGGACTTCAGTGCAAAGTCATGGCATTAACAACAAGTCCTTTTAAAAGACTTTTTGCTCGTTTTTTGTCTAAACTTACAGATTCATAGAATAATTCAAGTTGGAAGAGACCCTTGAGGTTGTCAAGTCCTCCCAATAACCCAACCCTATCAAGTTAACCACTAGCCCAGATCTCTTAAGTGACACATCTGAACCACCTTTAAACAAAATAAGAATAATGATTATTGTACTGGTGTGTAGTGGCCGAAGAAGTGGTGCAGCATGTGGGGGTCCTTACCTGGATCCCCTGGGTTGCCATCATAGAATCATTCAGGTTGGAAAAGATCCTTTGTATAACTGAGTCTGACCATCAACCCTGCTCTACAAGTTCACTCTTAAACCAGATCCCCCAAAACTACAGCTAAGTGACTTTTCAACACATCTCCAGATCCCACAGTGCTGAGGAATGAGTTAATCGATCAGTAAAAGAGAACAAATAGTTCAACGACCTGAGAAGTCAGACTTTAAAACCTCTTCCTGAATCGGTATTTTTTACTTCTTCCTATCTGAACCTTTCCACTAAATCATGCAAAGATGTTCAGCCCCCAGCGTTTTTCTTACAATTAACAGGAGGTTTCGCCAGGAACAGTAAAGCTCCTGCCACTTGCTCATCCAAGAAATTCTGTTTAATGTCTCTGAACTTCTTCTAAGTCAAGGGACTGAAAAGAAAGGAGATAAAACCCAGGCCTTTTAATTTTCCCTTGGATTTCTACCCACCTGCTAGAAGTTTCTTGCAGTGCTGAGCCTCATTTAAGTTGCTCATAAATCTTCTCTTCCTTTTCCTTCTAGGTACGCACCATCATTTCCAGTGCACGAAAACGTCTCTTATTACTCCAACTTCACCTTATAATCAATGAAACCATCTTCTCTTTGCACAAGTCTCAAACCTTGCTTCCCATTTTCTCCTTTGTTCCTACATAGACAAAAAACAGAACCATTATTCACCGACTTCTTGTGCATCACACAAGCCTCTGCAGTGTCCTGCAGCCAGTGCCACGTGGTTCATGACCCTGAGTCTGAGAAAGGCACGCATCACAGAATCACAGGACACCAGGGGTTGGAAGGGACCTCCAAAGACCATCTAGTCCAATCCCCTTGCCACAGCAGGATCCCCTAGATCCAGTCACACAGGAACATGGCCAGGCGGGTTTTAAACATCTCCAGAGAAGGAGACTCCACAACCCCCTTGGGCAGCACCTTCCAGGGCTCTATCACCTTCACCAGGAAGAAGTTCCTTCTCAGACCGATGTGGAAACTCCTCTGTTCCAGCTCACACTCATTGCTCCTTGTCCTATCACTGGACACCCCTGAGTAGAGCCTGGCTCCATTCTCCTGACACCTGCCCTTTCCATATTTCAAGGTCCCTTCCAATCCCTAATGATTCTATGATTAATTTCAATTTTTAATAGAACAGGAAGAGTGGTGGTAGGGGATGAAGGATCCCGATCGATGCAGAGAGCTTAAATTTGTCCTTTATTTTTGGTGCAAGTGTGAGCAGAACACCAAGGACCTCAGACAAAAAATACTCAAAGCCTTCTTGGAACAAAAGATTCATCTGAATGAACTTGACTCCAGAGAAAAAGAACAATCATCTCTGGAAGAATTATATTACAGCCTCACTGACTGCTGTTTAATGTTTGAGACATCGAAGATAAATTGGCACTTTCCTCTCAGCCTCTGCATCCAGCCTGTCTGCACTTAACAGTAGGACTCTACTAACAAAGATGGAGAGTTGCAACTGAGTCGTGTTCGAAAACAACTTTGCATAATGTAATTTCTAACTTTGGTACCTGATGTCCTCAGTTCTTTAAACATTGTAGAACTGTTTGCACTCTTCTAATAAGGCACCTACTCCAATAGGCAGGGCTGTGCCACAGCACTATGGTTTAAGGTCATAAAACATCATGAAAACATGTTTATTGCAGTATTTGCCTGCATTCCTAATGCCAGGGATATATGCTTTATTTTTCATATTCTTTACTTGCTTATATTTTTATTCATTATATTCTATATTGCTTACACTTAATTACATAAGAAGCAGTGATAGTCAGTCAAGGGAGGGTATTATTTTCCTCTACTTGGCACTGGTGAGACCCCACCTGGAGTGCTGGCTCCAGTTCTGGAGTCCCCAACATCAGAAGAACACAGAGCTCCTGGAATGGGTCCAGAGGAGAGCAACTCAAATGCTCAGAGGGCTGCAGCACCTCCCCTCTGAAGACGGGCTGAGGAAGTTGAGGTTGTTCAGCCTGGAGAAGAGGAGGCTGGCTCCCAGGTGACCTTCCAGCAGCTTTCCAGTCTCTGAAGGAAGGGGGCTGCAAGAAAGCTGGGGGAGGGCTTTTGACAGGTGGTAGCAAGAGGACAAAGGGAACGGGTTCCAGCCTTGAAGAGGGGAGATGGAGGTTGGACATGAGGAATTGAGTGCTGAGATGCTGGACCAGGTTGCCCAAGGCCATTGTGGCTGCCCTGTGGCTGGCAGTGTTGAAGGGCAGGTTGTCTGGGGCCCTGAGTAACCTGCTGTAGTGAAGGTGCCCCTGCCTGTGCAGGGGGGTTGGAAGTAGACGAGGAACTGGATGATCTTTAATGTCCCTTCCAACACTGGCCAGTTTCTTGTTCTATATAATGCAAGCACTTTTACTGTAAAATAGAGATAACTGAGCAACCAATGTCATTTTTATTCATCAGCTGCCTGGCTCTGTGCAAGGTGGACTTTGAAGATAACTCTTTAATTTTCCCTTCCATTTTCCTTGATCCCATTGAACAGGTGGGAGGTTTAGAAGTAGGAAACCGTGACCTTAGCAGGTGCATTTTAGTGTAATGATTTCAAATATGGGGTAACACAAGCATGTTAAGAATAAAAGGATTTACAATCTACATGTTTTGCCCAGACCAAATTGTAGTTTGGCCCCAATTTGTAGTTTTATTTTTTTAATTGTGAATTTTCATTAAAATTAAGTGGGACTACATTCATATAAAAATCAATATTCACTCTAAAATCTACCCCAGTCCCCTGAGTAAAATACAAGGCATTCTCTAACACACTCATCTCTCAGAGTATTAATAATGAAACTATTTAAAAGCAATTAATATGTTAAAAATAATGATTTAATACCTTTAATTGACCCTTTAATATCCGACTCTGACAGTCAGAAGTTAATAATCAGTTAACAAAATGGTCGGTAAATAAGGAAGGCTGGTGCACATCTTGTACAAGATATCCAGCTGGCAACATTTTATTAACCGATTTATTATAATTATATCCTTGGAATAAAATTGGTTTTCATGAGTGATTAATTTTCCCTTTATTCAGCTCGGTCTCACTCCCAAACACTACATCACAGGCTGTTCTTGCCTCTCTTGTAGTTCTCAGATGAAACCTTTTGTTTCTTCCTGTCTCCCCCATTTTCCTTATTCTACTCCCTTGTCTTGTATTCCATTCCTCTCCTTCCTGTTACCTTCCTCCTGATTTTTGAGTGACTTTTGCCACTCTGCCTGGGACTTGCACCTTTCACGTGGTGCACTCTTCTCACACCCACCAGGGATGAATGAGTTTCCTCCAGTTCAGAGGGTCCAAACTGTGCTGCTTCCATTTTGGCCTCATTAATTAGTTGTTACCATAGAATCACTGGGTTGGAAAGGACCTCCTAAGGGCATCCAACCCCCTGCAACAAGCAGGGCCATCACGCCCCAGATCAGGTTGCCCAGAGCCCCATTCAGCCTGACCTTGAGTGGTTCCAGGGAGGGGGTGTCCACCCCTTATTTGAGCAGCCTGTTCCAGGGATCCCCAACCCTCAGATTCAACAACTTTTTCAAACCTTGACCCCTCATCCTACTGTTCCCTGCCCCATTGAACAGTCTTCCCCAGCCTTCTGACAGCCCCTTTCAGGGACTGGAAGGTCTCTATAAGATTCCTCTGGAGCCATCTTCTCTTCAGACTGAACAACCCCAGCTCTCTTAGCCTGTCCTCACTGGAGAAGGGCTCCAGCCCTCTGACAATATTTACTTCTTGCTGTCTGCCTAGTCCTTTTACCTTTTACTCTTCTATCTTCCTAGACCCAAGAATTTGCATCTTTATTCCAAGCACTTGATGCTTTGACTAACTCTCCCTTAAGCTCTACTTTGTTTTACAAGCTCTACTCGACATCATCTGCCAAAGATATCCTGATGGCTCTGCTTTCAGCAACCAGGATGCCATGGGACGAGTATCTGCTAAGATCCCCACTGAGGAGGTGCTGAACACCTCGCCAAGTGATGGCAACTCCTACAAACACCAGTGACAAAGGACACACAGATAACTCTGATGACTCAGTCACAGCCGGTAACTCAGCCAGTAAGGAGTCACTCAAAGAGAAAATGTCTCAGAGTCAAAGAGAAAACGTTTCAGAGGATTCTGTTTGAGAGACAATATGTTTTGTTCCTCAGCATTATGTCTGGTACAGCAACCAAAATAGCTTTGTTGGAGTTATGGGAGGTCACCAGTCAATTTATAGGTGGATAAAAGCCCCATGTTAAAATGGAACATGATTTCAAGATGAAGATGATAATAAATCAGATGAAGAATATCTGGAAGATCCTAAAAACAACTTCAGCTTCGAGTTTTAAAAGAAAATCAACTACAAATTTCACACTGAGCAGATAAGTAATTGCTGTTTCCTTTGCTGCACAAAACCTCCTGAGGTTTATGTTGCCCTTTTTCTGGTAGAAAACAGCATAATAAAATTTCACAAGATTTATTTATTGTTAAAATATCAATGTCAACTTATTTCGAGCCAAGGGTTTGAAGTCACTTGCATCAGCTTGAGAGGTTTGCTCTCTGCCATCAGCAGTTTCAGCATTTCAGAGGCTATAAACAAGTTATTTGGGCTGGTTTGGTCACTTAGATTGTTTCTTCTAGCAAAAACCAACACAATGAAGTTCTTGGGCCAGGAGATTTAAGTGCAGAATGATTTGGGTTAATGAAGGAAAAAAAAAGGGGGTAGAGTTTGCAACCTTTAACTCTTTGTCCTCAGAAAATTTTAAATATGTATTTAGCCTGGGGAAACAAATAGCAGAATTGAGCTGATTTTAGTTTAGAACAGAGTCACAGAGCCAACCATAAAGTCACAATGTCAATCAGAGTCAATCACAGAGTCCCAGAGTGCCGCAGTTTGAAAATTACCAGAATTTTCCGATGTGCAGATTTGTGCTTTCATGAAGAACAAAATTTATGTTCTCTTAGAGGACCGCTCCCCCCAGTTACCTGTCTTAGGGGAGGTGACACTGTCCCAAGACCTGCCCTAAAAGGGTGTAGCTAGGTCAGCCCATAAAAAAGCACACCGGGATCTTTGTTTTCTCTCTTGGGCTGAGGGCTTTCAGCCCAGCACCATCCCCATTCCTAGGGTGGTGGGGGTGGGGAAGGCGCCTCAGCTTCGGCTTCCAGCAGCTCCCTCCCCCTTTCTCCCTGTTGGAAACATGAGCGAGGGTGCTTGCTGGGTCCGCTCTGCTTCTGTAAACGGCAGGATGGAGGAGGATGGCCCCTCACGGTGCCAGCCCCGGCCCAGCACTGGCCGCGACTTCCAGTGGCTCCCGGAGGACCCCGCTCCTGCTGCCATGGCCCCACTGCCGTGGGGAGAAGATGCAGCAGCTCCGTGTGGCTGCCCCCCCTGGCCTGGACCTGATGCCACGCAATCCTGGCCACGGACCAGAGAAGCAAGACTTTGGTGCAGATTTACCATCACCACCCCCCACGGAGCAGCCCTTTGGCATCGCAGTGAGCTGGGGTACTCCTCTTTCTTCCTCCTGGAGCTGAGACAAGAGGAGAGAGGGGAGGAGAGGAGAATCCTGGAAAATCCTGGAAAAAGCCACGTACAGAGTATGGGGGTGCGGCCCTGCTGACACAGCCATGCAGTCGGTCTCCATCTTGGATCCCACATGTGGCCGGGGCTATGCGGCTACATCGCCGCCATTTTAGAGAGACTGATCAGCAGGAAGAGAGACTGTTTGTCATTTCTGCTGCTGAGAAAGACAGGGGTGCTTAAGTATTGGGGGAGAACTCCGTGCTTAGCTGAATGAAGCAGAAGGACTTGAGAATCCTTAAACCTGGGGCATGAAAGACAGAGTCTGGGTTCTTTGTTTGCAACTAATGTCTCCTGCACCTAGGCATGCAGTTCAGGTGCTGAGGAATCGATGATCGTTGAGCTGGAGAAGCTACGCTGAAGAATTGAAGAATTCACCAGTCTGCAAGCAGTTTGGGTCTTGCTGTACCACAGATGGGGGTGATATATGAATAATAGAGAGGGTGGTGATACTCGTCTCTGCCTGACTGACATGCTCTTTTCCCCCAGATCTCTAACGTGAAAGAAGACCCAAGGCCCAAATGATAGTGACCTCCCATTGTATTTTTCTCAGAACGTGTGATAGCACTGGTGACACAGTTTCTAGTTTGTGTGCACTAACTTGCTTAATCTTTTCTTCTTTCCTGTATACAGTTATAGAGTTAATAAACCTTTTTACAGTTTCCCTAAGCTATCCATTGTCTGGCAAATTTATCTAAGATGTCATCGAGACCTCACTGCTTTGCTTTCTTCTCCTTTAACTTAAATTGTGGTCTTGAACCTACTACACAGAGTCCAACCACCCATTTGTGAACACTTGACCATTTAAAAGCAAAAGCGGAACAGAGTTTCCTTTTTATTAATGAAATGTGCAGCCTTGAAGACAATAAAATGAAATTATAAGGGGTTTTTTCAGGGTTTCTAGTCTATTTTCTATTTCTAGTAGAGCTGCAAAATACTAGTAATCTTACAGCTGGTGCTGGTCAGAGTTTCTCTGGTGCACTGAGTGCCATCCAAAGTCACTCTAATCAAATCAGGTCTGCTAGCAGATTTATGGGGCCTAAGAATACAGCTAATTAGCAACACAGAGCTGAATTTATTTCTCTTATGCACATCTAAGCTTATTTTAAATTGCAAATGTATAGGCATTGCCTAGCAGAACATGAGAAATGGATTTTTATCTAGGTTTTAGGAATCTCTGCTGCTTGATGTGCCTTTGCTTTGATGACTTTGAAGCTGGAGCGATTAGCACAATTCTACTGACCCATCCAAAGGCTGGAGACAGGACCTTAATATTTTATGCTTTTTTTAAATTTTGTATCGACTTTGAACTGTTCCTTGTCTCTTCTAACATAATTCACTGTAAAATCAGGTTAAACATGAAATAAAATGAAATTGCACTGAAAAGCTGACACGCAAGAGAAGTGAGATAGAAATTCCACCTGTTTGGGTTGAGAATATTACAGAATCACAGAATGACTGAGGCTGAAAAAGCAGCCAGACCAGGGCACTAAGGGCCACAGACAGGCTGGCCTTCAAAACCTTCAGGGATGGGGACTCAACCCCCTCCCTGGGCAGCCTGTTCCAAGCCTTGAGTGGTCTTTCAGAGGGAAAATGTTTCCTACCGGCCAACCCTAGGATTTAATCACAGAACACTAGGGATTGGAAGGGACAGCGAAAGATCATCCAGTCCAATCCCCTGCCACAGCAGGATCCCCTAGGTCAAGTTACACAGGAACATGCTCAGGTGGGTTTGAAACATCTCTAGAGAAGGAGACTCCACAACCCCCCTGGGCAGCCCCTTCCAGGGCTCCATCACCTTCACCAGGAAGTTGTTCCTTCTCAGACTGACATGGAACCTCCTCTGTTCCAGCTTAAACCCATTGCCCCTTGTCCTGCCATTGGGTGCTACTGAGCAGACCCTGGCTCCATCCTCCTCACACCAGCCCTTTTCTTCTCCAGACTAAAAAGCCCCAGCTCTCTCAGCCTTTCTTCATAGGAGAGATGTTCAAGTCCCTTGATCTTGTTTGTAGCCCCATAGGACTCCCACCAGTAGATTAATGTCTCTCTTGAACTGGTAAGCCCAGAAATGGACACAGTACTCCAGCTGCAGTCTCACCAGGGCAGAAGAGATAGGGAGAAGCAGCTCCCTACACCTGCTGGACACCCTTTGCTTGATGCACCCCAGGACACCATTGGCCTTCATGGCCACTGGGGCCCTTTGCTGTCTCATGGAGAACTGACTGGTCCACCAGGACTCCAAGGTCCTTCTCCAAGGAGCTGCTATCCAGCAGGATGACTCCTAGTCTGTACTGGTGCCTGGTGTTGCAGGACTCTACACTTATCTTTACTGAACTTCATGAAGTTCCCCTTTGCACTTAGTAGACCCACTAAGTAGAACCATGATCTTGCACATCACTCCCAACTTTAACGATTCTATAAGATTCAAGTCAATAAACTGCATGGAGGACAGGGTCAGACAGAGTTGTCAAGAGACCCTCCCATTGAAAAGAGTCTTTAAAATGTCCTTAATGAAGCTGCAACGAGTTTGCAGCTATTGCCCACTGACCAAGGATCTGCTCTGCAAAGGAATCTCTCAGCCTCTTAGAGGAGTTTCCTTAGAATCATAGAATCATCCTGGTTGTAAAGGACCTCCAGGATCATCAAGTCCAGCCCTCATCACAACAGATCCCTAACCCCCAGACCATGGCTTCAAGTGCTCTAGCTACTCGGTTTTTGAAGACCTCCAGGGATGGGAACTCCACCACCGAGTGGCATGATCTAGGTGTTAGATGTTAGGATTACTGGGTTTATTTGGATTCAGGTTGGACTGGATGATCTTTAAGGTCTTTTCCAACCTTCTCATTACTATGATACTGTGATACCTCCCTGGGCAGCCTCTTCCAGAGCCCGACCACTCTCTCAGCAAAGAGCTTCTTCCTAAGATCCAATCTAAACATCCCTGGACATAACTTGAGGCCATTTCCCCTCATCTTATCATTAGGATTTGGAAGGAGAGAGAGCAGCACCAGCCTTGCTACAACCTCTTTTGAGGTAGCTGTCAAGAGCACTAAGGTCTCCTCTGAGCTTCATCTTCTCCAGGCTGAGTTTAATGCCCTTCCCCATCATAAAAGTCACATGGACTAGTTACATCAGCACCATGTCTGACACACTATATGAGAGAGTTAAAAAGGGCCCAGGAGATCTTTAAGGTAGTTTGGGTGGTTTACTTCTTCTAGAACAACTTTAGTGCTTCTAGAAAAAATTACAGAGAAAAATGCAGATGTTAATAGCCTAAGGTAGAATTTGGCTACAACACTGTGGACAAAGCCTAGAATCAATCAAACTTGTTTTGATTCTTTTCAGAGTTATTTTTAAGACGGGGGAAAATATTTACAGCTCATTTTGACTTCTGCAAAAACAAGATCGAATGACTATTTCATTCAGTTCCAGTTCTCTTCCCCACCAGATACCTCCCAAGCTGTGCTATTCTGAGCATACTTCAATTTACAGAATTATGTTAACCATTAAAAAAAAGTTCTTTTGGTTGGCTGTTTGTCCCTTTGCACACATCTCCTGTGCCTCAACATCCTGACAGCGTCACTCCTTCACTTCAGACACAGCAAGAGCTTTGCCTTCATGCTGACGGAGTTGTCAGGGCTTGGAAGAGGCTGCCCAGGGAGGAAGTTGAGTCCCCACCCCAGAGATCTGGTCTGGTGGGGACCTTGGTAGAGTATGTTTAGTGGTTGGACTAGAAGATCTTTAGCTTGGAAAAAAGGAGATTGAGGGTTGACCTCATTAATGTTGATAAATATGGAAAAGAGTGGGTGTCAGGAGGATACAGCCAGGCCCTTCTCAGGAGCACCAAATCAGAGGAAAAGGGGCAAAGGTCTGAGCTGTAACAGAGCAGGTTGCACACCAATACGAGAAGAAACTTCTTCCCGATGAGAGTGACAGAGCTCTGGAAGGGGCTGCCCAGGGAGGTTGTGGAGTCTCCTTTTTTGGAGACGTTTAAAACCCACCTGGCCATGTTCCTGTGTGACTGGATCTAGGGGATCCTGCTGCGTCAGGGGGATTGGACTGGATGATCTTTGGAGGTCCCTTCCAATCCTTCATGTTCTGTGATTCTGTGAATTCTATATAGAAAAGAAAAAATTTATATAGAATAAAAAAATATTAACACTTAGATTTATACTTACATCTTTATACATATTTATATATTATATATGCTTATATTTCTATATATTTATGCAATTATTTTTATATGATATACATTCATAAATAAATGTACAAATTATATATTTATACTTACACTTTTTATTCTATGTAGAAGTCTTCTGTCCTTTATAGAATTCTTTTCTGTGTAGATGTCCATCCTGTATTTTAATATATAGATTTTTCTACACATATAGATATTTTCTACATATAATTATCTATTTTTTAATATATTTTCTATGGATATTTTCCTATGTGTATTTTTCCTATCTGTTTATCTCTGTTTCTATAAATATTTCTTTCTATATATGTATTTTCTATATATTCATGTATATTTTTAATATGTACAGTGTCTATGTATACATGTAATGAACAAACCATCAGCACACACCTAGGCTGAGAAAAGACCTCTTGCTCTCTACAGCTACCTCAAAGGAGGTTGTAGCGAGGCTGCTGCTGCTCTCTTCTCCCAAATTGCTAATGACAGGATGAGGGGAAATGACCTCAAGTTGTGTCCAGGGAGGTTTAGATTGGATCTTAGGAAGAAGCTCTTTGCTGATAGAGTGATTGGGCATGGGAGGAGGCTGCCCAGGGAGGTGGTGGAGTCCCTATCCCTAGTGGTTTTTAAAAAGCGAGCAGCTAGAGCACTTGAGGCCATGGTGTAGGGGTTTGGGAGATGTTGTGCTGAGGGCTGGACTTGATGATCCTGGAGGTCCTTTCCAGCCAGGATGATTGGACAATTCTATCTTAGGTTAACACAGAAAACCTGAGCCTGGTACAGTTTGTTTCCTTCCTGGGCTGTGGATCAAATCCATAGAAGTCTGCAGGTCTATTGATTTGATAGACCTTAAATTCAATTTTCAACGAGAATCAATTACAAAGCAGCATCAGCACCTGCTGTAAAGGGAAAGCATATTCCTGTGGAAGAAAGAAGAACCTCTGATGAAAAATCAGTCAGAAAGCTGCACAACATCAAAGCTTAGCATGGTTTTTAGTTTAATAAAAGGAGCAGTTACGCAATATAGAGTGAAAATGACTTTTGGTTGAGTAGATTATTTCCTTGGGAGCCAGGACTGGTGTCTCTGTTGTTACTTGATACAGAATGTAGGAGCTTTAATTAAATCTTGTCCTGAAACATCTAACACACAGCACAGATCATTTACTGCACTGACGGGACACGCTGCCCTAGGATGCACAATCCCACAGAAAATAACCCAAAAAGGGACCAACTATCAAAAGGGTCAGGTCACTGGAGCAATAAATCTGGCTTCCATCATAAAGTGCACTGTGAGAAACAACCTCTTTGTTTAAACAGCTTCATCATCAGCCCTGTAACAGCCTGCAAACAAAACCCCACTCTCTTTCTGCCTGTCTTGGGTCTGGCTTGGGCTGTAGGAAGGATAACCAGGCTGCAGGATCAATAGTATGAAATAGTGGTGGAGCAGGACCCTACCCCATAAAACAGATTAAAACGTGTGATCAGAATGTGGTTTAGATGGCCTTTCATTAAAGTATTACATTGGTAGAATACTGGGCATGGGGGAGGCTTCCCCTCGAGTACTGGGGGGCAGTGCTGGGCCACTCACTTCACAAGAGATTGAGGGGCTGGAGCAGGTCCACAGGAGCAACAAGGCTGGGGAAGGGACTGGAGGCTGAGAGAGGTGGGAGTGTTTAGCTTGGAGGAGAACTCAGGGTAGACCACCTCCCTCACTACAACTTCCTGAAGGGAAGCTGGAGTCACGTGGGGGTTGGGCTCTTCTCCCAGGCAACCAGCACCAGGACAAGAGCGCAGGGCCTGAAGCTGCCAGGGGTGGGTTAGGTTGGGTGTTGGGAAGCCCTTCCTCATAGAAAGGTTGATCAGAGCCTGGACTGGACTGCCCAGGGCAATGGGGCGAGTCCTCATCCCTGGAGGTGTTGAAGCCTGGCTGTGGTCCTTAGTGCCCTGGTGTGGCTGCTATGATGATGTTAGGGGCTGGGCTGGATGAGCTCAGAGGGCTTTTCCAGCCTCAATCATTCTGTGATATCACATCATATGCAGTTAAAACCACTACATACATAATATATATATAGGTATTCCATACAAACTATATGTCAAATAACAATAAACATTAAAATATACCTCTTAAAGATATAACATAGCTGCACATGCTTAGTCAGCATTTCTCTGATGTACTACACTGCTCATGTTGTTTTCCTATTAAATGTTGTATTTATAAATGTGCATCTGTACTTCCTTTATGGGAGGCCAGAAGTCGTGTACTAGCAAGCAACACGGTTTTCCACCCTAAGCAGCTTTAACACTAAGAGCACTCTCTGACTCCTTCCTGAAGGACCAGTAGGAATTTCAGGATGAGATTCTGGGATTTTTTTTTTGTTTACAGCACAAAAATCTGTTTCCAGGTTCTTCACAGTCCCTATATAAAATATTAAGATGTTTCTAGCAGAATTTTAGATGTATTCCAACTGAAATACCTCAGTCTAAGCAAAAGAAATACACTATAACTCAAATAATTCAGATGAAATTTGTCTCAAGGCAGCTTGTGAAACCTTCAAGAGCTGAGCCTGAGCAACCTGTTTTAACAGGTAGTTGTGGATGACAACCTTCTCAAGAAGAACCTTAGTCTGTAAATAAACTCTTGGAAAGGAAGAAGCCTTGGGCTTGTCAGATTCTTAATGAATAGCTAATAGTTTAATTTGCTCTAGCGCTGGTGAGAACCTAGTTAACTCATTTCCAGGAGGCAATGGAGTCACTATCTTTCAAATGTTAAAGGAACAACCAGAGTAAAGAAATGGCCATTTAGAGTCACTCCACAGCTCATGGAATGAGCGTATCCTTCACCGCCAATGTCTGTGTTCATGATGCAAGGCTTGTTAAAGAAATCATGGAACCATTCAGGCTGGAAAAGACCCTTCAGATCATCAGGTCTCCTTATTCAGGGTACTGACAAAGAGGCTGAACAGGACTGGGCACAGTACTGACCCCTGGGGTACACCACTGGTTACAGGCCACCAACCAGACTCTACACTGCTGGTCACGACCCTCTGAGCTCTGTCATTGAGCCAGTTCTCTACCCATCTCACAGTCCAATCATCCAACTCACTCTTCCCGAGTTTACTCAAGAGGATGTTATGGCAGACAAGCCAAATCCTTGCTGAAGTCAACGTACATACAGCTCTCCCTTCACTTACGCACTCAGTCAGGCCATCATAGAAGACTTTCACATGAGTCAAACAAGACTTCCCCTTAGTAAATCCATGCCAGCTGCTCCTGATGACCTTCCTGGCTTCCATGACCTGCTCCATCACCTCTGCAGAGCTGAAGGTGAGGCTGACTGAGCTGTCGTTACCTGGATACTCCTGGCCCCTTCTGAAGACCAGAGCAAATAGCACATTTTTTGAAAAGAGGTTTATTTTGAACAACAAAGAACAATTTTAACCTGAATTAATTTTTCTGGGCAGAATATCCTCATTTATTCTGAACTATGACAACCAGTCTGCAAAAATTCTGACAGTGCTGCGTTAACGGCTCCTCTCTAAAAAGGAATCTTAGTGCCAAAATCCATTCAAAATATGATGTAAAAGTAGTATTGAACAACAAAATGTACAGAGATTCAGAATTCTTTTGAAATTCTGAGCTTTATTACTTTATTCTCCAGCACTTTCTGCTTGCTTGATACGCCTTGGGTTGCTTTTCCCATTTCAGAAGTAACATTGTAGCTCCAACTGCTTAGAAAGCAATCAACCCAGAAATTCACAGCACCACACAGAACATGAGCGATTGGAAGGAACCTTGAAAGATCATTCAATCCAATCCCCCTGACACGGGAGGATCCCCTAGACCCAGTTGCACAGGAACATGGCCAGGTAGGTTTTAAACATCACCAGAGGAGGAGACTCCACAACCACACTGAGCAGCCCCTCTCAGGTACTGTTACCTTCACTGGGAAGAAGTTCCTTCTCAGATTGTTGTGGAACCTCCTCTGTTCCAGATCACACCCATTGGCATCTTGTCCTATCATCGGGTGCCCCTGAGCAGAGCCTGGCTCCATCCTCCTGACACCTGCCCTTTCCATGTTTATCAACATTCATGGGGTCATCCTTCAGGCTCCTGTTTTCCAAGCTCAAGAGACCCAGCTCCCTCAGCAGGGAGCTGCTCCCCTCACTTCATCACCTTTGTGGCTCTGTGATAAACTCTCTCAAGCAGCTCTGTGTCCTTCTAGAACTGAAGGGCTCAGAACTGGGCACAGGATTCCAGATGTGGTCTCAGCAGGGCAGAGTAGAGGGGGAGGAGAACCTCTCTCGATGTACTAACCACCCCCCTTCTAATCCACCCCAAGATGCCATTTGCCTTCTTGGCCACCAGGGCCCACTGCTGGCTCCTGGACATTCTGCTGGCCGCCAGGACCCCCTTGGTACCTCTCTCCTACACTGCTCTATGACAGGCCAGTCCCTACCCTATACTGGTACCTGGGGTTGTTCCTACCCAGATGCCAGACTCTACATTGCCCTTGTTCATTCAATGTCTCCTCGCCCAGCTCTCCAGGTCCTGCTGAATCATTTATTAAGCTAAATAAAGGACATTTCAGAGAGACTGACTCACTGTGACACACGTTATGGTAGAACAGTTAAAGCTGGTGCAGCTGGAAGGCCTTCAACTCCATTCATCACTGCAGTCATGACACAGGTAAATTAATTTCTAAATCAAAAGGCAATAATATTAAGCTATATAAATGATGTTGGCAAAGGAAGCCTGCGACACAATTCAAGCTACAGCAATCAACCATCAGGTCATGCTAGAAAAGAATGTGACGGGGCAGGAATTGCTCCTTTGTGTTGGGTTTAAGTAATGACATTCCACTTCAGAACAAAGTGTTTCAGAACAGCTTATCCCTTCCAACTCATGTTTTTAAGGGACAGAATCATATAGGGGCAATCAAATACCTGGGGTTCTGTGGCACTTGTGTCTTGCTAGCCCAGAGAGGCTACAGACTGGGGCATGAGTGGCTGGAGAGTGGCTGGGCAGAGAGGGACCTGGCAGCACTGCGTGACAAGGCAAATGGCATCCTGGCTTGGATCAGCAATAGTGTGGCCAGTAGAACTAGGGATGTCATTCTCCCCCTGTACTGGGCACTGGGGAGGCCTCCCCTTGACTACTGGGGCAGTGCTAGACCCGTCACTTCAAGAAAGAGATTGAGGGGCTGAAGCAGGTGCAATGAGAACATTTAACAAAGCTTCTTTAACAGTTACCTGAGGCTATTTAGAGTAAATGCTCAATAGTGATAATGTTGAGAGTTATTGTCAGATAAACCAATAATTCACGATATAATAATACAGTGTTGTTTAGCCTGGAGAGGAGGAGGCTCCCGCATCAGTTTGTAGCAGCTTCCCAATCTCTGAAGGGGGCTAGAAGAAATCTGGAAGGTGACTTTTGACAGGGGTGGTAGCAAGAGGACAAGGAGAAGAAGTTCCAGACTTTAAGAGGGGAGATGGAGGTTGGACGTGAAGAACCAATTCACTGTTGTGAGGGTGCTGAGATGCTGGAACAGGTTGCCCCGAGACAGTTGTGCCTGCCCCATCCCTGGCAGTGTTGAAGGGCAGGTTGTCTGGGGCCTTGAGTAACCTGCTCCAGTGAAGGGGTCCCTGTCTCTGCAGGGAGTTTGGAACTGGATGATCTTTAAGGTCTCTTCCAACCTGGCCACTCCAGGATTCCATTAGACAGTGGCGCCATCTGCTGCTACAGAAAGCCGGTCACACTTTAGAAAAAGCTGTGGAGAGTGATCCAACCACGACGATGCAAAACGCTACTGAGAGCAACAAGTAGTTCTTCAGTCCCTGGAGAGGCAAAGGGAGTAAAAAAGAGACAAATATGGTGTCAAAATAGAGACCACATCATAAATAACAAATCTGTTTTATGAAATGATAAGCCTTATGCAATTTTTTTGCATCCCTGAAGTCTATGCTGCTTTAGGATGACTGCTCCTTCCCCTGTCTTCGCTGAAAAACTCCAATAAAAACTTGTTGCAAGAAGTGCCTGGCCCTGGTGCAGTTGTCACCGACTCCCACCGCTGCTCACATGGTTATCACTCCTAGAAAAATGGATCTGTTTTTCTTCTAAAGAACAGCTACAGGAAAACTGGGGAGGAGCTTTTTACAAGGGAATGCAGTGATAGGGCAAGGGCTAACAGCTTTAGAATAAAACAGTAAGTTTTGATTAAGTGTAAAAACATTCCTCACAGTAAGGTTGCTGAGGGCCTGCAACAGGCTGCCTAGGGAGGTTGTGACTGCCCCATCTCCGTAAGTATTCAAGGCCAGGTTGGATGGGGCTCTGGCGAGAGTTGTCACTGCCCATGGCAGGGGGTTGGCACTGGATGATCTTTAAGGTCCCCTCCAACACAACCTATTCTATGATTTCTTGCCTGACACAACCTACAGCTCCATAATGCGGTCACTGTGAAGAAGCCAAACCTAAGAGATAGAGCTGTACACCACAACGTCCTGTCCTAGAGCCAGAGACAAGCAAGAGAGAATAGTAAAGAGACCCAACGAGATTACCTTGATTTCTTTAAACACAAGGACTCCCCACATTGCAGCAACAAGGCCAGGACCCTGAAGAAGAAGATTAAATTGACCATGAGAGTATTAAAACAAACCGCCTTATTATTGCTCTCGGGGCGACTAAATTTTGTCTTGGTAACAAATGGAGTCCTCTCCATGTGATACAATCACAGCACTCAGGGCAAAAGCAGAAACATCACTGCAAGCTTTACAGATCTGGAATCTTGTGTCCAGTTCTGGGCTCCTAAGTTCCAAGACACATGGCTGCTGGAGACAGTCCAGTGCAGAGCCACAAAGGTGATGAAAGGAGTGGAGCATCTCCCTGATGAGGAAAAGCTGAGGAAGCTGGGTCTCTTGAGCTTGGAAAAAAGGAGCCTGAGAGGTAACCCCATGAATGTTAATCAATATGGAAAGGGCGGGTGTCAGGAGGAGGGTGGAGCCAGGCTCTGCTGAGTGTCACCCAATAACACAACAAAGGGCAACAGTATGAGCAGAAGAGGTTGCACAACAATGTGAGAAGGAACTCCTTCCCAGTGAGGGTGACAGAGCACTGGAAGGGGCTGCCCAGGGGGGTTGTGGAATCTTCTTCTCTGGAGGTTTAAAACCCGCCTGGCCATGTTCCTGTGTGACTTGATCTAGCAGATCCTGCTGTGGTGGGGGGATTGGACTGGATGATCTTTTGAGGTCCCTTCCAATCGCTAATGTTCTGTGATTCTGTCAAAGGAAGACAATAAAATCTTCAAGAAGAGCTAAAGAGACAAGAGACTCCTTTTACCAGATAAGACACAATTTCTTTCTCAACTCCACACTGCTGTTCAATATTCTGTTAGTAGCCTGCTAAAAACCTCACAGTAGTCCAAACTACTGCCTGCTACATGGTCAGATTTCAGAGGACTACTCAGATTTATTAGCAGTTAGCACAGATATTCCTAACATTTCCTCTACTAGCATGACTAACTCGTTGCACAAAGGCTGATTGAACTGCTCAGTATGGTATCAGCAGACTGCAATATGAATGTATTTCCCGTATAGGAGGCATCTGGACAAAGCACAGAGCCAGCCAGACACTCAGGTCAGGGAAACTCCTGATGATCTGGAATGCTGTGCAGATTTCCTATCTAACAGCAGCCATACACAGTGGTAATTTCCAGACACTGTTGATAACACAGTTTTTCCTCTGTGGGGGAAATTTTCATCACTGATAAGAAAATATTGTCTGGATATGAAGCAAAAACTGGCTGTTAATGCTTTCCATTCCAACTGCTGTCAGAAGTCTCTCTTTCCACCTTGGGTGCAGATGAGAGGACACAGATTCAGCAGCAGGAAGCCGTCTCATGCTGAATGTATTCGGGGGTGCTGCTTCCTAGTGAAACCACCAACTATTATTTGAATAACAGCAAAAGTATCCCTTCACTATCTAGGTAATGGTCATGGTGTGAGAGGGATGTATTTTAAATACAAAGTAAACCATTAAAGAGATGTGATGAGCAGCTGCCTCAAACTCTCTCTGGGATAAAGAGAACCAATGATATAGACAGGCAGCTCCTGACCGGTGCTCAATGTTTCCTTTTTGTGATTTTATATCCCTGCCCCTCAGGCTTACTGACAGCAAAGTTACTAAAGTTGCTTTCCAGTCATCCTTCCATTTAGAATTAGAATCATCCCCAGTCTCTTTTATTTCATTGAATACTGCAGAGTTTATTCTGATTTACTGCAACTTAAGGCAAAGCTCAATCATTATTAACATTAGTTTGCTTCCAAAATACAGCTGTTCAGCAAAGCTTTGGAGTTTGTATTTATGAACTGCTATTTGGCAGAAGTTACTCACTTTTCACAGAATTATTTGGGCTAGAAAAGCCCTCTGAGCTCAGCCAGCCCAGCCCAGGACCTAGTATCACCACAGCAGCCGGATCAGGGCACTAAGGGCCATAGCCAGGCTGCCCTTCACCTCCAGGGATGGGGACTCCACCACTGCCCTGGGCAGTCCATTCTGGGCTCTGATCACCCTTTCCGGAAGAAAGGGCTTCCTAACATCCAACTAAGCCACCCCTGGAAAGCTTCAGTCCCTGCCCTCTTGTCCTGGTGCTTGCTGCCCGAGAGAAGACCCTGACCCCCATCTGACTACAATCACCCTTCAGGGAGTTTGAGAGACGGAGGTCTCCCGTGAGTCTGCTCTTCTCCAGGCTAAATGTCCCCAGTTCCCTCAGCATTTCCTCATCAGACTCTCCCTCCAGTCCCTTCCCCAGCCTCATTGCTCCTCTGGACTGCCTCCAGCCCCTCAATCTCTTTCTTGAAGTGAGGGGGTCCAGTACTGCTCCCAGGATTTGAGGGGAGGCCTCCCCAGTGCCTAGTACAGTGGGGAGAATGACTTCCCTAGTCCTGTTGGCCACACTGTGCATCACAATCTAGCAGAATGATGAGAAAAGATAGGTAAAAGTTCATTTTTACTGAGCAGTGAAACTTGTTCATCTTCTGGAAATCAACAGAACTTTAATGGGACAGTATCTGGAAGAAAAAAGGCCAACCTATTCTCCTTTTGTTTGCATAAGAACATTATTTGCAGGAAAAGCTACACTGTGCTGTTTGCTCAAGAGCTGTAAAAAATACAAGTAACTGACTTCATTAAGTAAAATGACTGCTAGAGGCTAAAAATCACAAATTGAAACACCCAGATGAAACACACTTGGTGGGATGAAAGCACAAAGCACTTCCTCTTTTAATCACTTCACCTCAGTATTAAATTTTCCAGCTACAAGGATGTGGCTTTTGCATATCCTAGAGAGTCACACTTCCAGTTCTCGTTTTTTTTATGCTTGACATTGACCAAGCCAAGGCTTAGAGAAGAGTAGCTGGAGAGCATCTTGGTGGAACGGGAGCTGGGGGTGTTAGGTGACAGCTGACCTAGGAGCCAGCAGGGTGCCCAGGTGGCCAAGGCCAATGGCATCCTGGTCCGCATCAGGAACAGGGTAACCAGCAGAAGCAGGGAAGTGATGGTACCCCTGTACTCCGCACCCTTGGGTGCAGGGTCCAGTTTTCAGTACCACAGTATCAGAAGGATATTGAGGGGCTGGAGTGGGGCCAGAGAAAGGCAACAAGGCCGGGGAGAGGGCTGGAGAACAGGCCCTATGGACAGCAGCTGAGGGAACTAGAGTCTAGAGAAGATGAGGCTGAGAGGAAGACCACCATGCTCTGTACAGCTACCTAAAAGGAGGTTGTAGCGAGCTTGGTGCTGCTCTCTTCTCCCAAACTGCTAATGACAGGATGAGGGGAAATGGCCTCAAGTTGTGTCAGGTGAAGTTTAGACTGGATCTTAGGAAGAAGTTCTTTGCTGAGAGAGTGGTTGGGCACTGGAAGAGGCTGCCCAGGGAGGCAGTGGAGTCCTCATCCCTGGAGATGTTTAAAAAGCGAGTAACCAGAGCACTTAAGGCCATGGTGTAGGGGTTAGGGATCTGTTGTGATGAGGGCTGGACTTGACGATCCTGGAGGTCCTTTCCAGCCAGGATGATGCTATGATTGTAAGGTGCTGCTTTTCACAGTCATGTTCCCAAACCACAAGGCTAGCACAAAGCAGAAAAGCCAGTGTATATTTACAATTAAAACACCCCAGACATGTCAGAATGTCACAGAATCACAGAACATTAGGGATCGGAAGGGACCTCGAAAGATTATCTAGTCCAATCCCCCTGCCACAGCAGGATCACTTAGACTAGGAGTCCTCAAACTTTTTAAACAGGGGGCCAGTTCACTGTTCCTCAGACAGTGTCGGGGGCTGGGCTGTAGTTTGTGCTGCCTGGCTTGTCCTGCCTGGGAGCTGGAGGAAGGGAGGGAGGGAAGAGATGGGGGAGCCACCCGCCTCAGCCCGGCTGCGCAGTCAGCAGGAAGTCATCTGCGGCTGCTCAGTTTCCGTCCCACAACCCCCAGCAGGGGGGTGGGTAAATACCGGTGGGCTGCATTGGAGACCCTGGGGGGCGGTATCCGACCCACAGGCCGGGGTTTGAGGACCCCTGACTTAGACCAGGTTGCACAGGAACACATTCCAGGTGGGTTTTAAATGGCTCCAGAGAAGGAGACTCTACAAACCCCCTGAGCAGCCTGTTCCAATGTTCCATCACCCTTGGCTTGAAGAAGTGCATTCTGATATTTATATGGAACCTCCTATATTCCAGCTTATACCCACTGCCCCTTGTCCTATCACTAGATAACTTCAATTTAATTCTGCAAATGGGAGGGGAAAACATTCCCTCACTTCTAATTTGACTTTTTTCAATACTTACAGCTGTAATGATGGGAAAGCTCACCACAGCACTCAGATACTGATTGGCCAGGAACCAGCAGCAGTTGGCTATCGCCCATAGCACACCAGAAACAAACCCTGGAAAAATAAATCCCAATCAGAAGCACCCACAGCAAGGTACAGACAACAGTTAGTGGAACTGTTGTACTTATAGCACAGTACAGAAGCTGTATGTAGTTCAGCGTGTTACCTACTTTAACAAACCAGCTCTGACAATCTCACCTAAAGCTCAAAGGATAAAGTCAGCTGCTCCACCTGAAATAGCACAGCTCAAATTCACAGATTTTTGAGCAATGTTTTCTCTACTCTGGCAGAATCAGCTTTGAAAATCTGATGTTGTTACAATCTATTTGTTGTAGTTTCAGATTAGAACAAGGTTTAGTGGTGACCTGGCAGTGCTGGGTCAAAGGTTGGACCTGATGATCTTAAAGGTCTCTTCCCTACTGAAGAGATTCTCTAACCATAGAATCACAGAATGTGAGGGGTTAGAAGGGATTTCCAGAGATCATCTAGTCCAACCCTCCTCCCATAGCAGGATCCCCTAGAACAGGTCATCCAGGAACATCCAGGGGGGTTTAAAAGTCTCCAGAGCAGGAGACTCCACAGCCTCTCTGGGCAGCCTGTGTCAGGGCTCTATCACCCTCACTGAAGTACCTCCTCATGTTGAGGTGGAGCTTCCTATGTTCCAGCTTACACCCCTTAGTCCCTGTCCCGTTACTGGGCACCATCAAAAAGAGCCTGGCCCCTTCCTCATGACCCCCATCCCTCAGATATTTACAGACATTAATGAAATTCTCTAAGCCTTCTCTTCCCCAGGCTAAAAAGCCCTAGTTCTCTTAGCTTTTCCTCACAGGTAAGATGTTCAAGTCCCTCCATCATCCTTTTAGCTCTCTATTGGTCTCTCTCAAGTAGATATCTAACTGCACATCGACTCTGGGCAGCCTCTTTCAGGAACGAAGTTTCTCCTCACACTGAGATGGAACCTTCTACGTTCAAAGTTCATCCCCATTATTCCTTGTCCTATTACTATGCCCCAGCACAAAAAATTATTCCTAACCCTAATTCATCAATCTTATAGGAATGATCTTTCAAAACAAGAGATCTGAAAGGTGAATCACACAACTATTGAGGCTGGAAAAGCCCTCTGAGCTCATTCAGCCCAGCACCTAACATCACCACATTGGCCAGACCAAGGCACTCAGGGTCACAGCCAGGCTGTCCTTCAGCACCTTCAGGGATGGAGACTCCACCATTGCTCTGGGCAGTCCATTCCAGGCTCTGATCACCCTTTCCCTAGCCCTGCTGGCCACACTACTGCTAACACAAGCCAGGATGCCATTGGCTTTCTGGGTCACCTGGGCACCCTGCTGGCTCCTTTTCATCCAGTTGTCACCCAGTACTGCCAGGACCCTCTCTGCCAGGCTGCCCTCCAGCCACTCAGCCCCCAGTCTGTAGCTGCAGGGGGTTCTTGCGGCCAAAGTGTAGGACCCTGCCCTTGGCCCTGTTAAACCTCATCTCGTTGGCCTCTGCCCACTGACCAACCTGTCCAGATCTCTCTGCAGCATCTTCCTGCCTTCCAGCAGATCGACACTTGCTCCCAACTTGGTGTCATCCACAGATTTACTGAGGTAAATCTCCCTTTCCAAAACATCTGAACTAATCACTGCAAACTGGTCAGAAGCAGTGGCTGCAATGCCCTGCTCACTATCAGTCTTACCTGGCAATATGGCTTGAGGATAAACACTTGGTTTATTTTTCCTGACTGCACAGTAGATCAAAAAGTAGATGGTACTTGTAAGAAAGATTCCACTGAAGTGTGCAAAGACATAATCCAAATCTGAAAGGGAAAGCACAAAATGTCAGTCTAAAGCTTCATTTATCATTTTAATGAGATTTGTTTCAGCTAGATAAAAAAACCCACATAAGGTGCTACTGCTAACTGCTCAAATCCAACTCCCATCGTGACAAATGCAGCTGCCAGTCTGACTGTAAATGGATTGGGTCAATCACACTTACATTAAACATTCATTATAACAGGCTTTTATGCATTTCTGTGTTGTTTTAGAACTCTGTCAGGGAAATTACTGAATTAATTTATTAAATCCTTACATTCCTCAGATGAGGCAACAAACCTGGGCAGGGGGAACAGATTTTACATAATTACGTAGAATCACAGAATCATCCTGGCTGGAACGGACCTCTGGGACCATCAAGTCCAGCCCTCAAATAGATCCCTAACCCCTACACCATGGTCTCAAGTGCTCTAGTTACTCAGTTTTTAAACCACTCCAGGGATGGGGACTCCACTGCCTCTCCGGGCAGCCTCTTCCAGTGCCCAACCACTCTCTCAGCAAAGAACTTCTTCCTAAGATTCAATCTAAACCTCCCCTGACACAACTTGAGGCCATTTCCCCTCATCCTGTCATTAGCAATTTGGGAGAAGAGAGCAGCACCAAGCTCGCTACAACCTCCTTTGAGGTAGCTATACAGAGCATGGTGGTCTTCCTCTCAGCCTCATCTTCTCTAGACTCTAACTCTAGTTCCCTCAGCTGCTGTCCATAGGGCCTGTTCTCCAGCCCTCTCCCCAGCCTCATTTCCCTTCTCACTACAACCTTGAGTTAGCTGTAGAGAGCAAGAAGGTCTCTGTTGCTTGAGGCCTTTACAAAAGCAAGTGAAAACAATGTGCTGATTAAATAAAGTAGAAGTGATATCTTAACCATACCGAACTGACTTGCTCCTGTGTATATAGATTCATTTCTTCTTCCGTGGTCCTTGATGTAAAGTACTGGTATAAAACTGGAACCATAGAGTACTCCAGCTACTACAGCCAGGCTACATCCTCTTTAAAGAGAGCAAAAATCAGAGACAACAGCCTAATGTTAATTAGGGCAGCAGACAATTAGAGAAGTAGACAGACGCCAAGTCCAGGATTTTAGTTCAAGAATTCACATCACATGAAAATCACTAGCAACTCTATAAAAATATGTTTCACCACTATTTTATTTCCTTGAGTGGAAATGGTTCAACACTAACTTAGTTTTCTGGTATTTTGTGGCCAAGCAACACAAAGGTCATAGGCTGGACCTGATGATCTTAGAAGTCTTTTCCAGCCTCACAAATTCTGTGATTCCTGCCCCAAGGAGCCTGCACTATAGATTTATTAACAGAAATCAACTAACTAGGGTTTACTAAAAGCAAACTTAGGAGAAAACAAACAGAAATGAATTTAAAATGCTCCCATCCACAGCTTCACTGCTGCAGTCTCTATGTTCTTTATAACTAGTCCCAGGCTCACTGCCTGTATAGTCCCCTTCTCCACCCCCACACTGCTGTGTTCTTGGCTGCCTCCACTCCTCATGCTGGCCTCTTGCTAGCTGCTTTTACGTTGGAGTGCTCTTGTTGTCTTTTACCATGCCTTCTCCAGATGTATTCTCCTGGGAACATGTTACTAGCATAGGCTCCTTCAGCTCCTATTAGCACAGGCTGAGAGGGATCTCATTAATATCTGTGAATATCTGACGGGTGCGGGTCAAGAGGAAGGGGCCGTTCTCTGCTCAGTGATGTCCAGTAACAGGTCAAGGAATAACAGGGACGAGCTGGAACACAGGAAGTTCCACCTCAACATGAGGAGGATCTCTTTCCTGTGAGCCTTGGCACAAGCTGCCCAGAGAGGGTGTGGAGTCTCCTGCTCTGGAGACTTTCAAACCCAGCTGGATGCAGCCCTGTGTGACCTGATCTAGCAGATCCTGCTCTGGCAGGGGGGTTGGACTAGAAGGATCTATGGAGGTCCCTTCCAACACCTAACATTCAGTGACTGTACCATTATGCTGGAGTGCTAACTAACCAGGTGATAAGTAACAGCCTGCAATTGCTTAGCTGCTACTACTATCTACTTTGCTAGATGTTGTTCTTTCATAGGAGTAATTAATAGTTTGTTGTTCAGCGAAAGCGCACTTAGCAGTGCAAAGGAAATAATCTAATTAGTTGTGTAGCAATTCACACATAAATGTGGATCCTGTACCAGCACTTTATAACCTGTTACTTTTCAGTGTAAGGCTGCTCAGAAATCCACAGCACAAATTCTGCTTCTCTAGCTAACCAGCCTGACCAATAAAACTTCTGCTGTGGCAGGGGGATTGGACTAGTGATCTTCAGAGGTCCGTTCCTATCCCTAATGTTCTGTGATTCTGTGCAACTGTTAATGACTTACACGAGCCTCTTTGCTGCTGGAGAGAGTCTGTTGACCCATGAGACATCAGAGCTTTCTTCAGAAGCATTAATAGACTGTAAGAAACCCAACAGCTTTCATGTACATTTAGTTTCAGTTTTTAAAACACACAGTCCTACAACACTGTCTTCAACAGCACAGATTTGCTCTAAGAAAAATTGAAAATGGAAGGATAAAGAAAAGGAATTGAAATACTCTGAAGACAGAAGAACCAGCATTTTACAATAATGACATTATTATTAAATAAAACAAATAATTGCATCTACCTACCTCACAGTTTACAAGTATGAGTTTGGCTCTTGAGTTTGGGTTTATTGTATGACAGAGCACGCACTAGGGCTGTGTTGCTTACTCTGGTATTGCTGTCAGACTTGGGGGACTGTCTGCTAATAGGGCAACTAACACTCCCTTCTGCTGTGTAAAAGAAAACAATCACACCCCACCTTATTCTAATCCTGCAATCAGATTGTCTTCTGTGATGTGGTCTGCTGGACTGGAACCACTAGAAAGCACTGAGTGCAGCTGGAAAACTGAGGGGCTCTTTGTTCAGACAGCAACTGAGCACTGACCTACAAGTAGTAGTAGAAACCTAACGTCCTCCAGCTTTTGCTGCAAACTTTGGGCTTCAGAAGGAGCAACAGCCAATCTGGCCACCCATCGCTGGCCTCCAACCTGGGCTGCAGCTGATGCTGAAAATCAGCAACTCTTCAGTCTTCTGACTCCGTAGCAGAGCAAAACTTCAGTGCAGAAGAGCTAAGGATACTGTTTCATCTAAGAAATCTCTTTGTTTTACAGTTCATTTTTAACGACAATTGCTTCCTGCTTGTCTATCAACTCTGTAGTAATGATGAAGGGGTTTTAAGCCATTTAAAGCTGACAACAAATGAACACTGGGAAAACCTTTGTGAAGGAATATGCAGGATTTACAGCTCCACACATATGCACTCACTGCATGCAGGGTAATATAAATCCTGTAGATCTGGTTGGTGCGAAGCCAGTATCCTGTTTTTAAATGAGTAGGTACTTTCACTGCTGTAGGGTACTTACGTTTTGCCTCAGTAAAGGCAGCCTTTCTAAGGAAGCTGAAGAACTCTGGACTTCCGTTTTTATGAAAAGAAATATGACAGCACTCAGGAGAGAAAAATACACAAATAAATATCATATCAGCTCACAAGGGAATGACATTTAAAGTCCACAAACAAGACTTATTTGGAGACATTACTGTCATTATCGCCCTACAGTCACTTCAATACATTTTAAAGAAACAATTGCTTTCAAGTCTTAAACAACTGAAGTGAAAGCGGGCTACGCAAACCTACCACCCTACTCCTGCTGGACTCAGTTTCTAATGCAGTCCAGGTTACCATTTGCCTTCTTGGCCACCTGGGCACCCTGCTGGCTCAGATTCAGCTGTCTGTCAATTAGAACCCCCATGTCCCTCTCTGCCAGACTGCTTTCCAGCCACCCCGCCCCCAGCCTGTAATGTTGCAGAGGATTGTTGTGACCACCATTACAAGATAACTCTGTATTTATGAGTAACCCTTTTGCCTCCCTATGTCTCTTTTGAAATCCAACACTCACCAGGGACAGCTCATAGATTCTGCAGTAAATCAACATGCAAAACCCCCTTTAATACATTTGCCCTCCAGTTAAATTCTGAGTATAAGGTTAATTTCAAAAGAAATATATTGTAAGAATATATTTTTACCTTACTAGTGAAAGTCCAGCTCCAATGTAATTTAAGATGGGTCTTGATACTTCTTCTGGGTCAATTCCAAACCAACCAAACCTGGAATATTTAACAGATTTCACTTTCTTGCACTGAACTGTGTACAAATAGTTGAACTATAACCCAGTCTGGGAAATCATTACTCATGGAAATAATTCTGCTACAGTTGGCTTGCAGAAAGCTACATTTGTTTTACAATAATCTTCAAACTAACTGAATTGAGACTGTTTTTATTTTGGGTATGTAAGAATTGGATTATTTTATCATCCCAGTTGGAGAAGGAAAAGCTACAGTGGGCTGGTTTTACTTAGAATCACAGTGTTAGTAGTTGGAATGGACCTCCAGAGATCTAGTCCAATCCCCCTGACACAGCAGGATCCCCTAGGACAGAGCACACAGGGCAGCATCCAGGTGGGGTTTGAAAGACTTCTGAGCAGGAGACTCCACACCCTCTCCGGGCAGCCTGTGCCAGGGCTTTGTCATCCTCACAGGAAAGAGATCTCTCCTCATGTTGAGGTGGAACTTCCCATGTTCCAGCTTATCCCCATTAATCCCTGTTACTGGGCACCACTGAGAAGAGACTGGCCTCATCCTATTGACCCCATCCCTCAGATATTTACAGACATTAATGAGATCCCTCTCAGCCTCCTCTTCTCCAGACTAAACAGCCCCAGATCTCTCAGCCTTTCCTCGTAGGAGAGATGTTCCAGTCCATCATTTTACATGAACAAATTACATTATTTATTCCCTCAATGACGTTAATGAACATTAGAAGGCGTTATTTGGCTCACCCAATGATGGGACAATGGTTGTGAGCTGGAACAGAGGATGTTCCATATCAGTATGAGAAGGAACTTCTACCCAGTGAGGGTGACAGAGCACTGGAAGGGTCTGCCCAGAGGGGTTGTGGAGTCTCCTTCTGTGGAGACATTTAAAACCCACTTGGGATGTGTTCCTGTGCAACTGGATCTAGGGGATCCTGCTGTGGTAGGGCGACTGGACTGGATGATCTTTCAAGGTCCTCTCCAATCCCTAATGTTCTGTGATTCTGTGATTTCATTGAGACAGAAGAAACAAAAATATCAAAAACAACCTGAGTACTTTCCACTGAGAGGAAAAATATCTAACACATATGATAAATCCTCTTTACTGATGACAGCACCTCAAAGGATTGGCAACATAATTTATTTATAAGACTCAAAATCTACTCACCTTGAACTTGCCCAACCTGTCAGCAAATTGAAAGAAGCCCAGATCAAAAGACCAAGGGCTAACCCAATAGTTTTAACAATGGGAACAACCGTAACATTGCCTGAAACACAGGAAAAATGAACAGCAGTTACAGACTGGACTGTGATCTTGGGCATTTTTGCTTTAGATTCTGTGCGGGCTCAGAAGGCAAGAAATTCAGACAAGTACACAGTGGTAGGAGACAGTATTTTATAAACATAAATACATTAAACATGAACTTTTCCTTAGTACCGATGATTTTTAAAAGTATAACAAAATAATCATAGCATCATAGAATTACCAGGGTTGGAAGGGACCTGAACGATCATCCAGTTCCAACCCCCCTGCACAGGCAGGGACACCTTCACTAGAGCAGGTTACTCAGGGCCCCAGACAACCTGGCCTTCAACACTGCCAGCCACGGGGCAGCCACAACTGCCTTGGGCAACCTGGTCCAGCATCTCAGCACCCTCACAGCAAATAATTGGTTCCTCATGTCCAGTCTTCATCTGCCGCCTTAAAGTCTGGAACCCTTTCCCCTTGTCCTCTTCTATCAGCCCTGTCAAAACCCCTCCCCCAGCATTCTTGTAGCCCCCTTCCTTCAGAGATTGGAAAGCTGCTGTAAGGTCACCTGGGAGCTTCCTCTTTTCCAAGATGAACAACCCCAACTTGCTCAGGTTGTCCTCATAGTTCTCCATTCCTCTAGATCATCTGAGTTCCCCTTAAGTGCATTAATACAGACACTTTTAAAAGCCAAATAACCAAGTAACTGCTATCTCTAATACTGAAAAGATTTCATCACCTTTTAAATTAAGATTAGGTTTTTACGATTACTTTGTGGTTCAAGAATTAGAATCTCTTACCTGTAGCCCATACAAACCCCCCAACCATAGCCAGAGGCCAAAACTGGGGGCAATTCTGGATTAGATTGACCACCAAAGAAACCATCCATATGGAGGCGCAGAGAATCCACTGGAAGAACATGCCTGAGGGGAAAAAAAAATCCCAGGCACACAGCAGAGAACTTGTAAAATACTGCAGATGTTACCATACTACACAGATCAGAAAGAACCTGAAATGTGGCCACCTTTTCTGTGGGTTTCAAGGAACCACGGTACAATATACTGAAAAAATGTATTTGGGATTGGGATGCTGTAATTCTGTCAGCTTTTCCTTGCCCTGCATTCTTCACACACAGCTGCAGAAGGCACTTTGCTGCAAAAAGGTCACACAAGTAACCATTCAGAAACACATGAAAACATGAGATCATTAGCGGGTTGGAAGGGACCTCCAGAGATCATCAAGTCCAATCCCCCGGCTCAAGCAGGATCATAGGGCTGGTTACACAGGAACACATACAGATGTGTCTGAAAAGTCTCCAGAGAAGAAGACTCCACAAGCCCACTGGGCAGCCCCTTCCAGGGTTCTGTCACCCTCATCAGGAAGAAGTTCCTTCTCAGACTGATGTGGAACCTCCTGTTCCAGCTCACACCCATTGCCCCTTGTCCCATCACTGGGTGCTCTGAGCAGAGGCCGACTCCATCCTCCTGACACCCACTTTTTCTGTATTTATCAACATTCGTGGGGTCACCCCTCAAGCTCCTTTTTTCCAAGCTCAAGAGACTCAGCTCCCTCAGCCTTTCCTCATCAGGGAGATGCTCCACTCCATCACCTTTGTGGCTCTGTAATGGACTCTATCCAGCAGCAATGAGTCCTGGAACTGAGGGGCCCAGAACTGGACACAATATTGTAGATGTGGTCTTACCAGGGCTGAGGAGAGGGGGAGGAGGGGGAGGAGAAGCTCCAAGGGGAGAAGAAAGGACATTTCCCATGTAAAACACACAAAATCACTGTTAAAAGTGCAGGACAGCAGGTAAAAAGGCTCTTCCAAAGATCTGCCACATCCTGAACCAACCCACTACTGTTTTATATCCTCACAACACCAAAATAATGAAAACATCACCCCAGCTACAGAAACTCTCATGTTTGCCAGTAAAATATCAATCCTACTAGAAAAAATACCCCAAAAAGTAGAATATGAGTTTACCATCACCAGTATCAAATCTCTTAACAGGCACAAAGTTGGTTCCAAACAGAAGGACAGCGACTGCTGAGGATGTGAAGCCAATAGTGAGATCTGTTCCATTGCTGGTATTAAAGATACTGTAAGCTATCCCGATGCTCATGTTTGCGACGAAGCGGTCTCTTTTTGTGTAGTGTTGCTGCAACTTCTGAGAAATTCTAAAATCAGAGAGTGGAACGAAAAATGTGCAGCACTGTAGCATATCAAGGTAAATCAGTAATCTGAAACTTTTAAAGAAGCCCTCACAAGCTAGAAAGAACTGTGAAGTACAAGGCAGAATCCCACAAACAGCTGCCATAAAACATGAACAAAGTAACTTAAGAACAGATGCAGACAATAAAATGACTATTTTAGTGATCATACTTCACAATCAGCTTCAGAGTGTCTGAAAACATACAGAATGAATGCAGAGGTCATAGAATGGCAAGGGTCAGAAGGGACCTCTCAAGATCATCTAGTCCAACACCTCTGCTAGAGCAGGATCCCCAGCACTGATTGCACAGGAGCACATCCAGGTGGGTTCTGAACATCCCCAGAGCAGGAGACTCCACATCATCTCTAGGCAGTGCTCTGTTACCTTCACCATAAACGTTTCGCCTTATGTTTAAGCTGAACCTACCACCCCTCATCCTAACACTGTACAACACCAAGAAGAGTCTGGCCCCATCCTCCTGACACCCACTCTTTAGATATTTACAAGCATTAATGAGATCTCCTCTCAGCGTCCTCCTCTCCAGCTCCATCTCCCTGAAGGGACGTTGTGGTCAAGTGGGGGTCAAGCTCTTCTCCCAGGCAACCAGTGCCAGGATGAGAAGGCAGGGCCTGAAGCTGCCAAGGGAGGGTTACGTTGAGTGTTAGAAAGCCCCTCCTCACAGAAAGGATGATCAGATCCTGGACTGGACTGCCCAGGGCAGTAGTGGAATCTCCATCTCCGGCACGGTTGAAGTACAGACTGGCTGTTGTCCTTAGTAGCCTGGTCTGGCTGATGGGGTGATGTTAGGCTGTGCTGGATGATCTCAGAGGGCTTTTCCAGCCTCAGTCATTCTGTGATCCTGTGAATAACATCACCTCTGCACACACAAAGTGAACAGCACACTTAATAGACTGTGTATACAAAAAGGATTTGTAAATTTAACTTCAAAAGGCAACAGGACACCCAATACACTCTAAGTATAAATGGACACATTTATCCAGATACTGTTGTCAAAGCAATGCTATTTATATAGAATCAAGTGACATCAGAAAGCAGTTCAACGTTCCCTGTAGATACAGTTGGACTACCTACTGCCTGGAGGAAAAAAGCTGGAATAGGATGCTGGAAAATTTGGAATGTCATGTGGAAAGCACTGTGACTTGTTTTTCATCTTATTTTACACCCCCAATCTCACCTTCTCTGGGCTCCTCAGGACACCAACTGCATCTTCTGAGGTTGTGCTTTTATCTACAGCTCCACCTGGGCCACCAGTGTCACCTGAAATCAGTGATTTGCATTAGCAGATGAAAAGTTCAATCTCACAACTGAAGTAATAATTCTTAACTGGAGTACTTCAACACAGGAGACATCTAGAAGGAGGCAGCACGGAGGTAATTCCTTATAACTTCATTTTTATCCTTTTCACCTTTCTTGCCTACTTGGATGTTTCCTCAGGAAGTCAGCACTGCACTCTCCTATAAAGGATGTTTTACCTGAAGACCTGAGCACAGAATCACAGAACATTAGGGATTGGAAGGGACCTCAAAAGATTACCCATTGCCCCTTGTCCTACCACTGGATGCCACTGAGCAGAGCCCGGTTCCATCCTCCTGACACCCGGCTCTTCCCATATTTATCAACATTAACCAGGTCACCCCTCAGTCTCCTTTTTTCCAAGCTAAAGAGATGCAGCCTTTCCTCATCTTGGAAATGCTCCACACCATCACCTTTGTAGCTCTGTAGTTATCTGTCGGTAGCAGAGATTCATACACCCACAGGACAGATCCCACAGAACCCAGCCTGCCAGACACTGCTCCCAGTACAGGAAACCTGGGGGCTGGGGGAAGTCGTTAAAAGTATTGGAACTTTACACTGCAGCAGGGATTTATTTTCTAGCTCCTTTAACCTCGACACATGCCCTCACTGCTAAAAACACGTTTGTCTGCTCCTTAAAGAGCCGACTACTGTGAAAACACTGCCTTCTCCGGGCAGCGTTTTCTACCCGTGGAGTTCCAGGCGCGGCCTAAGGCTGGGCTAGGCCCAGCGCCAGGCCCAGGGCAGATCCGAGGGAAAGCGGCCCCGGCAGGGCAGCCTTCGGCCCTGTCCGCAGTCGTGCTTAGAGGCCCCTGGAATCACCCCCGCTGATCACCGCTTCCTTTCCTCAGCAGCCTCGCAACAGCCGCGGGGCCAAGGCGGCGGACACGGACTCGGACCAGCAGCTCCCTCGCCGGCGTCTCAGCACCCGAGCTCCAACCTCTCCCGCCGCTCCCAGCCTCTGCCCTTCTCCTGCCGAGGCGGGGCCCTCCACAGAGCCGTGAGGCGGCGGAGAAATAGGGAAGAGCAGTGGGGTGTAGCTACTCACGCCATGAAAAACCTCCTCTTGCTCCGCCCGCTCCCCGCTCGGGGAGGAGGATCCCGGAGGGGCAGGATTGGTTCGGTCAGGCCGGCTGGTGGCAGCCAGGGGGGTGAAGGGGATCCTGCTGGCCGCGGCTGGGAGCCACAGAGCTGCGTGGAGGTAGCAGGAAGGTTCTGAGACCCTATGGAGCTCCCTGATATGGCAGAGCATCCTGGCTAGGGTTTTTTGGCGTCGCGAAACCCACTGTAGAGGAAAAAAAACCCTACTGATTAGGAAAAAAACCCCAAAATCTTTCACACACCGTCGAGATTTTGACCCCTGTAAGGGTCTGACCCAGAACCACTTAAAGCTCAGACCGTTGGTCTGCAAGGCAGGGCATCCAGCCTTATTTTTCTTCTGGAGCATAAAACTGACCACTTTTTGCTCTGGAAAACCCCACTGTACGGCAAAAAACCCTCAATGAGTAGGAAAACCCCCCAAATATTTTGCACTCTATTGAGATTGTGGCACTATCAAGTCACACAGTAACATGGCCAGGTGGGTTTGAAGCATCTCCAGAGAAGGAGACTCCACAGCTACCCTGGACAGCCCCTTCTAGTGCTCTGTCACCCTCAGTGTAAAGAAGTTCATTCTCAGATTGGTATGGAACCTCCTCTGTTCCAGCTCACACCCATTGCCCCATGTCCCATCATTGGGTGCTCTGAGCAGAGGCTGACTCCATCCTCCTGACACCTACTCTTTCTGTATTTATCAACAGTCATGGGGTCACCCCTCAGTCTCCTTTTTTCCAAGCTCAAGAGACCCAGCTCCCTCAGCCTTTCCTCAGCAGGTAGATGCTCCACTGTCTTCCTCTGCGTGGCTCTGCACTGGACTCCCTCCAGCAGCTGTGTCCTTGTGGAACTGAAGGGCCCAGAACTGGACACAACATTCCAGATGTGGTCTCACTAGGGCAGAGTAGAGGGGGAGGAGAACCTCTCCATCCACTAACCACTCCCCTTCTCATCCACCCCAGGATGCCATTGGCTTTCTTGGCCACAAGGGCCTGTTGCTGTATCCTGGCCATCTTACTGGCCACCAGGACTCCCAAGTCCCTTTTCTCCTATGCTGCTTTCTAACAGGTCATTCCCCAACCTATACTGGTACCTCAAGCTATACTTGTCCAAGTACCAGACACTACACTACCCTGGTTATTGTTCATTCAATGCCTCCCCGCCCAGCTCTCCAGCCTGTCCAGGTCCTGCTGACGTATCAGCATCCAGGCTGCTGGAGTATCAGCCGCCACTCCTAGCTTGGTGCCATCACAAACCTGCTGACAGTGCACTCTATGGAGATGAAGGGAACATCTGCCTTAGATGGAGAAGGGAGTATCTGCATTAGACAGAGAAGGGGGTATCTTCATTAGCAGGAATTACTGGCATCGCATACAGCTCATTATTTTGTAGTTAGACTGTACAAGAAGTCAGACGCCAGAGCTTTTCCAGAGTCTCGCTGCTTAATTCCACACAAGCCTTGGACTCCTCTCTGCCTCAACTTTTCCATCTCTATAGTGACAATGCTATGACTTGTTTTGGAAAGCACAATAGGAAACACTCCTGAACTTGTTAACAGCATTTAAAAGCTTCTGTTTTTCATTTCTCACCACAAGAACATGCAATTCCTCAACATTTTAAAATTCAAGGAGTTATATTTTAGGTTTAAAATAAAACCAAACGTGGAAAATGGGAGTTTCTTCAGAATTGTCTGCATGCAGTGCACTAGAGGGCCCTCAGGAGTTAGAAATGGATGGAATGCACTTCTGGAGAGCGCAGACTTCACAGGACTTTTCATTACAGAATTTAAAATAGAACTTGCTGGGGTTTGGTGTGTTGGGTTGGTTGGGTTTTTTTTTTTACTGTAACATAAGGTTCATGTGAGTTTAGAGCAGCAAACCACCTCTCTCAGCACAATCAGCCTCCAGACGGTGTTTAGCTTACAGTGGAGTACCTCGATGTGTACTTAACACTGAAATACGTGCTGGGATGCTTGAAGAATGCTGGCTTTTGCCAAGTTACTTTTATTAGCCTAAGGAGTTTACCAGAACGAAGGATGCATCAGACTGAAGAGGTAAGAGATTTTATATTTTTATAGCAATCTCTGCACAAAGCATCCACTTACTCTTTGTTTCTTCGAACCCACTCTGCATTCTTTTTGAAAAAATACAGCTAGATCCCATTTATGGTTCACAAGAGTCAAGAGAATTAACCACATTTCATCTTTACTCTGTATTTATGAATCATGGGAACTATATTAATAGTAAACTTGATAAATTTGGCTATTTTTATATTACCTTTTATATTAGAGACCACTAAGATGTGCAGGTTTAACTGCTATAGTTAGTGGTATCTAATCTGTGATTTTATGTTTAACTACTACAGTTAGTGGTGTTTAATATAGAATGATTTGCAGGGTTTTTATAACAAAGCTTGCAGAAGACTTTGTCTCATAGGAAAAAGATCCTACTCTCCAATCTATAGTCTCAAGTTTATAATATTTTATTCTAATGGTGGAATACAGGTAGCTGAGGTTGCAAACTGTATTTAATCATTTAGGTATTTAATGGATACTGTAGTAAGATGAATATATATTATACTGTAATGAAATGAATATATTCATACTGTAATGAGTCTATTTGTATTGTAATAAAATGAATTTATAGAGATTGGGAGGAGAAAGGATTGAGGACAGTCCCAAGGATAAGGACTTGGGGGTGGTGATGCAGCAGAAGTTGAACAGGAGTGGTCAATGTTAGGTGGCAGCCCAGAGAGCCGACTGTGTCCTGTGCTACAGCAAAAGAAACAGTGACAGTCAAGGCAGAGGGATTATCCTCCTCTACTCTGCACTGCTTAGACCCCACCTGGAGTCCTGGGTCCGGTTGTAGAGTCCCCAACATGAGAAGGACAGACCTCCTGGAAGATGTGCAGAGGAGAGCAACTCAGATGCTCAGAGGGCTGCAGCACATCCCTTCTGAGGACAGGCTGAGCAAGTTGGGGTTGTTCAGCCTGGAGAAGAGGAGGCTCCCAGGTGACCTTCCAGCAGCTTTCCAATCTCTGAAGGAAGAGGGCTACAAGAAAGCTGAGGGAGGGCTTTTGACAGGCGTGGTAGTGTGAGAACAAGGGGAGGGGGCTCCAGACTTGAAGAGGGGAGATGGAGGTTGGAATTGAGGAGCAAATCCTTTGCTGTGAGTGTGCTGAGATGCTGGACCAGGTTGCCCAGGGCAGTTGTGGCTGACCTGTGGCTGGCAGTGTTGAAAGGCTGGTTGTCTGGGGCCCTGAGTAACCTGCTCTAGTGAAGGTGTCTCTGCCTGTGCAAGGAGGTTGGTCCCTCCCAACCCTGGCCAGTCTAAGATTCTATACTGCAGTAAGATGAATACATACTGTACTGTAGTAAAATATTACGCTGTCAAAGATTAATCACGACAGATTTCTAGATGCTTTCTGGCTCATCTAAAGCTTCTTAAATGTACAGAACCACAAAAGCCAGAGCTGAAGAATTAAATTAAAGACTGCTGTTTGCTTTTTTGCAGTTTGAAAAGGAGATACCTCAGATCTTTTGGACTACAAATCAGTGAACTTTGCTTATGCAGCTGGCTGCACTCCTGTGAAGCCAGTCACTCCCTCTGTGCTGGCTGATAAGAATTTGACAAGGTGCAGTGTCTGCATCCCTAGTGTTAAACACATTCCCAGGCCTGTCAGTCACCTCTGCTTGTCACCCATGCTGAAAGCTCTCTGTAAAAGGAGCAATAGAAATCGAGGAGGAGAAATCATGCATCATCATTCTGCCTGGAACATACAGAGGAGTTTATGCTGTTTTCATTTTGTGGATTCACTAGAGAAATGACCACCTTTGGGCTGCCAAGTAAAATCAAGAACTTGTTCGTTGGCTGCCTGTGTCCCCCACGGGTGCTGAGGCTCTGGACTTGCCGGCGCCCGAGAACAAAGAGGAATCTGTTACTGGGCACCGTGTGTGTGATCTACCTGGGATTCCTCATCAGTCAAGTGGGTCACGTTCTACCCCAGCACAAAGGAGGCCACCAAAAGATCAGTTCCAGAAGTCTCCAAGATGCAGCCCAAACTCCTTTTCAGGGCATCCCACTGGATGGCACCTTGTCACCACCCAATTTACAGGAAGCCCAACTTGGTGGCAACGGGACCTTGCAGCCACCCAATGTAGTTTATATCACGCTGCGGTCCAAGCGCAGCAAACCTGCCAATATCAGAGGCACAGTGAAGCCAAAGCGCAGGAAAAAACATGCAACCCCATCATATGGGCAACAGCTTCACAAAGGCACTTTTAGGGGCCAGGAGAAGACCTGGAAGGCCACACATGCCATGGCCACAATGGGAACAGCAACAGCTCTGGAAAAGCATCGGCTGGATGAAGACAGGCACAAAGGAATTGCAACCAGGGAGATGGGGCGCTGGAGACCTAGTGAGATTTCTGGACCTATAAAGTCACAGCCTCAGGCTGAGGAAAGCAACATCAGGATTTACAGTGAGAGCTCTCCTTCATGGCTGAGCAAAGATGACATTCTGAACATGCGCATGCTGGCAGATTCTCCCATTGAGAGCATCCAGCAAGGACCTTCTCACCGAGCAGCCCTGGTCGTATTAGCCAGAGGTCCCAGCACCACAGGAACTGTTTGCAATCAGAGCCAATGTGGCATTGTCAAAAGACCCCTTGACATGAGTGAGGTGTTTGCCTTCCATTTGGATAGGATTTTGGGGCTAAACAGAAGTTTACCTGCGGTGAGCAGGAGATTGCAGCTCTTCCAAGGTAACACATTTCATTTGCAGCTTGCAGCTGGGGTGCTGAGCTTTCCTAACTCCTCTACCACCTTTAAACTTGCAAGCCTGACAATTGACCTCATTGTTACAGGGAAATGGAATCAGGAAGAAATTCTTCCCGGTGAGAGTGGTCAGGCACTGGAATGGGCTCCCCAGGGAGGTGGTTGAGTCCCCATCACTGGAGGTGTTTAAAAGTCACTTAGATGTAGTGTTGGGGGATGTGGTTTAGGGCTGAACTTGTAGAGAAGGGTTGATAGTTGGACTCCATGATCCCAAGGGTCTTTTCCAACCTAAATGAGTCTATGATCATTGGTATAAAGTTTGCATTGGTATAAAATGTTATTTCTATCTTTAATTTTATTGTTTTAATCTTGAAATGAAAGGTAGGTTTCAGACACAGAATGTGAGCTAGAAGCCTGTTCCTACCACTGCTCTTTCATTAGAGATCTTCAGCCTCACTGCTATTTCATTCCAATCACAATTCACAGTCCAAAGGGACTACGTTGCTTTTTAATGAATCATTGCCAAAGTGGCTAGCCATGGTTTTGCTGCCGAATTTAACTTATACCAAATACTTTTATAGTAAGTCGGTGCTTTTTACAAAAAAAAAAAACCCAAGAATTTAAAAAAGCTCCAAATTTTGATGGCAGGAAGACAACCCAGTGATCTCCAGCTTCCTCTTGCATTATAAACCTTCCCTTTGGCAGCCTGCACAACAATGTGAATGAATGTCTAGGAATAACAGTGTGGAGGCAGCTGAATATTATTCATACTTGCAGAGCAAGGAGGAGACATTATGCCCAGTTTATTTTTAGGACTGAGATTTATTGCAGTAGAGCTGTCAAGAAGGTATTGATATAGTTGAGCTGTCATCTGCACAGTGTGGCTGTGGAGATGACAGGCTTCAAGCCTCTGAACACTGCTATTAGGCTAATTGTTCATTGTGGTGCTCAGTGCCTGTCACCTTATGGTATGTTTTGGGCCGTCTGCCAGAGAGAATCATTCTGCCCTCTGATTTTTTCCTTCCTCGTGACTCTGTGCTCCTATAGAAAGATCATTGCGATGTGATGAGAAATAACATTATTTCAGTCCCACTTTGTTTTTTCCAGCTCAGGGGTGAACATAGCCTTTGGAACAGTCATGGCTCCTAATTTCTCTCCATTTCCTTACCCTGGAAATATGCTGGAGCTCATACAGCTAGTACCTACTCATGCTCTCTACTATTTGGTATTGACCTAATATCACCACAATCACCTAGACCAGGGCACTAAGGGACACAGCCGGGCTGTCCCTCAGCACCTTCTGAGATGGGGAACTACCACTGCCTTGGACAGTCCAGTCCAGGCTCTGATCCCGCTTTCCATGAGGAAGGGCTTCCAACCTAACCCTCCCCTGGTGCATCTTCAGGTCCTGCCCTCTTGTCCTGGCACTGGTTGCCTGGGAGAAGAGCCTGACCTCCACCTGTCTACAACCTCGCTTCAGGGAGTTGGAGAAAGGAAGGTCCCCTCCAGGTCTCCTCTTCTCCAGGATAAATGCCACCAGCTCCCTCAGCCTCTCCTCAGCAGACTTTCCTTCTAGTCCCTTCCCCAACCTCATTGCTCCTCTGGACCCACTCCAGCCCCTCCATCTCTTTCTTGAAGTGAGAGGCCCAGCACTGCCCAGTACTCGAGTGGGGGCCTCCTCAGAGCCCAGTACAGGGGGAGAATGACATCCCCAGCCCTGCTGATTTGCACACACACTGTTGCTGATTCGAGCCAGGATGCCATTGGACTTCCAGGCCACCTGGGCACCTTGCTGGCTTTTGTTCAGCTGGTTTTTAAGCAGTTATGCCAGGTCCCTCTCTGCGAGGCTTCTCTCTGCCAGGCTGCTATCCAGCCACTTATCCCACAAGGGAAATGGCTTCAAGCTGCGTCAGGGGAGGTTTAGATTGGATCTTAGGAAGTTCTTTCCTGAGAGAAGTTGGGCACTGAAACAGGCTGCCCAGGGAGGTGGTAGAGTCCCTGTCCCTGGAGGTGTTTAGAACCCAAATAGCTAGAGCACTGGAGGCCATGGGGTAGGGGTTAGGGAACTGTTGGGATGAAGGCTGGGCTTGATGATCCTGGAGGTCCTTTCCAGCTATAATGGTTGCATGGTTGTTGCTTATATGATCTCTAAAGTCTTGTGATGCATCAGTGATCTGGTTTTCCTCTTTCAGATGGTCAAGCCTGTCCTGTTATCCTGTGGGATTCCTCCCTGAGTCCAACAGATAACAAGACACATTCTTCAGTGAGATTAACCTGGGGGAGATACCAGCACCTATTGAAACAGAAATGCTGGCAGAATGGCAAAGTTCCCAGAACTGAGTGGGGCTGCACCGAAATCCATCATCATGAGTGGTCCAAGATGGCCCTCTTTGACTTCCTTCTGCAGGTAAAAGATTCACTGAGTGCAGCTTTCAGTGTCAAAAGTTGCTTAGGACTCCAGAAGAGCAATTTTAGTTAATTTCTTTTAGTTTCTTCCTAATGCACTATTGATTAGTCTACTGGACAAGGATGTCATGTGGAATAGTGCCAAACACTCTGCAGAAGCCCAGGCAGATGACATCAGTTGCTCTACCCTTAGCCACCAATGGTGTAACCTCTTCGTAGAAGGCCATCAGGTTTGTCAGGCAGGATTTTCCCTGCAGTAAAGTTATGTTGGCTGTCAACAATCATCAGCTTCTCAGCAGAGTTTCCAGGAGGATCTGCTCCATCATCTTTGCAGGGACTGGTTTGCAGTTGCAATAAAACCTCCTATTGAGTTTCTGTTGCCAGGATCAGAGGGCTGGGGGGGCATCTAATTGCAGCAATCAGTCGAGGGATGTCTAATTGTAGGGACTGAACTTTACAAAGAAGCAAATTAGTCTTCTAAAAGTGGCTGTTATCAGACAGATTGGTGCCTCCAGTTGCCGACCAGACAAGAATGTGCATACCAGAAGGTGAGAGAAAGTGGGTTCTTAAAGATTAAAAACATATCTTGATGCTCTTGGATTTAACTTTAAAGTTTATCAAGAGTAGAACATGAAGGCTCTAAGCTGAAAAAATGTGCTGCAACAGCAACCTGTGCTTCGTGAGTCATTTCAGCATAAAGGAATGCTGGTGAAAAGTATTCTCAATTAAACGTAGTTCCCCCAGAGGAATGGGTGCTCATTGTCTTCTAAATCAGAGAATCATTCAGGTTGGAAAAGACCCTCGGGATCATTGAGCTCAACCATCAACCCCACTCTACAAGTTCACTCCTAAACCAGATCTCCCAACATTATATCTAAGTGACCTTTAAACACATCCAGGGATGAGGACTCAACCATCACCCTGGGTAGCCCATTCCAGTGCCTGACCACTCTCCAGGAAGAATTTCTTCCTGATGTCCAGTCTAACCCTCCCCTGTTGAAGCTTGAAGCCTTTCCCCCTGGTTCTGTTGCTAATGACCTGTGAGAAGAGACCAGCACCAACAATGTCCTTTCAGATAGTTGTAGAAAGCAATGAAGTCTCCCCTTAGCCTCCTCTTCCTCGAACTAAACAGCCCCAACTCTCCTCATAAGATTTATTCTCCAAGCCCTTCCCCAGCTTCATTGCTCTCCTCCACACTTGCTCCAGCACCTCAATGTCCCCAACACCAGACTCAAGGTGAGGCCTCCCCAGGGCTGAGTACAGGAGGACAATCACCTCCTTACTCCTGCTGGACACACAGTTTCTAATCCAGGCCAGGGTGCCATTGGTCTTCTTGGCCACCTGGGCACCCTGCTAGCTCATGCTCAGCTGCCCCCAGTTTTCAAATGCTATTAAAAATAAGAGCAGGTTGAGAAGTGTTTACAGCTGACCTTCACTTGCCTTCTGCAAGAAGCCAAGTGAAACAAAGGCATTAAATGTAAAATGGCTTTAACTTTGGGGGTTTGAGCCTCTCATGTACATTAATGCATGACCAAACCAAATGCCAAGCTAGTTAACAGCATCAATTCTGGAGTGTCCCATCCTTCTGCCTTAACACTGGAATGACGCAAGACATTATGAAGAGGTTGTCTGTAAGAAGATTATCTCCTTGACTCTTTAAAGCATGTAGGGAAGTACAAGGCAGAGGAGTTAGGGCTATGCATCAAAGGAGTCCGTCTAGAAAGGACCCTGCTTCCCTTTCTGGCAAAGCCTCAGCTGAATGAGAGATGCCAGGAGCCAGAACACTGCGAGGCAGGGCAGCGCTAGTGCTTTTAGGTCATAGAATCATAGATTCATAAGGGACTGGAAGGGACCTCAAAAGATCATCTAGTCCAATCCCCCTGCCAGAGCAGGCTCACCTGACTGGAGAAGCCATGGAATCATTCACTCAGGGTAGGAAGGAACCATCATCCAGTTCCAACACCCCCAGATGCTGAATGCTGACTGTGAAAGGATCAGTAGTTGAAAACATTGCCACAGAGGTTGGAGGCAGTGGTGCTACAAACCTAAAACAACTCTTAGACTTCCATACAATGAACAAAATCAATCAGATTCATAAAATCAAAGTCTGAAAAAACCTTCAAGATAATCAAGTCCAGCCACCTACACTTTTAAACATGCAGCACAGTTGACAGCAGAAGAGGAATCCTAACAGCTCATTTGCCATGATGGGCAAATCACAGAACATTAGAGATTGGAATAGACCTTGAAAGATCACCCAGTCAAACCCCCCCACCAGAGCAAGGATCACCTAGTCAAGTCACACAGAATCATGTCTAGGTGGGTTTTAAATATCACCAGAGAAAGAAAACTCCACAACCCCCCCGGACAGCCCCTTCCAGGGCTTTGTCCCTCTCACCAGGAAGAAGTTTCTTCTCATACTGATGTGGAATCTCCTATGTTCCAGCTCACACCCATTGCCTCTTGTCCTATCATTAGGTGCCATTGAGCAGAGCCTGGCTCCATCCTCTGGACATCTACCCTTTACCTGTTTAATGGAATTACAGGACATTACACTTCTAAAAGGCTTAGGCAAATATTAATGCTTTTATGCTTTAATACAGCTTGAAGAGTTCAGTTCTATACAGCAAACAAGAACAGGAAAAGTTATTTACCTTTGATGTTAGGGGTTCTAGGGCAGACAGTTGAACTTGATGATCTTGAAGGTCTTTTCCAGCCTTGATGAGTCTATGATTAGCTACTCACTAAGCCCTACATACTTGAAGCCAGTGAGCAACAAGCACAAAGGAGAAACAGCAAGCTAGCTCTAAGGGCAGTGAGCAGGAGCCACAAGCAACAATCCAGGAGCATCAGGCAACTCAACATACAGCAGATACTCCCTTCCCTCCCTCAGAAGGCTCAAAAAGCAGCTTACACACCAGGCTGGAGCTTAAATAGGGCTCCTAGACCCATGGGCATAGTAGGTGTGTATGGAGATCCCAGGTGAGGCTGCTGAGGACAACTGGAGCTTATTTGTGCACTCAAGGCCCTGTTGATGTTGAGTGTTTGCTATTATCTAATCAACAGGGGCAGAAGCCCTTCCAAGGAATGTTTTCTCCCTCCTGTATTAGATGATTATCTTAAAATGGCAGCCTTTGCTCTGGGGGTGTCTTGATCTTGGCAGTGTTTATGAAAAGGAACATAAATGTCAAAGTCAGAGTTGATGCCTAACATTTATGCTCTAAAGTTAGAGCTGCTGTACTTCCTCCAGAGCTGCAATGGTTCACGTGGGATGAAGCAGCCTACACCAACGTGTCATTACAGTATATCCCACAGTTGCCGTCAGGGAGGCTGCTCCATCACTACAAACATCCTCTTGCAGTTTGTATCTTCTGATTAAGGCCAACTGCATCCTAGGATGCATCAAGAGCAGTGTAGCCTGCAGAGTAAGAGACAGGATTCTCCCCTTTTATTCTGCTCTTCTGAGACCCCACCTTGAGTCCTGGGTCCAGTTCTGGTGTCCCCAACATCCAAAGGACATAGAGCTACTGGAGCAAGCCAGAGGAGGCCACAAAGATGATCCAAGGACTGAAGGATCTTTGCTATGGGGATAGGCAGAGTGAGCTGGGGTTGTTCAGCCTAGGGACTAGAAGGCTCCATGAGGACCTTAGAGCTGCCTTCCAGTACCTGCAGGGAACCTCCAGGAAGGCTGCAGAGTGACTTTTCCCAAGGAGATCTATTGATAGGACAAAGGGAAATGGTTTGAAACTGAAGGAGAGTAGGTTCAGATGAGATCTTTGGAAGAAGTTATTCAGTGCCAGGGTGGAAAGACTCTGGAACTGATTGCCTGAGGAGGCTGCAGCTGCCCTCTCCCTGGAGGTATTAAAGGCCTGGCTGGATGAGGCCTTGAGCAACTAAATCTGGTTGAGAGGTGTCACTGCCCATGGCAGAGGATTGGAGTAGATGATCTCTGAGGTCCCTTCCAACCTGAGCCAGCCCATGATTCCAGGATGTATTGCTGTGCTGCTTAACAGTGTTTTCTACTATCCTGCGTATCGTTACTCTAACAGGTCCCTCAAAATGAAGACCCTCTCTGTGCACCACGCTGTGCTATTTCTATAGTCCTCCATCAGAGAAGAATGTGAAAAACCCTCCAAAAATAGAATTGCATTCCCCATCTCGTTATTTCAGCTACTCTGTGGTATTGTTCCCGTATTTTCAGAGAATTTCTGCTGACATAAAAAACCATGGCTATAAATGGGATAAAAAAACCTGAGAAACTGCTTCTAATGGTCTGTCCTAGGTTCTGTGGTCCTGGTCAAGCAGGGAAGTTGGACTTGATGGCCTTGGGAGGTCTCTTCCAACCCCTGCTGTCCACGTATCTGTGTATGTGAGGGATGGGAACAAGGTCTGCAATGTCATCTTGCTGCTGACTAGAATTCTGCTTGTCCTGTGCTTTCCTGTCACCTGTGTTTGTGAGTGATCTCCTACAGGGACACTTTGCCCCAAATACTTGGGTATTGTTCTCACTTGGCACTCTGCTCTTCTTTGTTTTAGATCTATAATCGACTAGACAGAAACTGCTGTGGATTCCAGCCTCTCAAGGAAGACTCCTGCATGCAGCAAGGGCTGAAGCTCAAGTGCAGTGATCAGGACACTGTGGAGCTGGGACACATAGTTCAGAGAAAGCATGACCACAGGCATTTGGTCTTTGTAGGCAATAAAGGGTTTTTTGATAGAAATGAGGACAATCTTGACTTCAAAATCCTACAAGGAATCAATGAGTAAGTATTAATTCGTTAATTTTATTAAAATTGGATTGTTTCTTCCCAGTTTGAGCATGAGACACTGAGTTACTGGAATAGATATCACTGGCCCAAGACATTCACAGGATGTGTCTAAAAATGTCTGAGCAATCCCACAGCTGTAAAAGACAGAATGAACGGCCATAGCACTCAAATGCTTGAGTACTGGATCCAGTTTGGGACATCACAGTATAAGAACAAAATTGAGGTGCTGGAGTGAGGACAGAAAGAGCAACGATGATGGTTAAGGGATTGGAGAACTTGGTTTATAAGGAGAGGCTGTGGGAGTTGGGATTGCTCAGCCTGAAGGAGTCTGAGATGAGGCTTTATGTCCCTTCACAGCTCCCTGAAAGGAGGCTGTAGAGAGGTTGGTGTCAGCTTCTCCTCTCCTGACAGGACCAGAGGAAATGGCCACCAGTTGCCCCAGGGGAAGTTCAGGTGGGAAATTAGGGAAAACTGTTGTAGTGAAAGAGCAGTTAAACACTGGAACAGGCTGCCCAGGGCAGTGGGGGAGTCTCCATCCCTGGAGGGGTTCAGAAGGCAGTGGATGTGGCACTGTGGGATGTGGTCTGGTGCTCATGGAGGGGTTGGGCTGAAGGTTGGACTTGATGATCTTAGAGGTCCTTTCCAACCTGAATGATTCTCTGATAACTTGGCACGCAAGGACTTCATTTTCTGATCCACACCCCATATTTATGGAACCGATTGCTAAACCCCAACAGAAATACTGCAGTTCAGAGCGACAGCAAAACTGATGAATTTCTTTGTGCTTTTCCAGATTCCCTGAATCTGCAGTGTCAGTGCTGAGGAGCCAGCGTTTACATGAGAAGTTGCTGCAGTCTTTGTTCCTTGACAAAATATATTGGGAGAGCCAAGGAGGCAGAAAAGGAATTGAAAAGCTGATTGATGTCATAGAAAGGAGGGCCAAAATTCTTCTCACTTACATAAACGCCCACGGAGCCAAAGTATTACCCATGAATGAATGAAGCCATCTTCTTTCTATGTGGCAGAGAAAGAGCCTTCAAAAGAATCTGTATGAGGCAATAACTGACAGTAAAACTGATTTAGCCCACGGGCTTATTTATTTTTTCCCCAAACTTCCAAGATATTTTCAAATAAGAAGTGCTGTGTGGTTTAAAATTAATATTTAACTGTCAGTTGCAGCTGAATGCAGTGCAGACGCTTGGGTGGCGTCAATGAAACAAAGACTATTAGTAATAAATGTTGTGGTTATGCAGAGGAACCAAGAAAAACCCCTTCTGTTTGAAAATTAGCAACAGGATTTTCAGTAGACTCCACAAACTTAATCACAAACTTAAATGGGAAGAAAGGGAGCTTAAATTATTGATGGAAAATATAATTTCAACCAAGCTGCTGAAAGAGATCTGACCAGGGATTTGTGTTTTTGATTGTCAATACTAAAATGTCGAAGTTTCCAGAGGTTTGTTGATTTTATTTTGAACTCTGAGGACTAAATCCAGCTGTTTTAAATGCCGAGGCGTTTGCACTGGCCATGAGAGAAGTTGAAAAGCAAAGCTCATGGCATTAACAATGACAATTAATCTGAGAAATATGGTTTTTACCTGTCTAGTACGAAGTAGAATTTGTCATGAGTCACTCATAGCCCTGCACTATGTTCTGGAGACGCTGTTTAGATGTCTGGGTGTATGACCTGCTATTTCCTGTCTATTGATTCTGTAACTGAGTGTTACAGAATCACAGAGAACATTAGGGATTGGAAGGGGCCTCACGAGACCATCCAGTCCAATACCACTGCCACAGCAGGATCCCCGAGATCCAGTCGCACAGGAACATGGCCAGGTGGGTTTTAAAGGTCTCCAGAGAAGGAGACTCTGCAACCCCCCTGGGCAGCCCCTTCAAGGGCTCTGTCACCCTCACTGGGAAGGAGTTCCTTCTCACATTGTTGTGGAACCTCCTACATTCTTATAAAAGCTCTTAGTGTCTTCACAGAATCACAGAATGATTAAGGCTGGAAAAGCCCTCTGAGCTCACCCAGCCCAGCCTAGGATCGAACATCACCAACAGCAGCCTTTCCCAGGCTCATTACTCCTGTGGACCTGCTCCACCCCTCAATCTCTTTCTCGAAGTGAGTGGCCCAGCACTGCCCAGTACTCGAGGGGAGGCCTCTGCAGTGTCCAGTACAGGGGGAGAATGACGTCCCTAGTCCTGCTGGCCACACTATTGCTGACACTTACAGAAATAACTGTTATCTTCTTGCCATGAGATAATTTTCATAACTCCTCTTATCTTTATGTAAAATGGAAAACAGAGGGTGCGTGAGATTTTCAAGGGCTTGTGTAATGCCATTCATGAGAAAGTAAAGCGTTTCATGTGGATGGGTGAATCTCAGGTGTTAATTAGCTACAATTCCACTGCAGCTAAAGCAAGTTCTCTTTCTTAGTATCAGAATCAACAACATTAATCACATTACTAGAAGAAATAGACCTCCTTATAGGCAAAGTTAAAGATACTTAATAAAATCTTAAGAGCTTGGCTATCTAAATCATCTTTGATTTTATTCTGTCAGCAAAGAGCATATTGGTTTGTAAAACTTAGAACTTGACTGCTGTCTTGAGAGGACACACTCCAAATTTTATAGGGGTTTCGTATCATCTGTTTCTTAAAGTGTTTTAACTCTTTAGCCAAGTGGTTTCTATCAGAGAACCAAATACATTACTGCCACTTGCACTGAGAACAGAGCCTAGAGAATAAATAATCCTCTGGATCTCTTTCACAGGGAATACGTTTTGCAGTAAATTCCGCTCTTTGATGACCAGTAGGGTCAAGTTATCTCCTTTGCTATCCTGTCTCAGTTTGTCCTGCCAGATATCTGTTTGAATGGATTATCACACACTGCTGGGAGAGAGGGAAAGACACAACTTCCAGCTGCTCAGAACTTAGAAGAGGGCTAAGTGGAGATACAAGAGTGAACCTAATCATCAAACACAGTCCCATAAGAACCCTGTCTTGAAGTTTCTCCTGGCTGCACATCCCGATGACAAGTGATTGCTTCACGTTGGCCGGTGGTGCCTTTTTCCAGAGCTGACTCACTGCCCAAGCAGAGAAAGAAAAGAGGAGTCAGGATATTTTCATTTTTTCAGGCTATGTAGTTCATTTTTTATGGTGATAAATTCATCTCCATTTCTGGTGGATATGGACTAGTGTTTCCTTCTGCATGATACAGACTAGTGTCTCCTTCTGCATGATACATGCTGGTTTCGTTTGCCTGCCAGCTCTTAAAGCAGCCAAGTCATTGTCAACCAGTAAGCCCTTGCCCTGAAGCTAACCTGCAGCGGTGGCCCTCCGCAGTCCTTAGCTTTAGAGGTCCAAGTAGCCGTGATGCTGTGAACAGATCTGGCCAAGCGTATCTGTAAAGAGCAGAGCCTCTGGAGATGAATCTTGCAAATCAATGTCCTTAGAAATTAATGGGGATTTTTACTAGAGAGTTTTGGTGGGAAAGGCTGATGGAGAAGAGAAGGCTGAGGGGAGACCTCACTGTGCTCTACAACTACCTGAAGTTGTAGAGTGGAGTGAGGCAGAGGTTGTCCTCTTCTCCCAAGTCACTAGCAATACGACTAGAGGAAATGGCCTCACGTTGTGCTAGGAGAGGGTTAGGTTGGACATCAGGAAAAACTTCCCAGAAAGAGTGGGGAGGCCTTGGAACAGGCTGCGCAGGGAGAGGGTGGAGGCATCGTCCCTGGAGGGGTTCAACAACCGGGCAGTCAGAGTATTTCAGGAGATGGGTTAGTGGTTGGGGGTTGTAGGGCAGGCAGTCGGACTTGATCTTGAAAGTCTTTTCCAACCTTGATGATTCTGTGATGCTATGAATAGAACTCAAGGGCCCAGGAATACTTCCTCTCAAGGTCTGTATTGTTAATAATACACAGTATGATTGTGATAGCGCACATGAGCACATACTAGCCAAGCTCTAGGTTTGGGTTTTTTTATAATAATGAAGGATTTTGTACTTTTTTTTTAGTGCATCTGCCTGAATACTTCAGGAAAAAACACAAAACAAGTACTTGCACAAGTACACAAAACAAACTTGCAGAGCTTGTTTGTTCACTGACACCGCATCAAGATATTGGCTCTCTGCTCAGAAAAAGGAGTAAAGTTTATAGGGAAATCAGTCCATTTCCTTTTAAACCAGCAGGATGTGGGATTGGCTTTAACCACAGGAAGAAAAACCCCAGAGAAGCCTCATTCTACCTGTGGTGGTGATAGAAAGCCAAGACATTTGGTATTTTAGTCATCTTTACTTGACCATCTCTTCCATTTAAGGGCTTATGGGATCAGACAAAGGTTCCTACCGCATGATACTGGGAAGGGCGTAACCAACGGCAACAACCCAAAACTATGCGTGGGAAAAGATGATGATGTCATTCTTGACTCTGTCTGAAGGCCAGAAGAACCACATGAAATGAAATTACTAAGAGAGTCAAGAGAGTTTGCCGATTTCATAATGTTTGAAGAGAGCTTCAAATAAGCAGCCCAGGCACAGATGCCTTAAAATTCACCCAGTCTGCCAGCAAGTTTATCACCCTAAACCTTTCACATTATCCCTTGTTTAAAGTGTTTAAAAGTTCACAGGATGAGGACATGAAAACTTGTGTGGAGCACAGTTTTCTTCTGGGGGGGGTGTATATATATTCCATAATATACTATAGTAAATAAAAAATCCCTTAAAACCCCAATAATGACATGTTTTTAAATAAGCAAATAGAGCGTATTAAGGGACAAGCTCCCTTCTATGCCTCTGTCTGTGTGAAAAAACAAACACAGAGAGAGAGATGGGTAGGTAGATAGGAGATAGAGAGACAGATGAAAGATAGGTGATAGATAGACAGACAGACAGACAGATAGACAGACAGATGGAAAGATAGATACGTGTGTGTGTTTGTATAGACCTTGTCTTATTTCTGTTAATGATCTGACTAATAAAGGGTCATTTACACAGTTGGCTGTTTCCACTGAGAATTGTCTTCGTAAGCTACAGTCCGGTCTCAGGAATACACAAGTTTAAACCAAACAGAGAAACATAGAATGGCCAGAGTTGGAAGGGACCTTAAAGATCATCTAGTTCCAAGCCCCCCATAGAGGCAGGGACACCTTCACTAGAGCAGGTTACTCAGGGCCCCAGCCAACCTGGCCTTCAACACTGACAAGGATGGGGCAACAAACATGATGGCTACATGTGTTCTCAAAGGATCAACTCTTGCGTCGCTAATACAGTTATAAAATCATAGGGTTGGAAGGGACCTCCAAAGGTCATCTAGTCCAACCCCCCTTCAATAAGCTGAGCCATCATAAAAGTTTTCTACTTATGAATGTCAAGAAAAGCAGTAGAATATTTTAATTTGAACTAAACTGCCACAGTAAAATCAACTGAGATGTTTTTACTGAGCTTTGTATCAGATCGGTCCAATATGCTATCAGAACTTTTGCAGTTTAAATCACACAATCACAGAATGATGGAGGCTTGAAAAGCCCTCTGAGCTCATCCAGCCCAGCCCAGGACCTAACATCACCACAGCAGCCAGACCAGGGCACTAAGGGGCCACAGCCAGGCTATCCTTCAACACCTCCAGGGATAAGGACTCCACCACTGCCCTGGGCAGTCCACTCTGATCACCCTTTCATGAGGAAGTCCTTTTACTGATAATAGTACAAATGTTATGATGGAATTATATGGTAACTATAGACCGGTCAGCCTCACCTCCATCCCAGGAAAGGTGATGGAACAATTTGTCCTAGAGGCTGTCTCCAGGCACATCAAGGACAGGAGGGTCATTAGGGACAGTCAGTATGGCTTACAAAGGGAAAGTCATGCTTGACCAACCTGATAGCCTTTGATGAGGGTGTAACCAGGTGGATGGATGATGGCAGAGCCATGGATGTCATCTATCTCAACTTAAGTAAGGCATTTGACGCAGTCTCACATAGCATCTTCGCAGCCAGACTGAGGCAGTGTGGTCTAGGTGATCGNCTGCCCTGGTGAGATCACATCTGGAGTATTGTGTGAGTTCTGGGCTCCTCAGTTCAAGAGGGATGTGGAGCTGCTGGAGAGGGTCCAGTGTAGGGCAACGAGGATGATGGAGGTGTAGCACCTCCCTTATGAGGAGAGGCTGAGGAAGCTGAGTCTCTTGAGCTTGGAGAAGAGGAGACTGAGGGGTGACTTCATTAATGTCTATAAATATTTGAGGGGTGGGTGTCAGGGATGGAGCTGGGCTCTTCTCAGTGTAATCTAGTGATAGGACGAGGGGAAATGGGTGTAAGCTGGAACAGAGGAGGTTCCACATCAATCTGAGAAGGAACTTCTTCGCGGTGAGGGTGACAGAGCACTGGAACAGGTTGCCCAGGGTGGTTGTGGAGTCTCCTTCACTGGAGACGTTTAAGGCCCACCTGGATGTGTTCTTGTGTGACTTGGTCTAGGTGATGCTGCTGTGGCGGGGGCATTGGACTAGTTGATCTTTCGAGGTCCCTTCCAATCCCTAATGATTCTGTGAATTCTGTGATTCTGTGAATCATAGAATTATTGAGGCTGAAAAAATCCTCTGAGATCACCAAGCACAGACTATTATCACAAATACCAAATTGTTTGCATCTCTTCTACAATCTGAGTGTCCAAAATGAAATATCTTCACCAGGTTTTCAGTTCAGATCTCTAGGTTGCAGTAACAAAAGTAAAACATTAATGTAACACATGGATAATTAGATGTTTAGAAAGAACTATGGCCCTGAAACTGCTTCTTCAGGGATACAATCCAAACCAGATTCTGAAGGTCTTCCTGTGGATATATTTCCTAGCTATTTGCTCACATGGCTTGTAACTCATCCTCACATAGCCGATTCAGTGTAGCTACAGAGCTGCAGCTTTAATGTTTACTGCTTTCTGCAGCCATTCTATAGACACTTAGCAGAATCCCAGAATGATTGAGGCTGGAAAAGCCTTCGAGGCTCATCCAGCCCAGCCCAGAAACTAAGCACCACAGCAGCCAAACCAGGGGACTAAGGATGTGATCTGATACTCCAAGCATTCTGAAGACAGCTTTTCTCTGCACATAGAATCCCTTAGGTTGGAAGAGGCCTCCAAGATCATCCAGTCCAACTGTCAACCCAAACCCACCCTGCGCACTGAACCCTGTTCTCCAGGGCCACAACTACTCGTTTGTTGAACCCCTCCAGGAATGTCAACTCTCCCACTCCCTGGGCAGCTTGTTCCAACTTCTGTCATTCCCTCCTTACAGGTTATCTTGACACCATTTTAGAGGTGAGTCGTCCCCTGCCAATGAGGAAAAACTGTTGCTTTTTCCTTGCTAATTACACTACCACTTATCCCTTAAAACAAGGGAGAGTGAAAGGGCTGAAAAGTTTGCCCCAAGTTAAATGTGGGAGGCAGGGTGCCAAGAAGAACTGAAACCCATTGAGTTCTGTTTTCTTAGCAGGAAAAGCAACTATTGTGAAAGCTTGGGGATCTCTGCACCCGGTGGTAAAGCTGGCAGCAGAAAAGCAAAGAGCTCTTATCACTAAAGCAACAGTATTACAGAAAAAACACATCAGCCCTCGGCAGCCACGCAGATTATCACCCGGATAAGGCTGTGATAGAGGGTAAGAATTCTTTCTCAGTACGGTGTTGACACTGGATAAGCTTTAACATGTTGTTCTTTGCCATTGGGATCTCTTCCCTCGGAACACCAACACTAACAAGTCGGCAAAAGCTGCGTTTGCACATTGTAGCTACTTGCAGAGGAGCGTTTCAAGTTCAAGTTGGGATGTGAGAGCAGGCAAAGCAAAATGAAGTGGAAAGCCATGATTTTTAAGAGGGATTTGAGCTCTTTTGTTCTTCGACCTTTTGCAGCTCTCGGGATTCATCAATGCTTCTGTCGCATGAGTTGCCTTGTTGGCTTAGTTCATGCTGATACAGCCAACAAGCATTCGAGTGTGGCTGGAAGAGAAATTTGGGATTGGATTTAGCCCTCTTTCTAGCTGCAAACCCTACACAGTGGGATATAAAGCCTATTAACCAGTCCAAGCCCCAGTTGTGATCCCAAGCACAATGACTCCTACAGCTGGACAGAAAGAGCCTGGTAACTCAGAAAGCAGTTCTGCTGAGCATCTCTTCTCCAAAAGGTCAGAAAAACTAGGGCAGAACTTGAACAGAAACATCCTCCCACATTGGACTCTCAAAGATTTTTCAGCACAGTCTGTCCCCTACCTGCGCCCTCCTTGCAAAATCCGCCTAAATAATCCTGCAGAAGACTGTTCTCAAGGGCAGGGAACAACAGGGTGAGGGCTCCTGGTTTGAAGCTGCAAAAGGGCAGATTGAGGACGGGAGAAAGTTGTTGAATCTGAGGGTGGGGGATCCCTGGAATAGGCTGACCAGAGAAGTGTTGGAGACCCCATCCCTGGAGCCATTCAAGGTCAGACTGGCTGGGGCCTGTTTGGTATAGGGAAGTTGGACTAGATGGCTTTGGAGGTCCCTTCCAACCCTGTAATTCTACGATTCTGTATTTCAGCGAGGATTTGGTTTATTTTGAAGTATTTATAATCCAGTTTTGAGGGCATGCAGAACATGAAATAGGACTGATGTCACTCATAACCTCAAAGACTTAATAAATATCTTTACAGGAATCACAGAATTATGGAGGCTGGAAAAGACCTCTAAGATCATCAAATTCAGTGGGGATTGAGAGAACTTAATGCATTAGAAGAGGAAAGAGACAGAATTACTACGAGGTAGTTGGAATGACTAGATTCAGTATAGTAGGGAGGTAGTTGGAGGGACTGATGCCCTTTGGAGGCCCCTTCCAACCCTGTGATCGTGTGATTTCTTTTTCAGTAGACCTGAGGCAGGAAAACGACAAGATGTCACCAAAAGGCCCTGTGTTCCCTGTGTGAGAGCCTATGAGCATCTGAAAATTAAGATGAATGACTCGCAGTTGTCTCAAGATTCCCAGAGCCGGCTTTAAGCATCTGTCAGACATCATTCTCACACTTCCTGAGGCTGCCTTTCACTCTGGTGCTGCTTTCCTTAGCACTCACTAAATTCCATCCAAATCTGCGAGTTTTTCACATAGCTATCTAAGGAAAAGCGGCGATAAGGAGTGCTGGTGCCGCTGAGTAGGGCTTCGTGGAATGTCAGGCTGGGTTTTCCACTGAAGGAGATGCAGATAATGCTCCTGAGCAGTGTGCAAACTGCAACCAAACGATGAACGATGAGGTAAATGTACTGCAAAAAGCTGAAAAGGAAAGAATGACTGAAACTGAATGAATTCATAGAGAAAGGCAACTAGGGATGACCATGAGCCAGCAAAGTGCCCTTGTGGCCAAGAAAGCCAAGGGCATCCTGGGATGGATCAGAAAGGAGGTGGTTAGTAGATCTAGAGAGGTTCTCCTCCCCCTCTACTGAATGCTAGTGAAACCACATCTACAATCTTGTGTCCGGCTCTGGGCCTCTTGGTTCCAGAAGGACACAGAGCTGCTAGAGAGAGTCCATTTTGCAGAGCCATAAGGTGATGAAGGGAGTGGAGCATCTCCCTGATGTGGAAAGGCTGAGGGAGCTGGGTCTCTTGTGCTTGGAAAAAAGGAGACTGAGGGATGACACCACAAATGTTCATAAACATGGAAAGGGTGCGTGTCAGTAGGATGGAGTCAGGCTCTACTCAGGGGCACCCAATGACAGAGCAAGGGGCAATGGGTGTGAGCTGGAACAGAGGAGGTTCCACATCAAACTGAGAAGGAACTTCTTCCCAGTGAGGGTGGCAGAGCCCTGGAAGGGTCTGCCCAGGGAGGTTGTGGAGTCTCCTTCTCTGGAGACATTTAAAACCTGCCTAGCCATGTTCCTGTGCTACTGGATATAGGGGATCCTGCCGTGTCAGGGGGATTGTCCTGGATGATCTTTGGAGGTCTCTTCCAATCCCCAATGCTCTGTTCTTCTGAGATTTCACAATGATGTTCAGTTGAATGATGTTCATTTCAGAACAAAGCATCATAGTGGGGAAAACAGTGCTGCTGGTTTTTGAGTGTAGCTGATCCTTCCCAAAAGATAAACTCCATGGAACTACTTTTGGAAAACCATCACTTTAGGCATTAGAAGGTGGCCATCTAGTTGCTCTCTTCTCACAAGACAACTGTTTTAGTGACTTCATCTCTTCAGTCTCTTCTCTCTAGTAACTTCCGCTCAGACTTGTTGAGATGTGGAGATCAGGCTGCATGTGCAGTCCAAGATGTAAAACCACTCCAAAGTTTTCAACTGAAACAAAGCTAAGCTTTTACAGTGTTTATCTGCTGTACTTAATCTACCGGAACTACTTTTGGAAAACCATCATTAAGGCTGGAAGAGAACCTGCAGGACTACCAGTTCCAACCATCACCTCAATCCCATCCTGCTCACGCAAGATGAGCGTCTCACAGCAGCTTTGCTTGCGTTCTAGTATTTGCAGAAGCAACCTGATGCTGCAAATATACTCCTGCCTCCCAAAAACCTCATGCAAATGGTTGTTTGCAGCAGTTCTCTGGTTTGAAACTGTAGAATATTAGGATATACTGTGTCTGGTTTGGGGTCTGCACGCAGACAACTTCCAGAGTGCTCCCAGGAATCACAAGGGGTGACAGCCAAGCAATGACTAGTCAGTAACAGCATTTTTGTTGCCTGTCTTCTCTCACAAATAATTTTGCACAATGGTTTTTGTGATGAACTTTGAGAGCCCATGTTCATTTCGTTTCACTGCAAAAAGGAGCTGCTTTATATGTCCTCCAGATCAGGTCAGAGAGAGCTCCATTGCTTCTATTTTCAGGATAATTCAGTCAATTTTTATCGACAGGGACAAAACTCCCGCAGAAACTATTAAAGAAGAAAAGGCTGCTTTGTGCAAGCCCAGCTGCTTGAGACTGCGCCAGCACATATCCTATAGGAATTCATCCCAGAATCACAGAACATCAGGGATTAGAAAGGACCTCGAAAGATCATCCAGTCCAATCCCCCCGCCACAGCAGGATCCCCCAGATCCAGTAGCACAGGAACATGTTCAGGCAGGTCTTAAATGTCTCCAGAGAAGGAGACTCCACAATTCCCCTGAGCAGCCCCTTCCAGGGCTCTGACACCCTCACTGGGAAGAAGTTCCTTCTCAGTTTGATGTGGAACCTCCTCTGTTCCAGTTCAAAACTGTTGCCCCTTGCTCTGTCATTGGGTGCCCCTGAGCAGAGCCTGGCACCATCCTCTTGACACCCACTCTTACATGGTCATTCTTGATTAGAAGTCCACATCAAATATATATTAATGCCTTATCTTTGAAAATACAGGAATAAATAGATTTTACATTTTTGCAAGCCAGTTCTTACACCAAGATAATTCTTTCAGGAATAAAGAGCTGTCTTCTGGGCAAAATTCAAGACAAGCTATAATAAGCACTTGAGAGTTCACTCTTGTTTCATAGAATTCCTCATTGTCTGTGGTTTTGTTTCAAATGGGCTCGAAACTCCAAGCCTACAGTTTGTTTTGACTGGCCTCGCTGCCTGGTACCATCTCATAGGTTTCTTGCCAACAGTTAAAGTTTAACAAAGATTTTAAACTTTTTCCTCAAATGCTGGCAGACAGCTCCTCTGTCACTGAGGACAATCCAAGAGCTGGATTGTCACACAGGCCTGCAGTGTTGTGATCACATTCAGCTCCCTAGTTCTCTTCTAAATCTTTCACAGGATACAGCCTCGTATCTTCCAGCCACAGCTAAGGATTCTGTACCAGCTCTCATGTCATGCGTGGACTCCTGACACAACCTTGACCCTGGGGTGCTCTGCTGCTGTACCAGCAGCCACTCACTGAATCACAGAATGTGATTGGAAGGGACCTCAAAAGATCATTCAGTCCAACTCCCCTGCCACAGCAGGATCCTGTAGATTCAGTCACACAGGAACATGGCCTGGCAGGTTTTAAATGTCTCCAGAGAAGGAGATTCCACAATTTCCCTGGGCAGCCCATTCCAGGGCTCTGCCACCATCATTGGAAAAAAGTTCCTTCTTACATTGACGTGGAACCTCCTCTGTTCCAGCTCACACAAGTTGCCCCTTGCCCTATCATTGGGTGCCCCTGAGCAGAGCCTGGCTCCATCCTCCTGACACCCACCCTTCACATATTTATTAACATTCATGAGGTCACCCCTCAGTTTCCTTTTTTGCAAGCTCAAGAGATCCAGCTCCCTCACCCTTTCCTCATCATCTCTGTGGCTCTGTGCTGCACTCTTTCCAGCAGCTCTATGTCCTTCTGGAACAGAGGGGCCCAGAAGCTGGACACAATATTGCAGATGTGGTCTCAGCAGGGCAGAGTAGAAGGCGAGGAAACCCTCTCTCCATCTACTAACCACATCCATTCTGATCCACCCCAGCACTGCCCCTAGTACTCGAGGGGAGGCCTCCCCAGTGCCCAGTACAGGGGGAGAATGACAGCCCTAATCCTGCTTGCCACACTATTGCTGATCCAAGCCAGGATGCCTCATTTGCCTTAAAGATCAGCTGTAAGATAAATTCTATTTACTGGTTTTCATTAGTGAACTTGGCTCAGAAAAACAGGAGTTTCTCTAAGAACATGGACTGGTGAGAAACTTGTTAAATGTTTTGAGCTGGACAAGGGTCTAAGTACTACAGGAGAAGAACCAGAGGAACCAGAAGAACCAGAAGATGGACAGAAGCAACGGGCTGCCACAAGTTCAGAGGGACTAACGGCAAAAAGGGCTAGTATGTCCCACATGCGGCTGCCAGTCTTGTGCTCTGTCCTCAGTGTGAGACAACTACTGACAGAACTTGATCCTTATGTTTTATAAAGCAGCCTTCAGACCCCAAAATTTTGTGCTGCAAAACGTTTTGAGGAGTTTTGACTTTGCAGTTTTGCAAACAGAGTGTAACAGTGACTATTTCCAGGGTAGTGCAGCGATAGGCTGGGACTAAAGGTCGTTATATCCCAAGAAGAATTTTGCAGACAGGACAAGAGCAGCTTTGTTTGAGGAAAAGGGAAAAGGTGGTTTCATAAAGTTAGCTTGTTCTTGGGATGCCCTGGCTGGTATTTTGCTGCGTGTGTAGGAGGATTTGCAAATTCCCCAACAACAGACCGTATAGCAGAGCCCTGAGCAGACCTGAATGAGCCATTGAGAACATTCCTTGGAAGAACAGCTTTCTAATCCATCACGAAATTCAGCGACTTAGTATTTGCTGGATGCGTTTGACAGACTGCCTGGTTCTAGGGGGAGTAAAAACTGAACTGCAGCTACAGCACAACTGGTAATTCTACAGAAGTGCACCCAGAAGGTTATCCTACACAGATTAATCAATGAGCTCTCAGCCTGATGTCAGATGGTGGCCCAGTGCTTTGGCAAGGATCAACAGAGCATTATTTGTGGGGGACAAATACCCATAATCATAGAACCATAGAGTTGTAAGGGACCTCCAAGGGTCATCCAGTCCAACCCCCCTGCAACAATCAAGGCCATTGCTCACCAGATTAGATTCCCCAGAGCCCCATCCAGCCTGAGCTTGAATGGCTCTAGTGATGGGGCCTCTACCACCTCTCTGGGCAGCCTGTTCCAAGAATCCTCAGTTTCAAGAGATTTTTCCTGATGTCTGGCCTCAATCTGCCCTTTTCCAGCTTCAAACCAGGACCCCTTATCCTGTCATTCGCTGCCCTTGAGAATGCTCTTGCTCAGCCACCTGACAGCCCTTTTCAGGGATGGGAAAATTGCTGTAAGATCCCCCAGAGACTTCTCCTCTTAAGGCAGAACAAGGAAGCAAGGGAAGGGCTTTTTACAAGAGTTAAATCCTGTAGGGTGAGAGGAAATGCTTTTAAGCTGGAAGAGAGGGAGATTTAGATTAGAGATGAGGGGGAAATTCTTTACAGTGAGGGTGCTGAAGCACTGGAACAGGTTGCCCAGGGAGGCTATGGCTGCTTCATCCCTGGAAGTGTTCAAGACCAGGTTGGATGGGGCTCCAGGCAACCTGGTCTGGTGAGAGGTGTCACTGGCCATGGCAGGGGGTTGGTACTGGATGATCTTTAAGGTACCTACCAATCCAAACCAGCATTGAGGTGGCCAGTGCAGCTGTTGCTCAGCAAAGACAGGAGAAAAATTTCCGTCAGATTTCTGCTGTGTGGTGCAATGGGAACATCCAGACCTTATGTTTGGCTCCCAGAAGCACAAAACACATGTCTGAGCCGACACACAGACAAAGTATTGTTCATCACTTAAAAATTGGCATCAATGACTTCCTCCCATTGGGCCAAACTGGGAACCAGTTTATGACTCCGTGGCTGCTGTGGCCCCGCAATCACACACTGCCCCGCACTGAAGAATTGTTAGTCAAAAGGGAAGAGCTATGGGATACAGCAGAAATGCAACGGGATGAAGCAGGTGGCAGGAGGGTTGAGCACAAGTAGGGGATCAAACTGTGCCCCATTAAGGGTACAGACAGATGTCCCGCTGCATCTGCCAGTGCCAGACACATCTGCTGCTGCTTCGCTTTCCCTGCTCTTTAATAAATATTGGAAGAAATTCAGAACAAAGTGAAAAAATCAACAGGAGAGGAGAAGTGCTGATGTTTACAGGCCCCCAGATGGCCTGTGGTCAGAGCAAGAAGTCCTTTGCCTCTTTCCCAGGGTAACTCCCTTATGAATCTACAGCTGTGAGCAGGTGGCAGCGCCTGTCCCACGTGCTCCAGGCAGGGAATGGCCTCTCCTTGTGTCTAGGGTGTTTTTCCAAGTTCAGCTGAAAACACAGTTCACAACAGCAGATAGATGGAGACAGAATTGCTAAGGATGAAAGGAAAATACGGAACCCAAACCTCATGGTGTCTTGGTTTTCTTACAGGGTTGCACAGAATGTTTAAACGCACTTGGCAATGAAGTACATCTTTAGGAAGGAGTTGAGGTTGGGGAGATTGAAATGCACTTTACAATGAAAGAAGAGGGTTGAGAGTGGGTGAGTATTTAAGGTGATTTCTCTTTCCCCAGTTGAAAATAGATTCTTTTTTTTAATTGGAAAAACATCAACCCTCTCTCCTGTTGCCACATATTTTTTTCCACGGAGAATCAACTCGATTGTTCTTTAAACATCGTTTCCTGTTCTCCACAGAGGGGAAATGTTTGTTCCTTGTTCCTAATCATCAGACATGCTGTAATGACTTGCCCACAGGGGAGAAAGAAAGACAGGAAAGTTAAGACCAACGATTAACATTTGCTTTGTGCTGAAATTTTGAAAGCTGTAAGAATAGTGAGTGCTCTAGTGAAATGTGTGTAACACGGGTACACTCGATCTGCTGGAGGGTAGGGAGGCGCTGCAGAGAGATCAGGAAATGCTGGAGCAATGGGCTGAGGCCAACGGGATGAAGTTTAACAAAGTCCCGTGCTGGGTCCTGCACTTCGGTCACAACAACCCCCAGCAGCTACAGACTGGAAGAACAGGGCTGGAGAACTGCCTGGGGAAAAAGGACCTGGGGGTGTTGGGTGACAACCAGCTGAACAGGAACCAGCAGGGTGCCCGGGTGGCTAAGAAGGCCAACAGCATCCTGACCTGGCTCAGGAAGGGGGTAACCAGGAGGAGCAGAGAGATGATCCTGCCCCTGTACTCTGCACTTGTGGGTCTGGTTTTGGGTGTCACAGTATCAAAAGGACATTGAGGGGCTGCAGCGGGGACAGAGAAGGGCAATGAGCTTGGGGAGAGGGCTGGAGAAGAGGCCCTGTGAAAAGCAGCTGAGGGAACTGGGGTTATTCAGTTTAACTGGGGTAGTCCTTCTCTGCACCTGCTCCAGCCCCTCAATGTTTTATTGAGGTGCCCAGAACTGCCCCCAGTACTCGAGGTAAAGCCTCACCAGTGCCCAGTACAGAATGACAATCACGTCTGTAGTCCTGCTGGCCACACTATTGCTGATGCAGGCCAGGATGCCTTTGGCCTTCTCAGCCCCTAGGCACCCTGCTGGCTTCTGTTCAGCCACTGTCAATCTTGTAAGACAGACTCATTTTCAGCCCCATAAACCTGCAAAAACACAGGCCTTTCCCGTGCCAGAGTGACAAGTAAGCCCAGATGGTGAATAACAGTGCTGCTGTATCTGATTCAACTGATCTAATAATTTTCTGTGGCTTAGCAGGGATTCCACACATCCCCAGCTGCTTACACAGGGCATCACCTTTTACTCTGAGAAAACAGTGCTTCAACTTCACAGGGTTATTTCAGCTCTGGCTGCAATGTTGTTGTTTTGAGAGGGGTCACACATTTACAATCCACCAAAGTACTGAGTAGTGGTGGTGTTGTTCTTCCTCACTGCTGTTGTAACTTGTGCTACTGTTCTCCCTAAGCCTCAAAACACACCTAACCCTGTGGTCAGTACTCCTGCGTGATGCTTCTTTGCTCTATTTCTGTGTATCAGCTCAGAAATTGGTGTTAGAGAAAAAAATACGCATGCAAAACCTTTCTGAGGGATATTCATTCTCTTTCTCAGATATGAATTACCTGCCTCATATTGAATGAACAGGCCAAAAGGAAGCAGCAATATTTCACTTTTCACATACAATCACTAGCTAGGCTGTGGAGTCTCCTTCTCTGGAAATGTTTAAAATCTGCCTGGACATGTTCCTGTGTGACTGGATTTAGAGGATCCTGCTGTGGCGGAGGGATTAGAGAGGATGATCTTTCGACGTCCCTTCCATCCCTAATGTTCTATGATTCTGTGATATGCTGCAATGGAAGACATTTTTAAATTGTTCTGCTTTGAATGATGAAATCTTGATTGAGAAAGGGAGACATCAAGGTGCTGGAGTGAGTTCAGAGGAGGGCAATGAAGCTGGTGAAGGGCCTAAAGAATAAATCTTATGAGGAGAGATTGAGAGAGTTGGGGCTGTTTAGTTCAAGGAAGAGGAGACTAAGGGGAGACCTCATCGCTCTCTACAGCTATCTGAAAGGACATTGTGGAGAGGGTGGTGCTGGTCTCTTCTCACAGGTCATTAGCAACAGAAGCAGAAGGAAGGGCTTCAAGCTTCAACAGGAGAGGGTTAGACTGGACATCAGGAAAATGTTCTTCCCGGAGAGAGTGGTCAGGCACTGGAATGGGCTGCCCAGGGTGGGGGTTGAGTTCTCATCTCTGGATGTACTGAAAAGTTGCTTAGATGTAGTGTTGGGGGTGTGATTTAGGGGTGAACTTATAGAGTAGGGTTGATTGTTGGACTCTATGATATAAAGTGAGATGAACTGAAGGATGGTCTGTGGTTATTGAAATTTCAGTGGTTATTGAGGCTTGGAAGAAGTGAGCATGTCAAGATGTGAAGCATTACCCTGGTCAAATGGAGCTGAGGGAGATGATGGTGAGGAAATCCTTCTTATGGTGAGGGTATCAGACCCCTGGCCCAGGCTGCTCAGAAGTTGTGTGGTCTCCTGCTCTGGAGACATTCAAAACCCACCTGGGCAGCAGATCCTGTGGGATCTTCTCTAAGTAATCTTGCTCTGGCAGATGGGTTGGACTAGTTCATCTTCAGGGGTCCCTTCCAACCCCCACCACAATTGGGACACAATAAGAACCACCTATCACCTCAGAGTCTACACCTGCCTGCAGGAAGGCAGGACAGATGGGGAAAATAGAGCTACCTGGGCTTTCCAACATGTTTTGGGACTAAGTACTGATTGCCTGTTCTGGGAGAAGGCCTTTGTGTTCAGTCCTGCATCTGAAAGATGGAGTTACTTCCCTGGCTCTGCCTGTACGAATAGCAGCTATTTCTGTTCCCCTTTACAAGAGTGGAAATAGCTGCTCAAGTTAGTAAATATTTTTAGCGCAGGTCAAGTGAGGGGGCAGCAATTTTATAGCAACTTATTAGTGGTTTCTTATCTCAATCTGCTCTTGCCATGTGCTTCCTATTCCTATTTTTATTTGCTTTATCAACACTGCTTAGTTATTTCTGTTATCATCGGTGTAATCCGCAGGAAGAAAGGCAACATGATGCCATTTTTGAGGAATGGCCAGGGAGTGCCAATTTCAACCCAAGAAAAATCTTTTGTCTGTTGTGTTTTAACTTGGAGGATCCAGAATTGAGCGGATGAGATGAACATTTATGATGCTTGCAGAGGGAGACTGGATGTCACTCTTCACTGGCCTTCACCAAGCTAAAAATCACTAGAATAATGTTTAAATCAGCAGTGCACTGGCTGCATGATATGGAAGGAATGATCTGCTCAAAGATTAGGCTGTGAAAAGCCTAATTCAACAGAAATATTGCTAAAAAGTATTAAAACCCCCTTTTCTCATGACTGCTGCAAGAGGTTTTTACTAACTGTAACTTGGATAACTTGTGCAAAGCCACAACTACTTCACATGTCATTGAGAACTTAATTTACAGAATTAGAGCAGAGTCAATTTTATTTGTGTCCAGTTCTGGAGTCCCCAACATCAGAAAGACAAAGAGCTCCTGAAAGGTGTCCAGAGGAAAGCAGCTCAAATGATCATAGGGCTGGAACACCTCCCCTCTGAAGACAGGCTGAGCAAGTTGGGATTGTTCAGCCTGGAGAAGAGGAGGCTCCCAGGTGACCTTTGAGAACCTTTCCAATCTCTGAAGGAAGAGGGCTACAAGAAAGCTGGGAGAGGGTTTTTTACGGGGGTGGTAGCGAGAGGACAAGGGGAAAGGGTTCCAGACTTGAAGAGGGGAGATGGAGGTTGGTCATGAGGAACCAATTCTTTGCTGTGAGGATGGGGAGATGCTGGACCAGGTTGCCCAGGGCAGTTGTGGCTGCCCTGTGGCTGGCAGTGTTGAAGGGCTGGTTGTCTGGGGCCCTGAGTAACCTGCTCTAGTGAGGGTATCCCTGCCTGTGCAGGTGGGTTGGAACTGGATGATCTTTCAGGTCCCTTCCAACCTGAATTCTATGATGAATTCAATTTACCTGCCAAGCAATTCCTACTAAACAGGAATGGAAACCAGTTGGTCATATAAGAATTTTGGGTAAACCCACCTAGCAACAAATACTAATTAGTAACAGAGCAAAGACCTGGCTCCTGTGGAGACTCAGAGTCAATTATTTTGTGGAACTGATGTCTGTGGGTTGAACAGAGGAAAACCAGTGGACTTCTTTAATGGTTAAAAATACCTTATGCTTAACATAAAAACTCTGTGTCACTGCAGAGAATAAGAAGCTAAAGGAAAAGGAAACGTCATGTTCATCACATCCCTCCTAAGGAAGCTCTTCTATTATTGTTGCTCATTGCAAAGCTCAGCCCAAAATAGCTCTAACAATTGGAGCATCCACCAGTGTCACTTCTTCCCTGGAGCACGCACACAGGGCTCCAACTGCCACATGAAGCAGGGCACTGACCATGTAAATGTCAATCACTGGGTTTTGGGTGTTTTCATCTATTCCTGGTTTGCACTTGGCAAAACTTTAAAGAACTGGTGAAGGCCATGTCTACATTTAAACAGGGATTAATAGGAAGAATGTGTGAGGATAGTGATAGGATAACTCCAAAACAAAGTCACAGAATCACAGAACATAAGGGAGTGCAAGGGACCTCGAACAAAAATCATCCAGCCCAATCCCCCTGCCACAGCAGGATCCCCTGGATCCAGTCGCACAGGAACATGGCCAGGCGAGTTTTAAATATATACAGAGAAGGAGACTCCACAACTCCCCTGGGCAGCCCCTTCCAGTGCTCTGTCATCGTCATCAAGTTCCTTCTCAGATTCCTCCACTGTTCCAGCTCATACTCGGTGCCCCTTGTCCTATCATTGGGTGTCCCTGAGCAGAGCCTGGCTCCATCCTCCTGACACCCGGCCTTTCCATCTATCAACATTTGTGGGGTTACCCCTCAGGCTCCTTTTTTCCAAGCTCAAGAGACCCAGCTCCCTCAGCCTTTCCTCATCAGACAGATGCTCCACTCCCTTCGTCTTTATGGCTCTGTGCTGGAATCTTCTCAGCAGTTCTGTGTCCTTCTGGACCTTGAAGTTCAAGTGCACCTTATCAGTAAAATACTGTGCACTTTGGACTGGAGAATGTACAAGTACTTTCCACTGTCATTGTTTTCCAATAGCCAGCCTGAATTCACATTTGAAAAGTCTCAGCCACTTGCTAAAGCCTTCTACTCGTGTATGACCCCGTAACACATTGATCGTTGATGCATCGCATTGCTGATCCACCATACAGAGTGATGGATGAGAGAGTTCAGCTTTCATGGAATACATAGGAAATTTTTTTAACTAGTCATGAGCTGTCCTCATGTTGTTGAACACTCTTTCATTGGATGCGTTCTTACAGGTGTCCTAGAAGCAGCAAACCATAGTGTACAATTCATAGAGCCTATAGAATCATTCAGGTTGGAACAGACCCTTGAACAGGTTGGACATTGAGTCCAACCACTAACCCAGCTCTCCCAAGTTGACCACCAGACCAGATCTCTCAGCACCAATCTAAACCATCTTTAAACACCTCCAGGGTTTGGGACTCAACCACCTCCCTGGGCAGCCTGTTCCAAGCCCTGACTGCTCTGTCAGGGAAAATTTGTTTCCTAAAGCCCGGCCTAACCCTCCCCTGGTGCAGCTTGAGGCCAGTCCCTCTTGTTCTGTCGCTACTGGCCTGTGAGAACAGCACCCACCTCTCTACACTGTCCTTTCAGGTAGTTGTACAGGGCAGTAAGGTCTCCCCTCAGCCTCCGCTTCTTTAGACTAACAACCCCAGTTCCCTCAGCCACTCCTCAACAGCCCTGTCCTCCAAACCCTTTCCCAGTTTTGTTGCCTTTCTCTGCTCTCGCTGCAGCCCCTCAATGTTTTTCTGTAACTGAGGTGTCCAAACCTGACCACAGTACTTGAGATGAATCCTCACCAGAGCACAGTGCAGTGGGACAATCACTTCTCTACTCCACTCACCAAACTATCCTCTCCATTCTCCAAACAAACATCACTGTGCTGAGTGATTGTTCCCTGCTGGTAGCTATGAAGGAACCTGAAGTCTAAAGAGCACTTGAGGACACAATTTCATCCTCATGGAGGCTTTCGGGTCTTGGAAAAAACCAGTGTTTTCCAAGGGTGTGGCAAGCAATGGAGTGTTAGGGAAGTGATCTGTGAGCCAAGACAAGTTTTCATTCATCCGTTGGCCATATCTCAAACACATCTGTGTTGTCAGCAGGATGACAGACTGATGGATACTGCAGAGAGTAGTATCCCACTAATGTGGAAGCTTTTTTAACTCCACAAACACAAAGAGCACTAGGCTGGGGTAAATACCAAAATCAGTTTATTGCTGAGATCTAAATTAGGTCATCAAAAATGATTATTATTTCTTTTTAGGCATTTTTACCAGCAGGAGTAGGGAGGTGATGGTGCCCCTGTACTCTGCACTCATGACACTGCACCTTGAGTACTGGGTCCAGTGTTGGGCAGGACAGTGTCAGGAGGACATTGAGGGGCTGCAGCAAGGCCAGAGAAGGGCAATAAGGCTGGGCATTGGGCTGGAGAACAGGCCTTGTGAAAAGCAGCTGAGGGAACTTGGGTTATTTAATCTAGAGAAGAGGAGGCTGAGAGGAAACCTCATTGCTCTCTACAGCTACCTGAAAGGAGGTTGTAGCAAGGCTGGTGCTGGTCTCTTCTACCAAATTCCTAATGATAGGACAAAGGGAAATGGCCTCAAGTTGTGCCAGGGGAGGTTTAGTTTGGCTCTTAGGAAGAAGTTATTTGCTGAGAGAGTGGTTAGGCACTGGAAGAGGCTGCCCAGGGAAGTAGTGGAGTCTCTCTCCCTGGAGGTGTTTAAAAAGGAAATAGCTAGAGCACTGGAGGCCATGGTCTAGGGGTTAGGGAGCTGTTGTGATGAGGGCTGGACTTGACGATCCTGGAGATCCTTTCCAGCCAGGATGATTTTATGATAAACTGATGGTTTCTGATCATTAAAGAACAATGTTTTATTAAAATCTGTTCCCCAAGTAGTATCTAAATACTCATGTGTGTCTAGAACATGATACTGGATAGTATGAGGAAGAAATCTAAAGGTCTCCAAAGAGAAATCACATTTCTAATAATTATTTTTCTAAAACCCGCCTGGATGTGTTCCTGTGTGACTTGGTCTAGGTGATCCTGCTGTGGCGGGGGGATTGGACTAGATGATCTTTTGAGGTCCCTTCCAATCTGTAGTGATTCTATGATTAATCTAAGAATGTTAGTAACTGTAACAACTCTTCTAATTACACAAGTTCCACACCAACAAGATAGCTACCTGGAAAAAGTCAGAAATAGAAGAGCTTCAGCAACTGATTTTCACAAATGTGTTTTAAAAGCAGGGTGTGTGCTAAAAAAACTCTTAAATTATTTCTAATAAATAATATTTTAATAAAAATGTTTAGATAAAAAGGCTTTGGGTTTAAATTTGAATTTGTGGGAAATCTGACCAGCGTGGCAATCACCTACACAATTACATGTTTAAAAATTGTATTAATATTGGAATGGGCTGCCCAGGGCAGTTTTGGAGTCCCCATCCCTGGAGGTGTTGAAGGCCAGACTGGCTGTGGCCCTTAGTGCCCTGGTATGGTCGCTGGCCTGATGTTAGGTCTTGGGATGGGCTGGGCTGGATGAGCTCAGAGGGCTCTTCTAGCCTCAGTAATTGATTCTGTGATGATATTTCAATAAGAAATAGTCTGTGTATTAACTTTTTCAGGCACATTTAGGCTTTTGTTGACATCAATTGAGCAGAAAAAACATGCAATCCACAAGCCTGAGCCTGTGTTCTATTCCTGACTAAGAGTAGATGGTAGCTTGTAAGTAGCAGGCAATAAATATTCGACTGGGCAATGCATTTCTGAGCTGTTTCAGGCCTTCTTGCACATTTCCATGACACAATGTCTGCAAGTACAATGGCATAATGCCCACTGGGGAAAAGACCGGAATGCTACTAGTTCCCACAACTACATTTCCTTCTAAGGGAACAAGCTTCACTTGGCAAACAGTTTCCAATCTTTCACTGCCTTTTCTGATCAAATCAAGGTTCTGCTATTTTATTATTATTTCTTCCCTTCTTCTCTTCCGCCTCCTTCCTTCCTTTCTTTTCTTCCCATTTTTTCCTTCCCTTGTTATATTATCACTCCTTCCTTCCCTTCTCTTCCCCCTCCTTCCTTCCCCTTCTCTTCTTCTCCTTCCCCCTTCTTTTCCCTTCTTCTCTTTTCTTCCCATCTTCTCTTCCCCCTGCTTCTCTTCCCTTCCTCCCCTTTCTTCCTTTTTTTTCTTTCCCTCTTCCTGTCTTCTCCTTTTCCCCTCCCTCTTCCCTTCTTCTCCTTTTCCCCTCCTTCTTCCCTTCTTCTCCTTTTCCCCTCCCTCTTCCCTTCTTCTCCTTTTCCCCTCCCTCTTCCCTTCTTCTCCTTTTCCCCTCCCTCTTCCCTTCTCCTTTCCCCTCCTCCTTTCCTTTTTAGATCTCATCATTAGGGAAAGAGAGGCAAATCTATTGCTGCAGTTGGTAATACTGACCACAGACAGCATTCTTCCTTTCACAGATACCAAGAAGTTCTTACCAGTTAACAGAAAAGACAACAATTATGTCAACAATTATTTCTTGATTGCTCTAAGCACAACTGAGATGTTTTAGCCTCTTTATCATCCTCATAGCTCTCTATTGGACTCTCTCCAGTAGATCCCTGTCTCTCTTGAACTCAGGAGCCCACAACTGGAAACAGAACTCCAGGTGTGGTCTCACCAGGGCGGAGCAGAGAAGAGCCTCGCTACGCCTGCTGGACACACTTGATGCACCCCAGGGCACCACTGGCCCTCTTGGCCACAGAGGGATTTTGCTGTCCCAGGGAGAACTAACCGTCCACCAGGGCTCAGAGGTCTTTCTCCATGGAGCTGTTTTCCAGCAGGACAACCCCTAATCTGTACTGCTGCTTGGTGCTGCTTCTCCCCAGATGCAGGACTCCACACACAGAACAGCGTGATGGTACTGAGCAGTGTGAGCTGGCAGAGACCACAATCCTGCTAAACTTCAGCAGGGTAAGGACCCAAGTTCCCACATCTGCTTACAGCCCAGCCCTTGTAAAAACATTTGAACTTCACCCTACAACTATGATTCTTCATATCTAATGCTAAATGAAGTGTGGCTCTGTGAGGAAGGAAAAGGATGAGATGCTGAAACTGAATTACTTCTGTTTTTCATCCCTAAGGCAGGGCTAGCACAGCTCTGCGTTCAAATTGTATTTCAGAAGCCTGAGAAAACACCAGCTTTTTGGCAAGATACTCTCAACAGCTGAGCTATGGAAGAGTCCCGAGAGGTATTTCACAGCTGGAAAGCAGCCGAAATCGATCCCACGCGGGCCAGGCTGCAGGCAGAGCTCAGTTACCCAGTGCTTTACTGCCATCTATTGCCGTTAGTGCTGAGTCCAACCTGTGGAAAACAGCCCTCCTAGCTGACAAGTTACAACAAGGAGGTATCAGTCCCCATCCTGTATAGAAAGTCAAAGTCAGTGATGCTTCTGATATGTTGGAGAGCAGTGTAGGAGAAAGGGACCTGGAGGTATTGGTAGACAGCAGGACGACCATGAGCCAGCAATGGGCCCTTGTTGCCAAGAAGGCAAATGGCGTCCTGGGGTGGCTTAGAAGGGGGTTTTTAGTAGATGGAGACAGGTTCTCCTCCTCCTCCTCTACTCTCCTGGTGAGACCACGTCTGGAATGTTGTGTCCAGTTCAGAGCCCCTCGGTTCAAGAGAGACACAGAGCTGCTTGAGAGAGTCCAGCACAGAGCCACAAAGATGATGAAGGGAGTGGAGCATCTCCCTGATGAGGAAAGGCTGAGGGTCCTGAGTCTCTTGAGCTTGGAAAAAAGGGGACTGATGGGTGACCCCATGAATGTTGATAAATATATGAAGAATGGGTGTCAGGAGGATTGAAAGGGACCTCCAAAGATCATCCAGTCCAACCCTCCTGCCACAGCAGAATCCCCTAGATCCAGTCACACGGGAACATGGCCAGACAGGTTTTAAATGTCTCCAGAGAAGGAGACTCCACAACCTCCCTGGGCAGCCCCTTCTGTTACAGCAGCCTTTTCTAAAGGAGATGTATTCAGAGTCAATTGAAATATTAATGACAAAATACATTGGAACATAAACACCTATCAGAGAGATCAATTTGCTTCTCAGTTGGTTTTAAATTGTTTACTCCTTCCACTTTTCATTTTCTTGGGCACAACCCAAGTTGAACAGAACATCATACAAGCATAGAATCATCAAGGATGGAAAAGACCTTCAAGATCATCAAGTCCAACTGCCTGCCCTACAACCCCCAACCACTAACCCATCTCCTGAAACACCCTGGACGCCTGTCTGTTGAGCCCCTGCAGGGGCAGTGCCTCCAACCCCCTCCCTGGGCAGCCTGTTACAAGGCCTCCCCACTCTTTCTGGGAAAAGGTTTTTCCCAAGATCCAATCTGAACCTCCCATGGCACAACCTGATCTCATTTCCTCTTGTCCTGTCTCTAGTCCCTAGGGAGAAGAGGCCAACCTCTGCCTCACTCCAACCTCAATTCAATGAGGTCTCCACTCAGCCTCCTCTTCTCCAGGCTGAACAGTGTCTCCCCATCAGACCTGCTCTCCAGACCCCTAACCAGACCAACTGACTTTCTCTGCCCCCTCTCCAGAACCACTGTGGTATGAACTGTACAAACACCTTGACACCACTTCTTGCTACTTTACAGCAACATCATCACGCTGACAACAGTGAAACCTAAATAATTCAGCTTGAAGCTCATGGTTTCTGGGGAGAGGAAGAGTCTGCTGTGGATCTACTACTCTAGAGACCAGGACACGTTCCTGTGTAACCTGCCAGAGGTGATCCTGCTCCAGCCTTCTGGTGGACGTATTGCTGTTCTAGAGGGAGATAGAGCTATGCTGCCTCTCTTGATGGATTTCTTTCTCTCTGTGGGCAGGCTCCTGCTGGTAATGGACTTAACCTGGTGGATTGTAAGTTTCATGGCTAGTAGATTTTCCTTTTATTGTGGACTTTCTTATTACCTCTAGGTTTTCTTCTGGGGTATTTCTGATCAGAGGTAGTCTCCTTTGCCTCTGTGGTCATGAGTTATGTAATGAATTACGTAGGCTTAACCTTGTGCTATGCAGAATCCGATAATAAGAAGCTGTGTTTTCAACTCATGGTTGTGCTCCTTGGGCTGTGTTACAGCGCTGTCAAAGCAAAGGCTTTGCTGAAGTCTAGGTAGACCACATCCACAGCCTGTTTTCAAGCAGAAAGTCTTTGCTTGTTTTATCCCTTCCCTGAATTTTCAAGGCATCACCCATCTGTAATAAACCCTTCCTTTTGGAAACTCAAGCTCTTTGTCTTCAAGGCAAAGACTTGTTGGAGATTGCCCCCCTTCCCACACACCCCCCCTTTTTCCTTTTTGTTGCATTGTTCCTGATGCTCTTTCCTCCTTTCACAACCAGTGTAGGTGTTTCTGCACTAAATATAAATCTCCCTAGCAATTGCCATCCTTTGTCTTCCTTTTATTTGCTCATTCTTTGCCAGTAAAACATCATTTGCTCTTTTTTTCACCCCTGGTTAGATTACATTCCGTGCATGCGTATAAATTGTAAAAGACATGCATTAGCCTAGAGCTTCCTATTTATCTCTCCCTTTAAACAATCCTGCGCTCCTGTGGCACTGCAGAAGAAGAAATGATGGCTGATGCTAACGGGGAGACTTGCAGAATGCCAACGGCAGGAATGTGTTCCCAGCCCTGCTGCCTGCTTGTTCTCAGACCCCTGTGATCCACTGCCTGTGCTCTGAAATGACTTTCTAGTCCATCCATATATTGCTTGCTAGTGGGAACACTGTGGGAAGATGCTGAGAATCGGCTGAAGTTAGTGGTCTGTGCTTCAACAGAGCCAAGTGCCAGATCCTGTACTTGGGCCACAACAACCCCCTGCAATGCTATGGTCTTGGGGAAGGCTGCCTGGCAGAAAGGGACCTGGGGGTGTTGGTTGACAGCAGCTGAACATGAGCCAGCAGTGTGGCCTAGAAGGCCAATGGCATCCTGACCAGCAGGTCTAGAGGTGGTTGTCTCCCTGTATTCTCAGAACTGGTGAGGCCTCACCTTGAATACTGGGGTCAGTTTTGGGCACCTCAGTTCAAGAAAGATATTGAGGAACTGGGGTGGCTGCCCAGGGAGGGGGTTGAGTTCCCATCCTTGAATGTGTTTAAAGATCATTTAGATGTGGTGCTGAGAGATCTGGTCTAGTGGTAATCTTGGTAGAGTGGGGTTAGGGGTTGGACTCGATGACTTCAAGGTTTTTTTTTCCAACCAAAATGCTTTTGTGGATCTCTGATTCTGTGTTTGTTGTATGAGCTTGTGTTCTCTAGTCAAGAATTACAGACGAATCCTGTATAAATCATAGCATGCCTGTGCCATTCCTATAGATTTTATGCAGAATAATGCATGAGAGCAAGAACATGGCTTATGGTGCCTATGGGAACCATAACTTTGCATTTCCTAACTTTTGAGTGTTCAAGTGTGTTTTAAATTCACAGTCATACTAGTATTAATGTAATTTAGTGCAGGAGATGCCTCTCCTGGCACTTACTCATTTTTCTACCACATTTATCTGCTTTGGGGGCAGGGAATAAACACAATTCCTGCTTTTGATTTGGCATCAGCTGATTCCTGTGATTAACCAGTCCAGCTCATACCTTAGATAAAATAACCCTCGATGTTTTGCTTAGTTGGCTCAGCAGGAAGAGAGGAGAAGGTGAGAGATCTATTCACTTGTGAGCTCTTGTTAATCAGTGAGGAGGGCAGAAACTTCTAAATAAAGCAAATGGTGCTTGCAGGCAGAAAACATCTAAAAATCACAGAACATTAGGGATTGGAAGGGACCTCAAAAGATCATCCAGTCCAATCCCTCTGCCACAGCAGGATCACCCAGATCCAGTTGCACAGGAACATGGCCAGGCAGGTTTTAAATGTTTCCAGAGAAGGAGACTCCACAACCTCCCTGGGCAGCCCATTCCAGGGCAGCACAGCCTGATGGTTTTTGTCACATCCTACTTCTCTTATGTTGAGTGCTCTGAAAAGAGCTAATAGTCAATTAAACTAATTTTGAGGTACAAAAACCACTTAGGCTTAAAGAATTAACTTTCACCAGTTATATAGTGAATAAACAATAACACGGAACTTTTATTCAGCTCAACCTGTCCTAACAGATAATCTCTCCAACCACCAGTAAAAATAGTGCAGAAGCCAAGACCAGCACTTCTAGTGACTTTGTAAAAGGACTTAAACAGAATAGGAGTTAAAACAAAAATAAAGCAAATCCTTGTAGGACTTTGTCATTTATGCTTGAGCAGAGAAGTGTTGATGGGCTGTGGTGATTTAATTGTGCGGATCATAGAATCAGAAGAATTTGCCTACCCAAGCAGTTCTGATCAAGCTTTGTCTTTCCCATCAACATCCCATCTCGTAATTAATTGCTTGCAGCATGAATTTTGTCATCAGCCTTCTTCACCCCTGCTTTGGAACATTTATTAAAACCTGAACTCCTCGGCATATTTTGCCTTTCATTATCTGCAGTTAATTGCACTGACATTTAATCTCCTCAGGATTTCCACACTGTTGTTGCTAATGTCTGCTAGACTGACAGCATGGCAAAGGTGCATCTGCAGTTTGGGTTACAAATGAAGGTGTGATGAATCAGAGTCCTTAAGCACTCTAATCACTTGGAGCTGCTGCCCTCTTGACTTATTAAATGTTTGATCAGATCAATACAAGCCAACTCATGCTGGACTTGTAAGCATCTCTTGCTGATTAGTGCTTCGAAAGACAAATGTGATTACTGAGCAGTGTTCATGGCATTTTAAAAGCAGCTCTGCTAGCCCCACTTATGCTTAGAACCGGAAATATTTCGAGACTAAACTATTAGAGCAAGCGTGGAAATGCTGGGGGAACCAGTATTGGGGCCAGTCTTGCTCAATATCTTAATGATCTGGATGAGGGAACTGAGTGCACCCTCAATGACTTTGCAGATGGCACCAAATTGGGTGGGGGTGTTGATCTGCTTGAGGTTTGGAAAGCCAGGACAGGCTAGATTGATGGGCTGTGGTCAGTTGTGTGGGGTGTAATGAGGCCAGGTCCTGCACTTTGGTCACAAAAACCACCTGCAGCTACAGACTTGAGGGAGAGGGGTTAGAGAGCTGCTCAGTAGAAAAGGATCTGGGTGTGTTGGCAAATAATTGACTGTGAGCCGGCAGTGGCCAAGAAGGCCAATGACATCCTGGCCTATATCAGCAATGATGTGGCCAGCAGGAGTAGGGATGTAATTCTCCCCATGTACTGGGCACTGTTGAGGCCACCCCTTGAGTACTGGGGGCAGGTTTGGGTGCTTCAAGTCAAGAAAGACATTTAGTCATTCAAGCAGGCAAAACTAATTAGTAGATCTGATTGGGATCTGATTGATTGATTTGGGTCTAATTTTAAAACCTTTCCTTGATGAGGCTGATTTAGAGTAAAGACCACTTAGACTCACAAGAAGAGAGGGAAAACTCAGCTGTTGCACTTATATTATGAGGAGTGCAGTGCTGGTGGGCCATCAGATAGGATGGCAATAACTCTCAGAACACTGGTCAGCAGTTACTGCCAGCATCCAAGTGTGAAAAGCTGAGTAGAGAGAACTGCCTGTTTCATGGGATATTTTATTTCAGTGTGATTTGCTGTCCTAGGTGCTATAAAGCACATTGTTCCCATAGTTTCCAAAGGAACCTTGTGTCTCTCCTTAAGGACAATCAGTTTCATCCCCAAGCAAAGTGATGGGTGAAACTGGGTGGAAGTTTTATACAGTTTGATGCAATCAAGTAGATTCCTAGATAAAAGATAACCAGAAATCTTACGAAATAGATTATTTTAAGAAGTCAATGTGCAAAATAAGATGTTAATATTATGATAATATTTCTGTAATTGCTCCTGTTGAGTGACTGACTACACCAGTGTTATTATCAAGTCATATTAAAGTATGAAAAATACATGAAAATATTCAAAAAGGCTAATATCCTTAATTGTAAAACAGTAGATTACATGTGATCCAGATAATTCAATTTCAGGTCTTGACTGATGATATCTTTTCTACATATAAATCTCAAGGCTTCCCCTCAAGTACTGGGGGCAGTACTGGGCCCTTCATTTCAAGAAACAGGTTGAGGGGCTGGAGTGGGTGCAGAGGAGCAACAAGGCTGGGGAAGGGACTGGAGAGAAAATCTGATGAGGAAATGCTGAGGGAGCTGGATCTCCTGAGCCTGGAAAAAAGGAGGCTGAGAGGTGACCTCATTAATGTTTATAAATTTGTGAAGGACAGGGATCAGGAGGATGGAGCCAGGCTTTACTACCCAATGATAGGACAAGGGGCAATGGATGTGAGCTGGAACAGAGGAGGTTTCACATCAATCTGAGAAGGACCTTCTTCCAAGTGAGGGTGACAGAGCCCTAGAAGGCGCTGCCCAGGGGGGCTGTGAAATTTCCTTCTCTGGAGACATTTAAAACTTGCTGGCCATGTTCCTGTGCAACTGGATCCAGGGGACGCTGCTGTGGCAGGAGGATTGGGCTGGGTGAGCATTCCAGGTCCCTTCCAGTCCCTGATGTTCTGTGATTCTAGGAAGAGCCGCTAGGTGGCTCTGAGTCATTAGTTTATGTCCTCAACGGAGCCTCGATGCTGAGAGCGGGTTCAGATAATAAAAAGCATTTTTATAAATTTATCAGTGCTAAAAAGAAGGGTAAAAAGAGCCTCCACTCCTTACAGGACCAGGAGGGGAACACTATAACTAACGATGAGGAAAAGGCTGAGGTCCTGAATACCTTCTTTGCCTCAATTTTCAACAGTGAGGAGAGAGGAGTTCAGGGCAAGCGGCCTCTTCAACTGGGGGATGGGGTTGGGGAGCAGTGTGCTGCCTTGGAAATCTGTAAGGAATTAGTCCATGACCTGCTGAGCCACTTGGACACCCACAAGTCCATGGTACCACATGGGATCCATCCTAGAGTGCTCAGATAGCTGGCAGATGAACTGACCAAGCCGTTCTCCATCATTTTCCACCAGTCTTGGCTCACCGGA
>VXBP01005809.1:0-22118 GCA_013400115.1 Rhinopomastus cyanomelas
ACCTTGATAATACTGTGATACTGTGATACTTCATTAGCAATCTGAAAATCCTCACAATTCCTATGTTGGTGGTGTGAGGAAACACGAGATTAAAGAGCAGAAGCAAGAGATTACACTTGGCTTCTACAACCTGTATATCTTCACTGGGGATCATCCTCAGCCAGCCACACTTTCCATGGCTCAGCAAGGTCAACAGACCTATTCGTAGCAATCTCAGCCTCTGCAACATTTCCCGCAGGGACAGGACAGTTAAGTTGCACTCACGGGGATGACTGCAGAGAGTGGAAAGCACAGTTCTGCCTCACCCAAACAGTGTACCCAGCTGCGTACTGAGCTGTGAATAAGTGCCAAAGCCCTGCTAGAGTCACCACTCTTGACTCTCCACCATTACAGAGCACTGTGCTGCAGAAAGCCACTAGAAAGGAACTGCCACTATCTGATAGAAATCTAACTTCTCTGTTCCCACAGAGGACAGCAAAAAAACCAGACTGAAAAACAGGAATAAGGAATCTTTAACCACAATTTTCTATTTCATTGATAAAGACAGAAGAAATTCTCTCCTGTTGAGCACTAAAGAGGCTGGCACAGGAGGTGCTTCTCATGCAGGTAGAGGCTTCAAGCATCTCACCTTAAAACCTGACTTGTGGTGAATGACTTTCATTGTCTGTAGCACTGTACAGAATACCCCAGGCAGAGCAATACAATGGGGAATTTCCCTGGTTTTATTTCTTTTCATTGCTGAAAGACCCAGCTCCTTCTGACTTCCCCTATAGAATCCATATGAACTCAAAATCCTCCTTTAATATATCCTTTAAAACACAAAATCTCCATGGAACAAAGGGTCTGATGACAAATTCAGTGTTTTGGCTACATAGCATATACATGCAGTTCATTGCTACCAGCCTGCTGTCCTCCTAAACTAGCTTACAGAACATCACTAATTCAGTAAAGGCACTACAACTATTTTCTCAATAGAAGAACCGCTTGATTAATTTTTTAAAATGTGGGCAAAAACAATCTCAGACAAAGCAACAAAGCAAATTAATTGAAATGACCAAATATTCTTTGCAAAATTAAGGGGTTGTACTTCCTACGTAAAAGGTGGATTGATTTTTTTTTAAATAAATTAGATAACATTTTTAAATCAATTAGATAAATTAGAAAAAAGTTAACTGGCTACATCTGCTTCCTAAGTAAATATTCATTACACCACTTCACTGAGGGATATCCACACAGGACAAATGATTTACAACATGCTTAATATCAAGTTAGTCTGCCTAACAGATTTCATTTATAAGCGTGATTTCAGATAGTGAATTCGAGAAGACACGAGGTTAAAACTCTAGGGGCTCATGAGGTCACACCATATCCTTTCAGCGTAACTTTGCCAAACCCTGGCTCTCAGGTTTCACAAAGATGAAGAACAGCTTTTCCAGCACAGTGTTATAAGCCTTCACACAGATGCAGTGGCATAAACATCAGCAAGAAGATTGTTAGACTCCTGACACAGTGGTTACAGAGATCAGAACTCGGCATTTGTTACAGGTGGAGCTAGACGCAGGATGAGGAAATAGAACAAGAAATTTCCCATCTACCTGATTCTAGGAGCACTCTGCTTCCTGCACCTGCTAAATGTGCTTCTCCTGTCAACAGTAGTCCTCTAAACAACAGGGCTCTGAATTTGATCACAGAATGCAACTTCTTAGTACCATGACTACGGTCATTAAGAAGAAAGAGGGTGAAGGGAAATGCAATTTAGCTAAATAACTTTGTTATGCTTTATTATGATAAAAAAAAATCACAGTCACAAGATACAACAGGGGGAGGGAAATCTGATTTTTAGGAAGCTTCCTAACAGTGAAGTCTATGCGAGTCTTATGAAAAATGTCATTGGTACCATAAAACTAAAGGTATATACTGGTCCACGTTCCAAGATGCCCACAGCACAGACATAAGTGGTCGAATAATGTTTCTACATTCTTCTTTCAAAGGCTCCAGTCTTCAGTGTGACGCCCAGGTAGGTATCACAAAGGCAGCAGTTAACAAACCAAATGGGATACTTGGAGTGAGAGTTTGGTAAGCAAAGAGCCCACTTCATCTTCCCCAAATGTCTGAAGTTGCAACAGGTAAGAGCATAGTTGATCCATCTTAAATGGCCAGAGCCACTCCTCTCACCCTACACTCAGGAGGCCACCAGATGAACCACTGTGGAAAAGGCTTTCCAACAGGAAGGAAGTCAAAGAATGGAGCCAGAAGACCCATGTGGTTAAACAGGGAGCTGTTGGGCAAACTCAAGAGGAAGAAGAAAGTCTACAGGTCATGGAAGGAGGGGACCAGCCACTTGAGTTGATTATAAGGCTCTGGTGAGAGAATGTAGGGATGCAACTAGGAAGCCAAGGTCTCCCTAGAATTAAACCTTGCAAGAGAGGTGAAGGGCAACAAAAAGGGCTTCTTCAAATACATAGCAGGTAAAGCTAAAACTAGAGGCAATGTAGGCCCCCTGCTGAATGACGTGGGTGCCCTAAAAACAGAGTATACAGAGAAAGCAGAGATACTGAACACCTTCTTTGCCTCTGTCTACACTTCTAGGGGCTGTCCTGGGGGCTTCTGAGGCTCCAGAGGAAGTTGAGACAAAAGAGGAGGTTGCCTTGGTTGATGAGGACTTGGTTGATGAGAGATAAGTTGAGCAAACTGGATGTGCACAAATCCATGGGCCCAGACGGGATGCACCCGTGCATACTAAAGGAGATGGCAGAAGTCATTGCTAAGCCACTCTCTATCATCTTTTCTAAGTAATGGAGATCAGGAGAGGTGCCTGGGGACTGAAGGGCAGCAAATATCACTCCAATTTTCAAAAAGGGCAAGAAGGAGGACCCAGGTAACTATAGACTGGTCAGCCTCACCTCCATCCCAGGNCTCACCCAAACAGTGTACCCAGCTGCGTACTGAGCTGTGAATAAGTGCCAAAGCCCTGCTAGAGTCACCACTCTTGACTCTCCACCATTACAGAGCACTGTGCTGCAGAAAGCCACTAGAAAGGAACTGCCACTATCTGATAGAAATCTAACTTCTCTGTTCCCACAGAGGACAGCAAAAAAACCAGACTGAAAAACAGGAATAAGGAATCTTTAACCACAATTTTCTATTTCATTGATAAAGACAGAAGAAATTCTCTCCTGTTGAGCACTAAAGAGGCTGGCACAGGAGGTGCTTCTCATGCAGGTAGAGGCTTCAAGCATCTCACCTTAAAACCTGACTTGTGGTGAATGACTTTCATTGTCTGTAGCACTGTACAGAATACCCCAGGCAGAGCAATACAATGGGGAATTTCCCTGGTTTTATTTCTTTTCATTGCTGAAAGACCCAGCTCCTTCTGACTTCCCCTATAGAATCCATATGAACTCAAAATCCTCCTTTAATATATCCTTTAAAACACAAAATCTCCATGGAACAAAGGGTCTGATGACAAATTCAGTGTTTTGGCTACATAGCATATACATGCAGTTCATTGCTACCAGCCTGCTGTCCTCCTAAACTAGCTTACAGAACATCACTAATTCAGTAAAGGCACTACAACTATTTTCTCAATAGAAGAACCGCTTGATTAATTTTTTAAAATGTGGGCAAAAACAATCTCAGACAAAGCAACAAAGCAAATTAATTGAAATGACCAAATATTCTTTGCAAAATTAAGGGGTTGTACTTCCTACGTAAAAGGTGGATTGATTTTTTTTTAAATAAATTAGATAACATTTTTAAATCAATTAGATAAATTAGAAAAAAGTTAACTGGCTACATCTGCTTCCTAAGTAAATATTCATTACACCACTTCACTGAGGGATATCCACACAGGACAAATGATTTACAACATGCTTAATATCAAGTTAGTCTGCCTAACAGATTTCATTTATAAGCGTGATTTCAGATAGTGAATTCGAGAAGACACGAGGTTAAAACTCTAGGGGCTCATGAGGTCACACCATATCCTTTCAGCGTAACTTTGCCAAACCCTGGCTCTCAGGTTTCACAAAGATGAAGAACAGCTTTTCCAGCACAGTGTTATAAGCCTTCACACAGATGCAGTGGCATAAACATCAGCAAGAAGATTGTTAGACTCCTGACACAGTGGTTACAGAGATCAGAACTCGGCATTTGTTACAGGTGGAGCTAGACGCAGGATGAGGAAATAGAACAAGAAATTTCCCATCTACCTGATTCTAGGAGCACTCTGCTTCCTGCACCTGCTAAATGTGCTTCTCCTGTCAACAGTAGTCCTCTAAACAACAGGGCTCTGAATTTGATCACAGAATGCAACTTCTTAGTACCATGACTACGGTCATTAAGAAGAAAGAGGGTGAAGGGAAATGCAATTTAGCTAAATAACTTTGTTATGCTTTATTATGATAAAAAAAAATCACAGTCACAAGATACAACAGGGGGAGGGAAATCTGATTTTTAGGAAGCTTCCTAACAGTGAAGTCTATGCGAGTCTTATGAAAAATGTCATTGGTACCATAAAACTAAAGGTATATACTGGTCCACGTTCCAAGATGCCCACAGCACAGACATAAGTGGTCGAATAATGTTTCTACATTCTTCTTTCAAAGGCTCCAGTCTTCAGTGTGACGCCCAGGTAGGTATCACAAAGGCAGCAGTTAACAAACCAAATGGGATACTTGGAGTGAGAGTTTGGTAAGCAAAGAGCCCACTTCATCTTCCCCAAATGTCTGAAGTTGCAACAGGTAAGAGCATAGTTGATCCATCTTAAATGGCCAGAGCCACTCCTCTCACCCTACACTCAGGAGGCCACCAGATGAACCACTGTGGAAAAGGCTTTCCAACAGGAAGGAAGTCAAAGAATGGAGCCAGAAGACCCATGTGGTTAAACAGGGAGCTGTTGGGCAAACTCAAGAGGAAGAAGAAAGTCTACAGGTCATGGAAGGAGGGGACCAGCCACTTGAGTTGATTATAAGGCTCTGGTGAGAGAATGTAGGGATGCAACTAGGAAGCCAAGGTCTCCCTAGAATTAAACCTTGCAAGAGAGGTGAAGGGCAACAAAAAGGGCTTCTTCAAATACATAGCAGGTAAAGCTAAAACTAGAGGCAATGTAGGCCCCCTGCTGAATGACGTGGGTGCCCTAAAAACAGAGTATACAGAGAACGCAGAGATACTGAACACCTTCTTTGCCTCTGTCTACACTTCTAGGGGCTGTCCTGGGGGCTTCTGAGGCTCCAGAGGAAGTTGAGACAAAAGAGGAGGTTGCCTTGGTTGATGAGGACTTGGTTGATGAGAGATAAGTTGAGCAAACTGGATGTGCACAAATCCATGGGCCCAGACGGGATGCACCCGTGCATACTAAAGGAGATGGCAGAAGTCATTGCTAAGCCACTCTCTATCATCTTTTCTAAGTAATGGAGATCAGGAGAGGTGCCTGGGGACTGAAGGGCAGCAAATATCACTCCAATTTTCAAAAAGGGCAAGAAGGAGGACCCAGGTAACTATAGACTGGTCAGCCTCACCTCCATCCCAGGAAAGGTGATGGAACAATTTATCCTAGACACTGTCTCCAGGCACATCAAGGACAGGAGGGTTATTAGAGACAGCCACCATGGCTTCACCAAGGGGAAGTCTCACTTGACCCACCTGATAGCCTTTTATGAGGGTATAACCAGGTGGACAGATGTTGGTAGAGCAGTCAATATGGTCTATCTTGACTTCAGTAAGGCATTTACACAGTCTCACATAGAATCCTCATAGCCAAACTGAGGCAATGTGGTCTAGATGACTGGGTAGTGAGGTGGATCATGAACTGGCTGCAGGATAGAAGCCAGAGAGTAGTGGCCAATGGGACAGGGTCTAGTTGAAGGTCTGTATCTAGTGGAGTACTGAGACCACTCCTATTCAATCTGTTCATTATGACTTGGATGAGGGATTAGGGTGCACTGTCAGCAAGTTTGCTGATGACACAAAGCTGGGTGGTGTTGCTGACACCCCAGCAGACTGTGCTGCCATTCAGCAAGACCTGGACAGGCTGGAACTGGGCTGAGAAAAATTTAATGGAACATAACATGGGCATCTGGGCATGAACAACCCCAGGTACCTGTATAGGCTGGGGACTGACCTGTTGGAGAGCAGTGTAAGAGAAAGGGACCTGGGGGTCCTGGTGGGCACCAGGATGACCATGAGCCAGCAGTGTGCTCTTGTGGCCAAGAGGGCCAACGGCATCCTGGGGTGGATCAGAATGGTGGTGGTTAGCAGACTGAGAACCTCTGTTCTTCTTTCCCTCTACTCTGCACTGGTGAGACCACATCTGGAGTATTGTGTCCATTTCTGGGCTACTCAGTTCAAGAAGGACATGGAGCTGCTGGAGAGAGTCTAGCACAGAGCAACAAGTATGATGAAGGAAGGGGAGCACCATCTTTATCAGGAAAGGCTGAGGGAGCTGGGTCTCTTTAACTTGGAGAAGAGGAGACTGAGGGGTGACTTCATTAATGTCTATAAATATGTGAAGGGTGGGTGTCAGGAGGATGGAGCCAGGCTCTTCTCAATGTCATCTAGTGATAGGACTAGGGGCAGTGGGTGTAAGCTGGAACTTAGTAGGTTCCACATAAATATCAAAAGGAGCTTCTTCAGTGAGGGTGAGAAGAGCAGTGGAACAGGCTGCTCAGGAGGGTTGTGGAGTCTCCTTCTCTGGAGACATTTAAGACCTGCCTGGATATGTTCCTGTGCAACTTGGTCTAGGTGATCGTGCTGTGGCAGGGGGATTGGACTGGATGCTATTTTGAGGCCCCTTCCAATCCCTAATGATTCTGTGATTCCATGAAATGTTTATCTCAAGATGAGATTCTGAACCTCCGTTCAGATTGTTCAAGCACAGCAACTCTGTCACAATGGTATATTTGTGATTTTTACAGCAATGTAAGTCATGACAGTGTTTTATAAAGGGAGTGCTGAGACGTTGCTTTGGCAGCTTGTGAAATATTTCAACTCTGTAAACTAAAACAACGGGTTTGGAGCTTCCGGTTTTGGGATTCTGGCTCTTCTTGCTTCTGGATCTAATTTTCATCTGAGCTAGGCATAGCAGCCATCTTGCCCTGCAAACATGGTGAATGGAGAAAGAGACAGAGTGGTACCTCAAAGATCAGCAGAAGAAAGGTTTTGTCTGAATTCCATGGTCTGCTGAAATGGAGAGAGTTCTTCCCTCTTTCATGGCCACAGGAATTGGCACTCTGGAAATCAAGGACTGGTGTGGAAGCACATAGAGCAGAGAACTGTACTTTAAAAAGCCCACTGACACTAAGTGATGTGTGAATGAACTGAATGGACTCCATGTTTCCACAGGGAGCAAGAACTGTTGGAAATCTCTTCCTTTTGCGGGCGATAGCAGTTTGGGCCAGTTACACAAGAACAGTTATTAATCACTGTATGTGTTTGTGTGGGGTGAATGAAATATGTCTTGTTTTTTCTCCCAAACCAAGTTAGTTTTTGTTTTGCCTGCAATTTATAAACGATTTCTGAACCCTCCTTGTTTTGTTTTTGGTCCATTAGCACATTAACTAAGTTCATTGGTTAATTTAATCTTTGGAGAAACACTTGACATTCCTCATCAGAGTTTCTGAGCCAAATTAACTCATTTCCAGTGGAAAGAGAACGTCCCAGGCTTGGGGAACTCAAGTTATTGCAGAGATGGGGACTTGTATCTATCATGTAGGGTATCTAGTGTGGATGCTAATGTTTGCACCTGAGACAATATGGTTACAGAGACCAGTGTCTTTCTGTGCCACAGGAACATTTAAATACTCCCTAATTACAAGGTTATCTCCCTTTGGTACACATAGTTTTCACTAACTGCATGACAAGCTTGGCTCCTAACTCCAGCCTCCTTGGTACTTAATCATTTACCAGTACTTGCACTTTGATGTTAACAAGGGAATGTAAAGATGCTTAGATTACTGTCTTGCTTTGAAATTTTCAGGATTTTGAAGGAAATTTATCAATTACCCTTTTCCCCTCAGTTTTCTTCACCCAGTTGTGGAGGTGCTCTCGTATTTTTTATCATGGAGCACAAGAAAGGTAATGAACATTACAAGCCTTTGTGGCTTTTGGTCCTGTAACCTTTTAAAACTAACAAGCATGGACAGCGACTTCCATTTTCTTTATTTTTCAGGGCTTTCTGGAGTAGTTATTCTGAGCACTGAGATTATCAGCACCAGTGTCTAAACAACACTACTTACAGAATCTAGGTTAAGTACCACACACAGGAAACATACTGGTTTCACTGGCATGAGCCTCAAGCCTGATTTTTGGATTACAGTATTTTTCTATGGTTGGGGGGCACATGTGGTCTGCATATAGCAATATCTCAAATCTGTGTTGAAAACACTTGCTGATAATGCACTATTATTGTTTCCACGTTATGTTGAATTTCATACAAAGAAACAGTTTCAGTCTACTGTAGTTTTTATATAGCTATAACTGCTCTTATTTTACCTGCCACTGAACTGCAGCGCATCAGCTACATCTGTTTGTTGAGAAAGGTTATTTATTGCTTCTAATGGACCTTAGAGACCCTGTGTTAACTGAGGGCACATGAAATCTAGATCACTGTATAAACCCTTGCTTTTGTCCTTTCCTTAAAGTCTATCATGCCTTAAGACTGAAACCTAGACATTACTGCTAAAAAAAAAAAAAAAGAAAAAAAGAGCACGGATCCCCTGCTAATTCAGATGGTTATAAAGCTGTGCCGGAACTGTGCCCCAGCTTCTCCTAGCAGATCAAAAGCAGCATGGCTACTCAAAGTGCTGATTTAAAGCAAACTAAATTGGCCAAGCCCTACATGTTCCAAAATTATCAATGGATTATCTATGTAACACCAGGCTTTATGCTTAGTCAGGTATCATTTGTCTTCCCGTGGCCAGCATGAAGATGGCATAAACTACAGATTGCACAGTCCAGCTTAAAAAAGTAATAATGTGGCCCTATTTGGTTCCTGACAAATTGCACCACTAGGCAAAACTGATTGCATATCTGCTATTAATCACCCTAAAGAGAAAGATGCCAGACTGTAGTGTTTTAGATGATTAAAATCTGCAGTGCTAAACTTGCCATTAGTAGATACACTCTGTTTTTACTAAAGGAAGCTGAGTAAAAAAATAATTTGATAATTCCATCAAAGCTATAATACATAGATAAGTAATTCATTTTAGAAAGCTGATTGTTTTTCCATTGCCAAAAGCCCTATTAAATTACTTCATTGCTACAATAGCTCAATTTTACTTTCCTCCTTCTATTCCTGCTAGTTCCTAGGACTGGAAGTCTGCTCAGGTTCACTCCATCTTCCAGAACAACCATAGCTAATTATAGAGACAGAGTTCTTGTAATTTTTCTTCTGAAGAATAACTAAGCCCAGGACATCGTTCACTAAATTAAGACAAAAACACTGAATATAAATCAGGTAACAAAATATAAGAGACTGTTTCTGTCTGGGATCTTAACAGAATAATTGTAAATATATACTGTCCAGGCACTATTTAAAAATTAACCAAATAAGAGTTGGTTTTGAAAACAGAAAAATCACAGGCATAAAGAAAGTTTATGCTGAAGACTGAGTTTATTTTGAGTATCTTGAAATCTGCAAAGAAATCCTGCTCATTAACCTATAGTAGAGAAATTATCCATATCCCTTATTAAGAAGGAACTTCTTCATGGTGAGGGTGACGGAGCACTAGAACAGGCTGCCCAGGGGAGTTGTGGAGTCTCCCTCACTGGAGATATTCAAGACCTGACTGGATAGGTTCCTGTGTGACTTGGTTTAGGTGATCCTGCTGTTGCAGGCGGATTGGACTGGATGATCTTTCGAGGTCCCTTCCAATCCGTAATGATTCTATGATTCTATGATTAAAATACAGAGAAGGACAACAAATCAAGGAAAATATTTCCTGCTACTTTACAATGTGTTAAAAATTACAAAGCTGTGATTTAACATAAAACAGAAGACCAGCTCTCTGTCACAAGTGTGGAAACACTAGTAGTACTAGTGGCAAAACGTGCTATATTCTTGCTGTTGGTACAAAGCTCAAATTGTGCTATGGGTAAATCAACTTGTCAAAGTTTTCTACCAGTAGAGAAATTCACATTTCACATTTTATTTCCACTCAAAATTACTGATGAGCTTGTATTTAGCAAATAAGGCAAACTTAACTTTTGTTCCATGACAGAGGACCCTTCTCATCTCCCTAACAAACTCATTTGTGATACATGATTTTGCTCTTCAGTATTTAACAGCATCCCTTCTGATGGCAGCAATCCATAGTGAAAGAATAGGGATTGGAAGGGACCTCAAAAGATCATCTAGTCCAATCCACCTGCCACAGCACAATCACCTACACCAAGTCTCACAGGAACATATCCAGGAGGGTTTTAAGAGAAGGAGACTACACAACTCACCCTGGGCAGCCTGTTCCAGTGGTCTGTCACCCTCACTGAAGAAGTTCCTTTTGATATTTATGTGGAACCTACTAAGTTCCAGCTTACACCCACTGCCCCTAGTCCTATCACTAGATGACACTGAGAAGTGCCTGGCTCCATCCTCCTGACACCCACCCTTCACATATTTATAGACATTAATGAAGTCACCCCTCAGTCTCCTCTTCTCCAAGTTAAAGAGACCCAGCTCCCTCAGCCTTTCCTCATAAGGGAGGTGTTCTACCTCCTTCATCATCTTCGTGGCTCAGCACCCGACTCTGTAGCAGCTCCACACAATACTTCAGATGGCCAGGGCAGAGTAGAGGGGAAGAAGAACCTCTCTCAATCTGCTAACCACACGAGAAATTGCACAGTCTTAGTTTGAGGCATCTGCCCACATACATGCAAAATGGAAGAATTCAGACACAAGATCATTTGTCTCATGTCATCCACAAAAGTGCTGTGCTCTTGAATCTGATGGTAATGTAAATCTCTCAAATCCCAGGTCATCACTGGACTAAGATTACACTATTAGTAGCTCATTCAATAGTTCTGTGGCTTCCACATGTTTCAGGCACCAGCCACCTCCACCACTCACTGCAAAATCTTCATGTCAACCTTCTAAGTGACACTAAGAAATCCAGAATAGGATTTCCTACCAGTATTTCCAACGACACTTTTGACTTCAACAAAGAAAATCTATTATTCCCAAATCTTTTAGGCACACACCTGGATGGAGGAAGAAAGAATAATTAATTAAAATTCACTAAAACAAAATTCACTAAAGGATCATATTGACCTAAATATACAACTGCCTTTATAACTGTTGCAAACTTATAAAGATTCCTGCCTAGGAACAGTATGTGGGCAATTTTTAACAGACTAAGCCTGCAAGTCAATGAGAGCTGTTCAAATTACATTCTCGGATATCAATCTACCTCAAATTTCTAAATATTAGGTAATTTCAAATACTGATTGATACATTAGAAATTGTTCACTGTTATGTGGATTATACCTTACATTTTAAGCAATCCATCTTCAGCTAAAACCTGAAAGAAGCTCTACTTATGAATAGTGCTTTTCAAGACAGAGTCTACATTAGTGAATTAGAGAATCAGCACAGCCTGACAATTCAAGCCTAAAGACAGACTCTGGGGTTAAACTTGTGAATGACTTAATATTGTGGAAAAACCGTCTTTTAATATTGTAAAAGAAGAAAGTGCAATTCAGTGAACATTTGGGTATGTCATGGAAGACCAAGAATGATGGAATTGTGGGGAAATCACCTTCACTGAAATATAGGCGCATCCACCTGTAACAATGAACAGTCAATGTACCTGATGCTATTCACAATGGAAGCTCTTCCAGAGTATCTGGGATTTGGATTATCCACCTCTTCAAAGCAATACAGATAAAAGCCTGCTGCAATCTCTTTAAGTAGTAAAGGGCTGTTAATTGTCAAAAATTAAATTAACCTTTCACAGTTGATACATAAAGGCCTTCCCCACCTCCTGCACAACAGAAATGACTTCTCAAGTCTGGTTGCTTTTCAAACATGGCTGAAGGCAAACATGGCTCTTGTCACTAGATACTTCACCTGAACAGAAAGAAATTACACATTTTGGAGTGTGGTGTAAGTTTGCTTAGCAAAAAACATGAACCCAGTTCAAAACAATGACCCAGTGTTCACAAGGCCTGTCTTCAATTTTGTTCCCACACTGGTTAAAAAAATGTACACCAAGGATTGATTACATGAGATTGAAAACTTGCTTTTTTCACTGGACTCATGGTCTGAAATCATCACCTCAAGTCTGGCTTTAAACTCCGCTTAAAGGGAAAGGATGACAAGCTCACATTCAGTACAGAGCATGAGCTTATCACTGTTGACAATTTTAATAGATTTTTTAACCTTTATACTTTGAACAAAACAACTCTGCTAATAAGCTTTCACCACTATGAAAGTATTAAGCAAACCACTGGGATATAGCACATTCCAGAGGACCTGAGTGCAACGTGATGGGAGCTCTCCCACAACCAACCAAACCCAGCAAAACCAGCTTAATGACTCCTCTCACTCCTTCCCCTCCCTTTAAACCTGTAGTGCTGCTTTGTGAAATCACTTACTGAACTTCGTTGTGGTACTGAGCAGGTTGAGAAATAGCCAAAGATTGCTGTCAGGCTGCTTGGGCTCCTGGAAGGAGCCAGTGGTGGCATGAATGTCAGTATCAGCACAGGAACATTGGTGGGAAGTTGCAGCAAGGAATAGGGCAGAAATGGGGGGCTGTAGTAGCCCAAACTGCATTGGCTTAAAACATGCTAGAATTATACTTCTCTGAGTGCAATTCTGTATCTGAAGCGTATTCATCAAATTAGAAACTCAGAGTCTTCTGTCTTTTCATCATTCCACTCTGTCCATTTAGCAGACAAGCTGTAGAGTGACCCAACATTATGAGTTACAAGTGTCCAGCACGAAGCACAACTCATACTGTGTGAACACATTACTTCAACATGTACATCCACTAGTTGAATATTTAGAGTTTCAAAACAAAAGCAGCTGAGGATAGGAATCTGTTTTGTACAATGCAAAGCTGGAGATAGCTAAAACAACACTTGGTATAGAGCTGTACATAGAGATGTAACTTGTGCATAAATTGCATTAAAATCCCGCTGTGAGTACCAGCTTTAGATCCAAAAGCACAGCAATTCAAAGGAATTGAGAAAGCATCATGCATACAAATACACAAAAATCAATGTCTGATAACGAGTTCATTTGACTCCACAAAACTCTAACACTGAAGAAAAATGTGAAAATAATAATCATTCTAAGGGAAAATTAAAAGTCAATACACATCTAAGTGAAGCAAGTCTCACTCACTAAAATCTGTTTATTGAAAAGCCAGCTCCAGCCCAGCTATTGCTCTAACAATGTTAAATTAATGAGTAATTCTTCTAAAGGAACATTCTCTGTGGAAACAATGCAGCACATAGAGCAGACGCTGTTTGGGTTAGCCTTGGGAGCAAGGCTTTGTACATCTCCTCTGAAACTACTGACAATGTTCAGGATGCACAAGGAAACTTGTGACCCACACAGAGCTTTTTTGTAGAACTCAGACCACTGGTAGCAGTGGACTAAGACACTACAAATTCATTCCCCCTTTTTACAAATCAGTTCTTTTGGAACTATGATTAAAAAGATATGTAATTTGCCTCCAAAGTACAGACTTGAGGCTGCTGTGAGAGAAGTGGCAGTTTACTGCTTGCAGTACGATACAGGAACTCCAACCTTTTGCTCCGGGAGCTTTCCCCCAGCACATCGACACAGGGCTTCGTCATCCCCCATCACTTCCAGATGGGCAGGGGCAGATGGGATGGGATGGGATGGGATGGGATGGGACGGGATGGGATGGGATGGGACGGGATGGGACCTGCAGCTGCAGCTCCCTCCCATCCTGGCCCTTCTACCCAGGGGACGCTGGCCAAAAAGCAGGCCCCGGCCTGGCCTGGCCTGGCCTGAGCCTCCGAGTGGGAATAGTGGGCCCCGGAGCCGGTAGAGCTTCTGTGCTGTGCCAGTGGAAAGCCCTTCCTCTGCTTGCCTTCCTAGGCGGCTGGGTATAGCAAGAACCATCAAGTGCCGATTCTTCTCTGCATGGAGCAAGCAAGAACTGCATCCAGCAACCCATAGCGAGTTGAAAAATGCACTCCTTTCCCCTGCATCTGAAGCCAGAGGAGGGGAGAGAGAGAACAAGCCAGAGAGAGTGAGCCCCAGGAGGGAAACTCTTTCTCAGCCACGTTTGCAAAAAGAGGAGGCCCCCTGCTGATGCGGCCATACAGTCATTGCCTCCGTGTGTTCTCCATGAGGTCAGTCATTCAGCCACCGCCATTTTGAGCCACTGATCAGCAGGAAGAGAAAGTGTCATTTCTGCCACTGAGAAAAGCTGAGGGTGCTCAAGTATTAGGGAGAGAAGAAGCCTCGGGAGAGGCATCTGAGAATTCCTTCCTACTTAGCTGAACCATCTGTTCTGAAAGAAGCAGAAGGACTCAAGGATCCTTAAGCCTTTGGTAAGAAAAGGGACTGAGCTCTTTTTAAAAGGCATCTTTCCTGCATTGAGGGATGCAGTTCAAGCTCTGAGGAATCAGGCCTGTCTGATCAGTGTTTTTCCGGACAAGCTACGCTAAAGAATCAAAGAGGTCGCCAGTTTGGAACAGCCAAGAGTTCGGCATCTGCAGACCATGACATATGACTCATGAGGGACCTGACAAGTCTCTCAGAACAAAAGAAGAAAGGGTGGTTGTACCCCTCTGTGCTTGACCGACATGCTTTCCCCAGGTCTCTAATTTAAAAACCCAAAGACCAATATAGTAGTAATCTCCCATTGTGTTTTTCTCAGAATATGTGATGGCATTGTGACAGACTTTCTGGCTTGTATGCACTAACTTGCTTAACCTTGTTCTTCTTTCTCTATATAGTTATAGATTTATAAACCCCTTTCATTTTCCCTACGCTATCCATTGTCTGGCAAATTCTATCCGAGATCTCATCAAGACCTAGATGTTTTCCTTCTCTTTACTTGTGGTCTTGAACTCACCACACTTAGTGGGAAGATAATATTCAGGGACTACGACTGCAAAAGTAATTACGTTATACAGAAATTACATATAATCACCTCCAGCATGTCCTGACATTACATATCAATATAGAGCCATATTCCCTTCATATTCTCTGTCAATTTTAATTCAGTGAATGCTATTAACCACACATTTGCTGACATCTGCAATGTTGGAAAACTAACATTCTTTCTGATAACTAATCTCAATAAAGCTCTCTTTTTGCTGCAAATGCCTCATTTTAAAGTACAGTACTGTTAGAAAAATTAACTTAAGTCAAGCTGCCTGATCACTGTACTTACAGATTCAGAGCTGAAAGGATAAACACTTTTATTAGTACTTGGCCTGCTGGGATTACCAATGTTTAGAATTCAATAAAATGTAGATAATTCAATAATAATAATAATTCGATGCTTGTAGAAGAAATAAAAAGTAAGAGGTAGTACATATATAATTCTAATACTAGCCATTCTAATACTAGTGACATGGAAAAGGCTGAGGTTCTCAATGACTTCTTTACCTTGGTCTTCACTGCAAAGGCCTCCAACCACACTCCTGGGGACATCGAAAATTATGGCAGGGACTGCAAGGAAGAACGGCCCATCATAAGTGAAGATCTGGTTCATGATCATCTGAAGGACCTGAAAGTGTTCAAGTCCATGGGACTAGATGGGATACAAGGGTCCTGAGAGAACTGGCAAATGAGGTTGCTAGGACCCTGTCTATTCTATTCCAAAAGTCATGGCGGTCTGGTGAAGTCCCCACTGACTGGAAAAGGGGAAACATAATTCCTATTTTCAAGAAGGGTAGGAAGGAGGAGCCAGGGAACTACAGGCGAGTCAGTCTCACCTCTGTGCCCGGTAAGATCATGGAGCAGATCCTCCTGGAGGCACTCCTGAGACAGGCGAATAGTGAAGAGGTGATTGGGCACAATCAGCATGGCTTTACCAAGGGCAAGTCCTGCCTGACAAACCTGGTGACCTTCTATGAACAGGTCATAACATTAATGGATGAGGGGCGAGCAACTGATGTCATTTACCTGGGTCTCAGCAAAGCCTTTGACACTGTCCCACACCACATTCTGGTCTCCAAGCTGGTGGAACATGGCTTTGATGGGTGGACCTCTAGATGGGTAAGGAAATGGCTTGATGGCCACACCCAGAGAGTTGTTGTTGATGGATCCATGTTCAAGTGGAGGCCAGTGATAAGCGGAGTCCCTCAGGGATTGGTACTGGGACCAGTCAAGTTCAACATCTTTGACAGTGACATGGACAAGGGCATTGAGTGCACCCTTGGCAAGTTTGCTGAAGACAACAAGCTGTGAGGTGCAGCAGACACGCTGGAGGGAAGAGTTGCCATCCACAGGGACCTGGACAGGCTGGAGAAGTGGGCAAACATCATGAGTCCAAACTCATGATGTTCAACATGACCAAGTGTAAGGTCCGGCATCTGGGTCGAGGCAATCCTAGGCACAAGTACATGCTGGGCAGTGACTGGCTGCAGAGTATCCCTGCGGAGAGGGACTTGGGGGTGCTTGTGGACCAAAAGCTCAACATGAGCCGGCAGTGTGCACTTACGGCCCTGAAGGCAAACCAGATCCTGGGCTGCATCAGGAGAAGTCTGGCCAGCAGATCAAGGGAGGTGATTCTCTCCCTCTGCTCCACTCTGGTGAGACCCCACCAGGAGGACTGCATCCAGTTCTGGAGCCCTTATTACAAGAAGGATGTGGACATGCTGGAGCAAGTGCAGAGGATGGCCACAAGAATGATCAGAGGGCTGGAGCACCTCTCCTATGAGGACAGACAGAGAGAGTTGGGGCTGTTCAGTCTGGAGAAGAGGAGGCTCCCAGGTGACCTTGTTGTGGCCTTTCAGTATCTGAAGGGGGCCTACAAAAAGGCTGGGGAGGGGCTTTTTAGGATATCAGGTAGTAACAGGACTAGGGGGAATGGAGTAAAGCTGGAGATGGGCAGATTTAGACTGGATGTGAGGAGGAAGTTCTTCACTGTGAGAGTGGTGAGAGCCTGGAATGGGTTGCCCAGGGAGGTGGCTGGGGCCCCATCTCTGGAGGTGTTTAAAGCCAGGATGGATGGGGCTCTGGCCAGCTTGGTCTAGGGTGGGGTGTCCTTGCCTGTGCTGGGGGTGTTGGAACTGGATGATGGTTCCTTCCTACCCTGAGTGACTCTGATTCCATGGCTTCTCCAGTCAGGTGATCCTGCTGTGGCAGGGGGATTGGACTGGGTGATCTTTCAAGGTCCCTTCCAATCCCTTATGATTTTATGGGTTAGGGTTGTTGTCTAAGACAAGATCCATATTCTGTTTTACAGATAGAATAATGAAAGTACAACGACTTGCTAAAAGTGACTGTACAGGTAAGTTACAGAGTCAACTACAAAAGCAAATTCTCCCAAGTCTCTGATAAGTAACCAAAGTACCAGATCTCAGTCATTCCCTTTTCATACTTGAAGGTTCATATGCCTGAACTTCAAAAACCACACATACTTTGTCCTCTAACCAGGGTGTGGACAGGTGCTCCCAAAAGACAACTTACATAACAGACCTAAATGGCAAGTTTCCTCTCTTGTATAAATCTTCCTTAATTAAATTTAAAATATAGTGCTGGAAAATAAAAGAAGTAGTGGTAGTAAACAGAATTAGAACAATAATTATAATAATGAAACCATCAAACTCTGTGGCCTAGCTTTGGGTTCCTTGCACCCAAGCATGCTGCTGTACCTCCCTGGAGAAAGTTACTCACCAGGTGCCCAACTCTAACAGCAGTCCAAAGTATCACTGATATTTTGGGCCAGACAGAGGGAGTAATATCAGTCAGTCACACTGCAGCAGTCCCCAGCTGTGGTATGTCTTGTAAATCTTTCCAATCTGCACAAATTCATCCACATTGCAATGTTTAACATCAGCTCTTGTGGAACCTTTTAAACCTGGCTTTTTGTGTATAACAAATTTTCAACAAGCCAGGAGTCCTTTGTTCTCTAATAGAACAATATTTTATTAGTAAAAATGTTAACAGATCAGCATGAAACTATTGAACTAAACATGCTTTTTCTGAAGATTTGAGCATAAGTAGAGGCATTTCCAGTTTTATTTGAAAAGTTATTAACTCTAGAAATTGGGCCATTTCTTTAAAATTACTTTAAGACTACATAATTGAATACAATGTTTCTAAATTATTTGTGTGTCACCAAACACATGGTCACTCAAAAGCTGCATTTATTGAGAACAAATTAAATGAACATCTTGAAGGAGGCTGAAAAGAGAAGTGGGCCAAGTCAGATATTTTTGCTTGGATGCAACTGTTCTGTCCAAAAATTTTACTTTGATTACGTGCTAGTGGTAACGCAGAGATATTCTGCAGAGGACCGGTCTATAACTTACATAAGCTGAAATGATTTTTAGTTGCCTCTTCTTGGGGGATATAGTGAAAAGATGAAGAGTGAAGAGATAGTTGGTTGAGGTTTTCTGTTCCTGATGACATAGCAGACTGTCAGTTCTCCTTAACATATTTCAGTGGAATCCATACCAAGCTGCCATACAGATTTAGTATGAAGCAGAAACATAGAGCCCTGCTCACATAAATTCCCCAGCTTGCAGAATTGGGAGGGGTTTGAACCAGCATGGAAGAAGGCTGGTAACATCTCCATAAGTGCAGCAGACTGCAAAGTGAGTGCTTAACCATGCTCTGACTATGCTATGGACACTAAGATGATCCTGAACTTCCTAGAATATGGCACCTATCCCCAAGGCCATGAGGAATGGGTGACATATAGGTTTTTGCCAGCTGTACTCTGGTAATGTTCTGTTTAATATTGAAGTTGCTTAAATCAAACCTCCTTGGCCAAAAGCAACAAAGCAAGAACTTCCATCTTGGGCAAAACACCCTGGCTGCTGGATGTCACCTGCTTGGGAAAGACTGCATCATGACTAAAGTGAAGCATGGCTTTTATTTTGTACAAATTCTACTCTGTGGATGCTGTACACTATGTGGCACAAAAATAATCTTTTTCAGCACTCAGCATTAAATGCATTTAGACTCATGCATTTTGGTTAATAAGCTTAAAATACACTGTATTTCTTAGTACTTGAAAACCATCTGCTACAAGTAGCATTCCCCCCCCCAAATACTAATTTAAGTATCTAAAATACTGTTCTCAGCAGATTCTTTTCATAAAAGCATTCAGGAAACTTCAAATTTATAGGAATTGCTATAGAAGGAGCAGTTATGCCCCAAACCAAGTGACATTTGAATCGCAACCTTTATTTGAGCTGCTGTTGCAAGCAAACTACAAAGTCAACGTGTTGCTGAAAAGGTGCAAATGTAGAAATAGCAGTGCTCACATGTGGACAACTATCTGGAGGGTTTACGGCTACACTAAGCTCCCATTTTGGCAGCCACAGAATCACATTATCATGCTGTCACCAAGCTTCCAAGCAGCAGGGAGGACTGAGAAAGGACTGGACCCTTCTGCCACACGTTACATCCTTTACGTCTTCAGAAGAAATGAAGCGAGAGACCTCATTCATTCAAAAGATTTCAGGACCACAGGATAGAAGAGTTGACTCTATTTGCAGAAGTGCAATGGCAGTACCTGAAGGACAGTGCTGCACCTGAACTACCTGACACTGATAACAACTCCATGTGTCTATGCAACACAGGAGCCAAAACCACAATGCAAAGGCAGACAGTTTTCTTCCAGTGAAACCAAAAACAATAACCTGCTTCAGATACATTCTGGGAAAGGAACTACTGCAAAAACTCGTGCTGATGATGACACCAGTAACTTCTTTTACCATACACTGTTCTTGCATTCAATAGGACGATTCTTGTTGGCAGTAAAGAGGCCTCCTAAGTTTTTGTGTATGAAAGATGAAGATTTACTCTACTTTTCTCCAAGGAACTTGTCTATCCCCACGGTATTTTGAATGCCTTAAACATTTACAAATGCTTCCTTTCTTTAAAATACTAACAAATTTCATTCATTACTACAGCAAGAGCTTCGCTTTGTGATAAATCTCCTAACATGCTCTGAAAAAGTCAATCTACCACACTTCCAGGCAGCTGTCAAACACTTCAGTGGGCAACTCCCTTGAATACCTTGAATGCCTTTAATACTAGGTGATAATACACTGAAGGTATGAAGACAGTGATTAGCAATACAAAGAGTATATAAAGATGATACATACTTGATTATGTTTCTCAGCTTTCTTCTTTCCATTTTTTAAGCTTTATATATACTTTTACATATACAATCAAGATTGGCATTTCTGTCCTTCTTGAATCATTAGACAATGCCAAGCCTTCCTACAAACAAGACTTAGGTTAGTCACTTAAACATCAACTGACCACACAGTCATAAACTAATCCGCTCAGCTCAATTATATTGCAATTACAAGTTCTGACCAGACCTTCAGTCTGATGGTGGGAGAACTGTGGAGCAGAGAAAAGGGGCTCATCCGGCTCTGGGAAACAGATGGCACTGGGATGTACCTCAGAAACCCAAATATACTCCCCAGAAAGCAGACATGAAGCAGAGAAGCTGTCTCTCAAATATCTGCATGTCAAAATTCTCTAATACTCTGAAGGTCAAGCTCAAATCCATCTCAAACTCAAATTCATCTAGGAGGCTGAATTTGAGGATTCAGAAGCCATTTATAAATTGCAGGTGAAACAAAAATTAAGTTGATTTGGGGAAAAAACATGACACAATTAATTTACCTCATGTAAAAACACCACACAAAGACACATATTCTTATATAACTGAGAAAAACTGCTATCTCAAATCCCTCAAAGGGAACATACTTCCAACAGTTCTTGCTCCCTGTGGAAACATGGAGTGCATTCAGTTCATTCACACATCACTTAGTGTCAGTGGGCTTTTTAAAGTACAGTTCTCTGCTCTATGTGCTTCCACACCAGTGCCAATTCCTATCGCCATGAAAGAGGGAAGAACTCTCTCCATTTCAGCAGACCATGGAATTCAGACAAAACCTTTCTTCTGCTGATCTTTGAGGTACCACTCTGTCTCTTTCTCCATTCACCATTTTCAGGGCAAGATGGATCTCATATGTAGCTCAGTGCCATGCATTTTTCTCCAAAGATTAAAATCAAGTCCTGAAGCAGGAGCCGAAAACCCAAAACCGGAAGCTCCAAACCCACTGTTCCAGTTATCTGCAGAGTTGAAAATATTTCACATGTTGCCAAAACAACTTATCAGTGCCTCAGACCAAGAAATCTCAAACTTCAAATTAAACAAAGTTCTTCATCAGCCCAAGAGTGGATATCCCAGTCTCACAGCACAGCAACAATACAGAAGACACATTGGTGAAGGCACCCAAAGCCTAATTAAAACTTACAAAAACATTCTTAGGGATTTCTGTACAGCTACCAATCATGACTAAATCCTTCAAGAGTGATGAGGCTTCAACAGTAAAAACAATCTAGCAAGAAGCAAGAGAAGCAGGAAAACTTCACTGGTGTTTGATGCACGTAAGTCATGCCGATAAATACTGAAGTTGCTTTTCCCAAATCTCAACTCAGTCCCACCGTGCTGCTCTGCTTTGAAAGTACATGACATCCCAGAAGCTGAGGGAGGCACGAGCTGGCCTTGTCTGTGGTGACTTGACAAATGAAGCCTGGACACACTCCAGCTCACGTCTCAGCTCTCATCAATCTGTTTCCCCACCTAGTATAAGGCAAGTAATGCTGGGAAGCAGTCAACGCTATCTATATGGCATTTACTGATTCAGGCCTTTTCCAGGAAGACAGTGCTGTACCCTACTCCTGCACCAAAAGGACAGACAAGGTGCTCCATACTTGAGCACAATACTTGCCTCAGATGGCAACAACCTTTGGAGGACAGATTATAGATATTGGTCTCCCGACACAAGTATTGCACACACATACTTAGTCTGGAATCTGATTCCAAAACAGTAATCAACTTCTTTTCTGCACACTGATGCAACATTAACTTTTGAAGCCTAATTATGAACACTGAATTTCCAATAGGATCATAGGATCATAGGATGTTAGGGGT
>VXBP01005812.1:9116-38594 GCA_013400115.1 Rhinopomastus cyanomelas
TATAAATGTATGAGAGGTGGGTGTCAGGAGGATGAAGCCAGGCTCTTCTCAATATAATTTAGTGATAGGACAAGGAGCAATGGGTGCAAGTGGGAACATAGGAGGTTCCATAAGAATATCAGAAGGAACTTCACAGTGAGGGTGATGGANCCTATCACAGGGAGTAAGTGAAAAGAGCCTGTCCCTCGCCACTCCTGGCCAGCCTTCAGATACTTATAAACATTTATCAAATCTCCCCTAAGTCTTATCTTCTCCAGACTAAAAAGCCCCAAGTCCCTCAGCCTCTCCTCATAAGCCATGCTCTCCTGTCCCCTAATCATCCTCGTAGCCCTCCACTGGACCCTCTCCAGCAGATCCCCTTCCCTCTTAAACTGGGGGGCCCAAAACTGAACACAGTACTCAAGATGAGGCCTCACCAGGGCAGAGTAGAGGGGGAGAACTTCCCTCGATCTGCTATGATTCTTGTAAACTTCCTGTTAAGTACTGAATGGCTGTGAGAAGGTCACCTTGGAGCCACCTTTTCTCCAGACAGTGCCTCAACTCGCACAGGTTGTCCTGATAGAGGTGTTCTGGTCCCGTGATCATTTTCTGTAGCACTGGTCTGGGAGGCTAATGCCCTTCTGTTGAGGACCCCAGACCGGACAGTTCTCCACGTGGCATCTCACCAGAGCAGAGTAGAGGGATAGGTTCCTGTCCTTTGATCTGCTGGCCATGCTTCTTTTGATGCAACCCAGGATTCCATTAGCCTTCTAGAGGTTGAGAACACATTACTGGTTCACATCCAGTCTCCTGTCCCCCAGTACCCTCATGTTCTTCTCTGTGGGGTTGTTCTTGATCACATCAACCAGCCTCTACTGATACTGAGGATTGCTCAGCCCCGGAAGTAGGACTTCACACTTGATCATGTTAAATTCCATTGAGTTCATACTGGTCTACTTTTTCAACTTGCCATCATCCCTCTGGATGATATCCCAAGGCTCTGTTTTATTGACCTCACTGATTATCTTGGTGTCATCTCCAAACCTGCTGACAGTGCACTTAATCCCGCTATCTCTATCACTGATGAAGATGTTGAAGAGCAGTTAAAATCATAGAATAGCTCAGGTTAGAAGAGAGTCTTTGAGATCGTCAAGTCCAACTGTTAACCCTGCTCTACCAAGATCACCACATGAGGGATACCACTTGACATCAGTTCCCACATCAACTGTGAGCCATTAACTACTGCTTTCTGGAGGTAACGATCTAACTAGTGTCTTACTCTCTGTGTGGTCAACCCATCAAATTCAGATTTCAAACTTAGAAGTATGTTGTGGGGGACTTTGAAGTCTTGCAGAAGTCCAGATACATCTCTGGCTCTTTCTGTTGCTCGTATAGTCACTTCATCACAGAAATCAACTAGGTTGTTCTGTGTTCGTGATGAAGCCACACTGTCTCAAATTGCTTCACTTTCATCCAAGTACCTTAGCATTGCTTCTAGGAGGATCTGTTTCATGATCTGCCCAGACACAGAGGTAAGGGTGGCAGGTTGGTAGTTCCTAGGGTCCTCTTTTTGACCATTTTTCAAAATGGGTGCAAGAGCTGCCTTTTTGTAGACACCAGGAGCTTCACCTGATTGCCAGGGATTGCCAGGTATAATGGGGTATGGTTTGGCAGCCACATGAGCCCCTTCCCTCAGGACTCTGGAATGCATGTTATCTGGTCCCATAGGTGTATGTATATTCAGATTCTGCAGGTGGTCATGAGCGTCATGGTCACTTAAAGTGGGAGGGATTTTGTTCTACTGATCCCCGTCTTGCTGTGTACCTACTTGGAAAGTGTGAGGAGAGAGGCTGCTAGTGAAGACTGAGGTTGGAAAGCCAAGTACTTGAGGCTTCTCCTTGTCTGTTACTGAGTTATCGCTATTGGAGGGGTTATGGTGTGTTTTACCTTCCTGCCTTTATTGATTGGTATACTTGTAAAAGCTGCTTTTATTCTATTCATTCCTAGCCAAGTCTAACTCCATTTGTGCCTTGGCCTTCCCGACCCCATCTATACCCAACCAGACAGTGTTCCTATACGCTCTGCAGCATACTTGTTGGAGTTTTCACTCCCTGTGTAGTGTAACAAACCTTAATGCTTGTGAAATTCGTAATTCTGTTGTACAGTGAAGCCTACAGCTGTGTGCAGCTGAAGGAATTTCCTGCTTTAAAACACTGAATGCACATAGCTGGTGACATTCAGAATTTGCTTTTACTAAACACTGTCTTTAACTACCTGTTGTCTTAACATAATTGGCAGCTACCTTCAACCGTTACTACTGTTGAATTTCTGGAAGAAATGCTAAACTTAATCTACTGTGGAGTTTGAATTCTTACTCCAAATGTTGTATTTACTGTAGCAATGATGTACAGGTTTGATCCTCAAGCTACTATAAATGGGCCATGGGGCCATACAGGCAGTCTCTGAAACTTTATATTTGAGTCTTTTGCTGGTCTTCAAGAACGTTTGAAAGTTGTCTGGCAGGAATCTATTGTTACAGTCCTGTTTAGTTTGTCTGCTTTATTTCTATAACTTTCTCTTGCTCCTGGGAATATTCTGTTAATTTGTCCTACTTTACGCATTTTCATTTGAAGCACCCACAAGACCAGAGCAATTTCTGCCTTTTTAGTTAGGTCTTCTGCTGCACGTGAACAAAAAACCTCTAGATAACCTACAGATCACTGTTAGTAACCATGGTCACCATTGTATTTGAATTTCCATGTGGAATATTTTTGAAGCAGCCATAAATGCTGTTGTTTGGCTGATGAACAGTGAGTAAAATGTTGTGAGAGCTGCAATTGGCTGGTCTAATCTGGGCAGCTGTGAAGTTTGCCCCGGTTGTGGGGATAAGGGAAAGGACAGTGCAACTGAGCATATCAAAAATAGGTGCAACTACATGTGTTCCTGCAACACTAGTATGCAAGTATGTTGCAAGTGTCCTCAAGAGAAGGGCTTGCTTTACTGATCTTGCATCTGAAACCACTAGATTTAATTGGCCTTTCCAATATGGAGGAACAATAGGAGAAGATTTGAAAACTGCAGAAGTTGCTAAGAAACATGGACACCAAGGAGTGCAAGATAGTGTTCTGATGGCAAGTGTCATTAAAGCTGCAGAACATCAGGGGTTTTGTCTTGTTGAAAAGGTGTCTGGAAAAGCTGGTAGGCTTAGGGATTCTGAGTTGTGGAAGATGAACGTGGGCAAGAACAGCTGGATGAGTCCTGAGAACATGAGGAGGAAGTCTGAGTGTGGGCTAGAAGTGATGAACTGTAGAAAGGCCTTTAATATCTTTAGGTAGAGCAGACGCTGTGGTGTATAAAAGTGCAGCAGCAAAGCTGGAGGGAACTGAGAGTGGAGATGGAGAGCTGCAAATCAGCTCTAAACTTGTGAAGCAGAAATAGAGGAAGAGCTGTGACCAGAGAGGAAAGGGATACATCTCTATGGTGCTTGGTCTTATTTAAGACAATAAGTAGGTTTGTTTTGTGTAGTGAATGGGAAATGGAAAGAGAAATGTGTGAGATTAGAAAGAGGAGTGTGCTAAGCACAGGAAAGATCAGATACATGACTGAGAGGCTGATCCAGGAAGTCATTAATCCTTCTTAGTCCTCTTTCTGTCTGTTAGTTGTGTTGAAAATACTGAATACCTGGGATGGATTTCACTTTGTGTGTAAATTGCATCATCTTGAGTCTGAGAAGTTTAAATGAAAGGCTTGGAAGGTGTCTTTGAGAATAACCTTATTTTAGATTTATTGTGGGCTCAAATACAGAATTGATGAGTAAATAAATCTGATGTGCTTTCCTTGTAGGAAGCATTTGTGTGTTTTTTCCCAAAACTTTCAGCTGAATAGAGTGCTCTTCAAAAATGAAATCATCATTAGAATGTAAGACCACATGGAAAAGTATAGATAAGAGATTAGTGGTTTGCATAAACAAAGACTTTAGTAGGTGACCTAATAAAATACCTAATTTAGTCATGTGAGAAAATGCCTGTGGTGTTAGACAGGTGCTTAATGGAGCATGTGTTTAAGGACCTCACCTATCTGAGATGGGTTTGAGAATGAAGTTGTGTAATATATTCTAACTGTGCTCTCACCTCAGTTTTCACAACTGGTAAGGTTTTTTGTCCTGTTTTCATTAGAGCAGTGTAATATTGTTGGCATGCTGAGTTTGTGTCTTCTGCAAATGGAATAACTGGTTGATTAAAAGTGCTCTTTAATGTTACTTCAAAAATGTTTTAATCCTAGTACATTTTCTTTGCATTTTAATCTTTAGAACTACCAAGTGCTAAAATGTGTTAAAACATACTGGACAGATTTAACTGTAGAATAAACAGTTAGATATTTTAATACTATTGTTGTTAAAGCATTGATTTTATTATTTTTATTTGAAAAGTCACATGCAAGTAGTTGAAGTGGAAAACTCTTTCCTTCCTTGTTGATGTATGGTTTGACAGGAGACTGAACCCAGTTAAATAGACCTTAGTACCAAAATTTTTGCCGATGTCCACTGCAGCTGTCTCTTACCAGGTCTGTGGAGTTGAATCCTTCAAATGGATTTTTGGAATTCTATGTTAAACACAAAAATTGAAGTTGTATTGTGGTGGCTAATTGGCAAATAGAAAGGATTTATTATTTGTGTTCAAATCAGCAGCTTTGATTTGTTTCTGATAGAAAACTAGAGCTGCTTAAGCTGCTTGGAGGAGATTATGGATAGTGTGGTTGGCATATTAATCCAGAGCTCTTGGTGGGTGTTGACAGCAATTTCTAGACCATTGCCATGTGTTTCACTTAAGAACTTTGTTTGAGGTTTCGTATGGTATGAATAGATGTTACTTTGGGGTTGTGTTCCTTTGGTTTTTTCCTCTTAGGGAAAAATCTGAAATGAGAACAAGTCTCTTTGGTTGTGTGTTCTGTGGAAATGTGAACCAAAGCTACCCTGCAGAAAATGTTTATGGTACTGTGGTTCAGGTATTGGTCTGAAGATGACGTAAGAATTTATAAACCCAAGCTTTTTATTTACAGTCCAAGACAGTCTACCTTTTAAATGTGCAATTCCTCAAGTGAGGAGGACTTGTTGTTATCAATGGGGTAAATCAAGTAGTACACTTATGCTGCTTCCTCAAGCCTGTATGGTTTTTAGGAATCCTGTTACATATTTCAGTTCTTAGAAAGCAGTTTGGTATGGACTGGGGCTAGATTAGTAGTCCTAGTTTAGCAGAAACATTCTGCATGTTGTAACTTGGGCCATCCATCCCAGTGTCTACTCTAAATTGCAAATTTTAATAGAAAAAACTCAATTAAGAACCCAAATAAACTTAAACTACTAATTGTTACATATAAATAATTGTTATCTATAAATTTAAATCTCAAGTTGGTTTAACTGCTGTGTAGCTATCTATATAGTTTTGCTAATATTAAGAGGCATACTTGTCACAGTTAATTGATGTTTAAAAGTCCCTAGTGGTTTAGTTGTTTTTTTTAAAGGTGTGGTGGTTTGGCCCTGTCTGGAAGCTAGTTGCCCAAAATTGCTGTCTTAACTGGACAGGGGAGAGGAAAATGTGAGGCTGGTGGGTCAAGGCAAAAACAAATAAAGCGAAAGCAAAGGCTGTGTGTGGAAGCAGAAGCAAGCCAGGTTCCTAATTCTCATCAACAGGTGTTATTTTGCCACTTTTCTGGCAAGCAGGGCTCCAAAACGCTAGCAGTTGCTCCAGGGGACTTGCCGTCAATTAATGGTCCCCCTCATTTTTTTATCTTGTTTTTGTGCTGATGTCTTAAGGAATGGAATTCCCCTTTGGGTTAGCTGGTGCACCCAATCCCTTAGCCTGTTGTTCAGAATGTTGGAAAAGAGGTAAAACCACAGCATTGGTGCTGTGTGAGCACTGCTAAGCAGTAGCAAAACAGTGGTGTTAACATCCTTATAGCTGCCTCTAAAAAACAGCACTGTGAGATGTTAGTGGAAGAATGAGCTTAATCTAAACTGTACCAAATATAAAAGGAAAATGAGCTGTCCACTTAAGTTGTGCTGTGCAGTTGTCTACTGTGCAGTTGTCTACTTCCATTACTTGTCAAGTTTTAATACAATTTGTGTTTGAATCTTGGTAAAGCATTTCACATACTGATCTAATTGGGGTAATGATTATTCATACTTTGTAGGCACGTTGAGTGCATGTCTGAGCTCACATGAATTCTGCTATGAAAATTCATCCAGATTACTCTAAAGCCTTGGCTGTCAGCCTGAACATTTAAACATCAATTACCTTGACATATAGGAACTCAAAACTAGCTCTAGTATGTGTTTAAACCCTCTGACAGGCTGTAAACAAAGTATACCTTTTGTCTTGTCTTTCTGCTATACTGAAGGGTCTGCAAGTAGATGAGAATATTTGCTCAATTTCTGAAATTCATGTGTGAGCTGGAGACTGCATGTGCCATGCATTTCTTCTGTTTCTTAGAAGTGCACAACTGGGTTGCAGCTATAATTAAGCTTGCAACATTGCTCAATAATTCTTTTTCTCAATGCTTAAAGTAGTAAAGGTCTTGAATAAAGTTGTGCAGGAACATGTTCATTCATCCTGCTAAATTGGGGTTTTGTTAGTGTTCTGTGAATTGACTTGTTACCCTCTGGTTCAGCAGCTGTTCCTCAAAAAAAGAAAATATGCCTTTTCTCACATAGTAGTAGCTTGCATAATGCTGACAGGGGAAAAGTCATGTGAAATGAACATTGAAGCAAGTATTGCTTATAAGAGTTTACTTACAATCTTTAATACCTTAAATTATATGGTTATGATTGCAAAATTTTATTTACTTGAAACATGAAAAGTATAATTTGCCTCATTTAAAATAAAAAAATTTTATTTCCTTCCTCCAGTCACATGCTTCAAACAGGCCCTTTGTACAAATGGTCATGATGAGTTTAGTTGCTTAAGGCTGTATCACATCTATATATCAACCTGACTCTTAGCCAACCAATTGGATTGGTACCCCATGAGAAAAGCATGGTCCCACAGCGTGTGACAAGGATTTGACCTGACAGTTTTGCAGTTGTGCACCGCATGGAGGCTTAGAGCAACAAAAAGAAGCATGAGGGACTATGTGACAGAGACCTGTGCTGTGTTGTTCCCTCTGCAGAAGAAAATATTTACTGCTCTTGTAAAGAAAAATCAGCTGATTTTGTTTTCTCTCCTGTTTTACATGTAAGTGGCTAGTTGTGAAGCCATCTGTATTTTTACTTTGTAATGGACTGAGAAACCAATGGAGTTTTTGTGGAATTTATTACTATTGGAAGCAATTTGTCTTTATTTTTACACCCATTTACTCTCACAATGAAGATGCTTGTGTTTTGGACTGTTGAAAAAGTTCCTTATGATTTGCTTTAGATAGCTATTGGACATTCTCTTTTCATCACCTGTTTAATGCTTTTAGTGTAATTTGATGACTTTGTCTGTAGTTACTTATTTCTTCAGTGCTTTAATGAACTTGGACAGTGAAATATTTCAGAGCTTATTGGTGTTGAGACAAATTACATCACATTGTGAAAGCATGTCAATTAACATGTCTGATCTGCTTAATGGTACAAATGATAGATGGTTATTCAGTGGGAATGCTGAATAGATTTTTCTTGATTCTTTAAGATATCTCTTGGGTTTTTTTTCCTGTCTGTTTTTTCCTTTTCTGTAAATAATTGTATCGGGTTGGGGTTAAATGAACTGCTTTGCATTCTCCACCAATTGTAGCAGATTCAAATTAATAAGTTGCCTGCGTTCTCTGCAGTAAGGTCTAGATGACATCTTGGTTAAATTTCCCAGACAATGAAATAGCTTAGGATACTGGACAGAAGTTTAACTTAACAGCTGTATACAGACAAAAGATAGGAAACTAAAACCCAGCAAGTTAGTGCACTCAAACTAGAAACTGCGTCACAAATGCCATTACACTATCTGAGGAAAATACCATGGGAAGTTGCTATCGTTTGGGCCTTGGGACGCGTCAGATCTGGACAACAAAAGCATGCTAACCAGAGACGCGTGCTACCACCCTCCTCTGTTCCAGTACTTAGGCACCCTCACTGTGAAGAATTTCCTTCTCAGGTTGATGTGGAACCTCCTATGTTCCAGCTTACAACCACTGCCCCTCGTCCTATCACTACATGACATTGAGAAGAGCTTGGCTCTATCCTCCTGACACCCGCCTTTCAAATATTTATAGACATTAATGAAGTCACCCCTCAGTCTCCTCTTCAAGCTAAAGACACCCAACTCCCTCAGCCTCTTTTCAGAATGGAGGTGCTCAACTTCCTTCATCATCCTCGTTGCCCTACACTGGACTCCCTTCAGCAGCTCTACATCCCTCTTGAACTGGGGAGCCCAGAACTGGACACAATACTCCAGATGTGGTCTCACCAGGGCAGAGTAGAGGGGGAGAAGAACCTCTCTTGATCTGCTAACCACTCGCTTTCTGACCCGTCCCAGGATGCTGTTGGCCCTCTTGGCCACAAGAGCACATTGCTGGCTCATAGTCATCCTGCTGTCCACCAGAACCCCCAGGTCCCTTTGTCCTATACTACTTTCGAACTGGTCAGTCCCCAACCTATACTGGTACCTGGGGTGGTTCTTGCCCAGATATAAGACTCTGCACTTTCTCTTGTTATACTTCTTTATATTTTTTTCTCTCTGCCCAGCTCTCCAGCCTGTCCAGATCTCGCTGAATGGCAGCACAGTCTGCTGGGGTGTTGGCAACACCACCCAGCTTTTGTCATCAGCAAACTTGCTGACAGTGTGTGCTAATCCATAATCCAAGTCATCAATGAATAGATTGAACAAGACTGGTCCCAGGTCCCAGCTCTGACCCCTGGGGCACTCCACTAAATACAGATACAGGCCTCCAACCAGACTCTGTCCCATTAGCCGCTACTCTGACTTCTACCCTGTAGCCAGTTTACGATCCACCTTACTACCTGAAAATCTAGACCACACTGCCTCTGTCTGTGAGGATGCTGTGTGAGACTGTGTCACATGCCTTATTAAGTCAAGATAGATCACATCCACTGCTCTGCCATCATCCATCCACCTGATTATGCCCTCATCAAAGGCTATCAGGTTGATCAAGCACAACTTTCCCTTTGTGAAGCGATGCTGGCGGTCCCTAATGACCCTCCTGTCCTTGATGTGCCTGGAGACAGCCTCTAGAACAAATTGTTCCATCACCTTTCCTGGGATGGAGGTGAGGCTGACCGGTCTATAGTTACCTGGGTCTTCCTTCTTTCCCTTTTTAAAGATTGGGGTAACATTTGCTATCCTCCAGTCCCTAGGCACCTCTCCTGTTCCCCAGGACCTAGCAAAGATGATGGGGAGTGGCTTAGCAATGACTTCTGCCATCCCCCTTAGTGTGTGCGGTGCATCCCATCTGGGCCCATGGATTTGTGCACATCCAGCTTGCTCAACTTATCCCTAACCTGGTCCTCATCAACCAAGGTAGGCTCCTCTTATGCCTCGACTTCCTCTGGAGTCACAGCAGTCTGGGGCTTACTATCAAGCCCCCAGAAGTATAGGCAAAGAAAGTGTTGAGTATCTGTGCTTTCTCTGTATCCTCTGTCTCCAGGGCACCCATGTCATTCAGCAGGGGGCCCGAGTTGCCTCTGGTGTTAGTTTTACCTGTGATGTATTTGAAGAAGCCCTTTTTGTTGCCCTTGACCTCTCTTTTGAGATTTAATTCCAAGGAGGCCTTGGCCTTTCTAGTTGCATCCCTACATTCTCTTACCAGAGCCTTATAATCACCCCAAGTGTCCATCCCATCCTTCCATGACCTATAGGCTTTCTTCTTCCTCTTCAGTTTGCCCAGTAGTTCCCTGGTTAACCACGCAGGTCTTCTGGCTCCCTTCCTTGACTTGCTTCTTGTTGGAATGCTTATGTAACTTCAACTTGGAAATTGTTAGTGTTTTAATCATAAAAATATTAAAGCAGTAGTAAATGACAAGTGATGTCCATGTTGACTTATACAATTTTAACAGGATAAAAGAATAGCTCATTTGTGGAAGCTATTCTGCGCCAGGGGAAATTTAGGCTTGAGGTGAGGAGAAAGCTCTTCACTGAGAGAGTCATTGGCCACTGGAATGGCCTGCCCAGGGAGGTGGTGGAGTCACCAACTCTGGAGCTGTTCAAGGCAGGACTGGACATGGCACTTGGTGCCATGGTCTAGCCTTGAGCTCTGTGGTGACAGGTTGGACTTGATGATCTATGAGGTCTCTTCCAACCTTGGTAATACTGTGATACTTCTGTATTCAAGTAACTTACGAGTGCATTATTTCTGTTAAAGCTTTTAAAATGCAAATGTTTTAATTGCTACTGGACGAGTTGAAGCTATTGTTTGATTTACCCAGTGGAGTAAATGGAGGGAACAGGGTATAAAGGGAAAATCATTGGAGACTTAAGTTTTAAAATTTCTTTTTTGTGGACTCCATAGTAGAGACTAGAAATTGCAAATCCCCCTCTAAAAAAGCATTGATTTTGGGAGCTGGGTGACAAATCTGTGGGAGCTACCTGATAAAGATACGTTTATCTTTCAGGTCAGGTTCTCATGGACTTGTGGCTTATCCTTGTGAGTTTAAGGAGCTAAGGGGTCTATTTTTATGTATCGTTTCTTAGGCCTGAAAGAGCCTTAGCTGAAGAGCACACAGGGTATTCCAGAAGCTCTTGTTGGTCTTCATTTGACAAGAATACTTTGAATCTAAGCTTTCAGGAAGATACTGTCACTATGGTTGGCCTTCAGTGCCTTAGTTTTTGTCTTGTTACCTCAAAGTGTCTCTCTAATCTGATGTGTGCTCTTGATTTTAGCTTTTGGAAACCACTAGCTGGTAGGCACATTGTGTGTGTTTAGAATCTGCCACACTTGGGTCCGAGGGGACCTGTGGGCTGAACCCATCCTTTTCTGCATATAAACACAGATTGGGTTCATGTGGTGTTTTCTAGGCCAGGTGTTAATAGGTGTAGTCTTAATTAAGGGCCTAGAACATTTCTTTTTGGTTTGGATTTAGAGGGCTGTAGGGAGCAGCAGAGGGTGAGTGTAGTTAAAGGTTTAGAAATAATGTGATTAAACTGTGCTTCGTGCTGTCGCTGCCTACAGTAATAGTGTTGCTTGTTTCTCCAGAGAATGCCATTTCCTGTGGATATACTGCAGAGCTACTGCCATGTGGAATTGGAGACCTCAGGACAAGAGTACATGTCTGGCCTTCAGCAACAGAATCCAAGCTGTCCTGAAATAGTCTCTCTGCCAGGCTACGGCCATGTAAGAACTAGCAAATAGTTACAGCTTCTTCGTGGATTTAAAATATTTACCATATCAAGTCCATAACTACTGAATTACGTAATTTTAGCAAAGCTTTTGTATATTCCAATTGCTGTTTCTGTTAAGCTCAACTTTTTTCATTCTGTAATTGAATTTAATTAGTTGCTGCTTTTAGGCAGTGGACTTACATGCATTAAGTAACTTCAAAAACCTTAACTGTGAGTCAAACCATTTCCCAAGTAGTACTAACTCACATAGTTGCCAAGGTCTGCCATTGTAACTAAGTGGCTTGTTATTTACGGAAGCTAATTTGATCTTTTAATTTTTCAGTTGCTCAGTGGTTTTTGTAATTGGGTTTAAACTAGTAATCAGCAAATGTTGCTGCCTCCACATGTGAACCTCTTTAAAAATAGTCTATGCTGTTTTGGGGAGCTCTAGTAGAGAATGGTTGGAACACTTTCTTAAACACTTATCCCTTGTGTGGTATGTTGATCAATATTAGTTCTGTTCAGTTGAACATTTCTACTAAAATTGTACTATAATAGCATATAGTATGTAGCTTCAATGAGAAGTTGGTGAGCTGTGGGTCAGTGCTGCAGATGCCTTGACAAAAGTAGGGATTTGAGTAGTTTCCTGCATTTCTGCAGGTGCCATATACCTAAATGTTTGTATTAACATCCTTGTTTATGGCATAGCACATCCTAATCTTCTAAATTGCAATAAATCAATTTTCTTACCCATCATTCATGTCTATTTGGTTTTTATGTATTAATGAACTATTAAAAACTTAACTATGAAAATAGATTTCCATGAAGGAACTCAAATCTTGAAAATTAGATGGAATTGATCTTTTTCTTACTGTTCCTGAGGGGAAATTAAGCAGATAAAGTGCATGTCGTTTAGAAATTCCAGTTAACGGAAGAAAATTCTTCTGAATCCCTAATCCCATAGTACATCAGTACTCTAGCTAACAGTTCTGTTGTGTTAGTTTGTTTCTGTGCTTGCCTGCCTGACTTGTTCTACTGTTGACTTTGGTCACTTGCATAGTTTGGAGAGTTGAACGTTCTGCTGGCTCTTGGCAACTTATTTCAGTTGTGAATATAAATGCAAGTTGCTGACAGCTGAGAGCTGTATACACTATAAATTACTGTAGCTAAATTTGTCAGCTTGAAAGTCCTTATCAGAGACTTGGTTTTCAAGATTTGTCTTGCTTACTCTGCTAAATGTTATCTGTATGTTTTACTGATGTTTCAGAAAATGTATTGATGTAGCCCCTTGTTTCAGATTCCTGTTGGATTTTCAACTGTGAGCTTCGTTCCTATTTATGGTGAAGATGTGACACACAAAGTTCTGGCTCTGTTTGCCCCACAGGATCCCTTCACAGGTTTTCTTTTAAGATTTTAGTATTTTTGATGCCATTTTTTCCTATGAGAAATGTGTGTAACCAGGCCCCTGCTCACTCCATGCTAGTGTAGCTCATAACTTTGCTACTTTTGCATTTGTTGTTCCCTCTGTTTTTGTTTCCATACCACTATTTTTGTTGTGTATTCATATACACAAGTAATAGAACATTGCATGCTGATCAAAGTAGATGTAGATCCATTGAACATGCAAGATATGTAGCAAAATGTGGTGATTGTCTGAATATAAGTACATGCATCCCCTTAAAGAAATTCATTAAACATAATATCCATTTATTTGCCCATGAATTCAGTATTTATTAGCAGTGATTGATGAGCAATAAGAGTAAATCTGGCATTGTCTTTAGATCAAAATGTAGCTCTGTCAAAGACATCTTGCTAGTTTGTTTGTTTCCTCCTTTACCTTGCAGTCCTTCACTTTGCTTTCTCTTTCCATTAATGCAATGTATATTTGCCAAGCTTGCCTCAAATACCTGTAGATAAACTTTCTCTTTGCTAACCACATAGCCATCAGCCTTTTTACATTCATCTGACTTACTAAAATTTGCACAGTTTCAATATCAATATCCATTAGCAAACCAAAACAGACTTGTGTGGATGATACTCTTGACAGACTCAGTTTCTAGTAGAAGGATGTGCTAGAACATGGTGGTGAAGGATAGTTCTTATGTCTGAAAAACACTTTTGTCGTACTCAACAAAACTTGCATTTGGTCTTTGATTTTCTCAGCTTTCAAAAATATTTTGGACTAGGGAGCATTCCATACAAGAGTGGCTGTATAACACCACACTTACTTTGTTATGGTAGGAAGAACCCCATTAATATAGTGCCAACTAGATTGTTTGACTTGGTTGCTACAGTGTTATTCCTAATTGTTTAGCAGCTTTAATTAATGTTTCTTTTGGAATGGTAAGAATCACTAACTTTTCATTTCCCCTTATTTCTTTCAAGCTGTAGCCCTGTATCTTGCTAAGCGGTGGTGGTCAATTGATGAAATTTTGAGAACATCTGTCCATGATAGACAGGGGCTTCATCAGGTAAAGCACTCCAAAACATTCACCTAGCAATACTTACCTTCAAGATAATAGCAAGTAATGGCAAGTAGCTAGTTTGTGAGATGTTACATATTTTCATTTCATTTAGAAATGTGATGTCTGTTTCAAGTCTAAAACAAGGTCAAAGGCAATTTAAGGAACAGTTACTAGGGCAAAGGAAGTTTGGCTGTGAAGATAGTGTCTAGAGCAAGAGTGACCTTTGTACAGTAGTTTTATATGTAAGCTGTTTAGATGTTAACAATGTAAAAAGGTCTTTTGTTACTCTAGAACATTCTGTGAACACTGTATCTAGTTGTATTGAAATGTCTTAGTTGAAGTGTTGTATTGTATCATAACGATAGCTAGTGGTCTTACCAGATCAGTAAACCAGAAGTGCTGTTTAACAGAGGTGAGTAACAGCTTGTGGGTTGCAGTGACAATACATGAGGTTTGGGAAAGTAAGTTGCCTGGTATCTGCTTTTATTGATCATCATTGATACTGATACCATTACTGAAACCTATGTAGTATGGGGTTTTGCTTATTTTACAAGGCTGGAAATCCAGATTTTTCCGGGAGTCTACATGTGCTCATGGAATCTGGGCACTCAACTTGGAGCTTTGTATTTTTTGTAGCTCAGTCTTGAGGATTTGACATGTAGCCTTCTTTTGCATATGCTTCTTAGTTGTAAGGTTGTGATTAAATTAGGAAGGCTGGAATTTACAAGTAGGGTAACTGAGGATCTAGGTATTGGGAAGAGCATGGTTCTCCCATTCTAGGATAATGGTGAACATAAACTTCACATGTAGTAGTTCTGCAGAGCAAAGGATATTGAGTTCCTTGTTTCACGTAACAGAAACTGTTGTAACTGATTCTTCCACTGCATCATGTCCTGCTGTCTGCCACTCTATCAACAGTGATTGAGTGTGCCAAGTCCTGCTACCCTGTGAGGCTCATAATTTTTCTTTTATTAGGACTCTTACCTGCAAGCCGTGGAAGCTTGAGGCTAGTTTACTATGCTTTTTAGTGAATGCTGCTTAAGTCCAAAAATTGTTTTTTATTTTAACAAGACTTTCTCCCCACTGTCCCACTCCTAGCAATTCTTTCAGCTTTTACCCATTGTATTAGGAGTGATACTGAAATAGTGAAATATCTGCTATCTGTGGTAGTGCTTTATACTTAACCTGTTGCTTTGGCTTTGAGCATATCCTTGCTTTCAAGCTCCAAAGCTTCATCCTGCTTTAGCTTTTGTGGCTTCTCTTGACTCTGCCTGCAGCTCTTTTAACTGGCAGCTTTTGAAATACAAGGTCCTTGAGTGAGTATTAACTGACCTCTTTTCTGCAATGATCTTCTGTTTCCTTAGGTGCAGACCCTTGGAGAGAGGATTGTTCTTTATGTCCTGAATAGGATTATCTATCGGACACAAGAAATGGAAACAAATGAGGCCCCATTTCTTTGCCATGGTATCAATACCTATGCCAAGATCTTATGGAAAAGAGGAGAGGCTATTGGATTCTACTCAGTTAAACCCAAAGGTAATAAATTTTGAGTATTTTCAGGCTCGTGGGGATAGAGGGGAGAGAATGTGGATTTTTTTTAAGAATGTTGTGTCTGGTAAACTTCAGAAGTCTTACAGGTCTAATGAGTTGGTGTTTTTCTGAGAGCATAAGAGATTCAAGAGGTTTCTTCCTGTGGAATTATTTTTTGTTGTATTGTGCTACATCATTTGTTTTTGCTCTTATTGTTTTGGCTTTTTTTGGTAGTTGGGACTAGGCCAGCCCCCTGAGTGATGATATGCTTATTTGAAGTGATTCTGTAATCTGTCTGTCACTTAAACACTATATTGCACAACAGCATATAAACTTTGCTCACAGGCATAAGATTCAGCTACACCTGGTCATAACAGAAATACATTCCTTTTCATGCTTGCATTCTTTCAGATTACAAATGAGTTGGCAGGTTTGTTATTAATGTTAGACTTCCTGTTTGTTTTCATCCTTTTCTAAAATACTTTCTCTTACTTGGGAATTTGAGGTTAATTTTTTTAATTAAACTCATTAGTAGCACTTTGTAGAATATTAATGTCTTAAAGACTTGATATTTGAGGAAGTCTGCAGAGGGTAGACGTGAAGGCATGTAGCCTGGAAGGAATACAAGAGGAATTGGCCATGGAGTCAGAAATAGGGTTAGGGAAGCCAAAGCCCAGATAGAATTAAATCTGAATAGACTTCAAGGGGAACAAGAAAAGCTCTTACAGGCAGAGAAGAGAGACTGGAAAAAATGTGGGCTTCCTCTGGAAGGAAACAAGTGATCTGTTTATCTGGGATATGAGGAAGGCTGAGATAATCAGTGAGTTGTTTTAACTGGGTCATTACTGGAAATCAATCAAACGACACTTTAAGTCACAGAAGTCAAGGCTGGGACTGGGATAAAGAATACCCCATGTTAGGGGCAGATGAGCTTTGTGACCACGTAAAGAACCTGAGGGTTACAAGTCTGTGGGGAGCTGATGAGATATACCTGTCTCAGGAAAAACTGGATATTTTTATGAAAACTGGATGATTTCAAGCTAAAGTTTAACTGAGGTTAAATAGAAGAAATTGTTCAAGACCTGCCTGGATGTGTTCCTGTGTGACTTGGTCTAGGTGATCCTGCTGTGGCATGGGGATTGGACTAGATGATGAAATTTGTGTGAAGGTGGTAAGACAGTGGAACAGGAGGTTGTGGATCCCCCTCTCTCAAAATGTGGAAGACCAGGCTGGTTGGTGCTCTGGGCAACCTGATCCAGTGAGAAGTATATGGCACTGGGCCTGCTAACAATTGATGGAGTTGGGCTGTCTCAAAAAAGAAAAAAATTCTGGCTAGTGAGTTGCTGGGGCTCATTTAGAGGTTGTATATTCAAAGTTGGAAAGGGTTGGAACCAGACATAGAGGAGATGAGCCTTGAGGTAGCATTCACACAGGTCTTAAATTGACAGTTCAGTTCAAGTGCATGTACACCAATACGCGTAGCATGGGTAACAAGCAGGAGGAACTGTAAGCCAGCGTACAACAGGATGACTGCCATCACTGAAACATGATAGGATGACTTAGAACTAGACTGCTGCAGTGGATGGCTTTAAGCTCTGCAGAAAAGACAAGCAAGGGAGAGGTCATAGAATCATTAGGGATTGGAAGGGACTTCGAAAGATCTAGTGTAGTCCCCCTGACACAGCAGGATCACCTAGACAAAGCCACACAGGAACACATCTAGGAGGGTTTTAAACATCTCCAGTGATGGAGACTCCACAACCACCCTGGGCAGCCTGTTCCAGTGCTCCAGCACCCTCACTGTGAAGAAGTTCCTTTTGATATTTATGTGGAACATCCTATGTTCCAGCTTACAACTGTTGCTCCATATCCTGTCACTAGATGACATTGAGAAGAGCCTGGCTCCATCCTCCTGACACCCACCTTTCAAAAATTTATAGACATTAATGAGGTCACCCCTCAGTCTCCTCCAAGCTAAAGAGACTCAGCTCGCTCAGCCTCTCCTCGTTAAGGGAGGTGCTCTACCTCCTTCATCATCTTTGTTGCCCTACACTGGACCCTCTCCAGCAGCTCCACATCACTCTTGAACTCAGGAGCCCACAACTGGACACAATACTCCAAATGTGGTCTCACCAGGGCAGAGTAGAGGGGGAGAAGAACCTCTCTTGATCTGCTAGCCACCCCCCTTCTGATCCACCCCAGGGTGCTGTTGGCCCTCTTGGCCACAAGAGCACACTGCTGGCTCATAGTCATCCTGCTGTCCACCAGGACCCCCAGGTCCCTTTCTCCTAAACTACTTTCGAACAGGTCAGTCCCTAACCTATACTGGTACCTGGGGTTGTTCTTGCCCATGTGTAAGACTCTACAATTGCCCTGGGGTTGTTCTTGCCCAGATGCAAGACTCTACACTTGCCCTTGTTATACATCATTCAATTTCTCCCTGCCCAGCTCTCCAGCCTGTCCAGGTCTTAGTGAATGGCAGCACAGTCTGCAGGGGTGTTGGCAACACCACCCAGCTTTGGGTCATCAGCAAACTTGCTGACAGTGTGTGCTAATCCATAATCCAAGTCATCAATGAATAGATTGAACAGGGCTGGTTCCAGCACTGACCTCTGGGGCACTCCACTAAATACAGCTTCCAACCAGACTGTCACAGTGACCACTACTGACTTCTACCCTGTAGCCAGTTTACGATCCACCTTACTACCTGAAAATCTAGGCCACACTGCCTCAGTTTGTCTGNGGTCCTCATCAACCAAGGTAGGCTCCTCTTATGCCTCGACTTCCTCTGGAGTCACAGCAGTCTGGGGCCTGATAGCAAGGCAGTCCTCAGAAATATAGACAGAGGCAAAGAAGGTGTTCAGTATCTGTGCTTTCTCTGTATCCTCTGTCTCCAGGGCACCCACCTCATTCAGCAGGGGGCCCGAGTTGCCTCTGGTGTTAGTTTTACCTGCGATGTATTTGAAGAAGCCCTTTTTGTTGCCTTTGACCTCTCTTTTGAGATTTATAGGCAAGGAGGCCTTGACCTTTCTGGTTGCAACCCTACATTCTCTCACCAGAGCCTTCTGATCACCCCAAGTGTCCATCCCCTCCTTCCATGACCTATAGGCTTTCTTCTTCCTCTTCAGTTTGCCCAGTAGTTCCCTGGTTAACCACACGGGTCTTCAGGACCCTTTCCTTGACTTACTTCATGTTGGAATGCTCTTTTTTTGTGCTTCAGGAAAGTGGTCTTTTAATGTTGACCAGCTATCCTGAGCTCCTTTACCTGCCAGTACCCCCTCCTGTGGGATTTCCCCTAGCAATTGCTTGAAAAGGCCAAAATTGGCCCTCCTGAAGTCCAGGGTTGTGGTTCTGCTAGCTATTCTGTCCCTACCACACAAGACCCTGAACTCCACCATCTCATTGTCACTGCAGCCAAGGCCACCCTCAACCTTCACTGCTTCAACCAGTCTCGCCTTGTTGGTGAGTACAAGATCCAGCAGTGCTCCTCTCCTAGTGGGTTCTTCCCCCATCTGCATCAGGAAATTGTCACCAATGCACTTGAGGAACCTTCTGGACTGTGGGTGGCTGGTGGAGTGGATCTTCCAGCAGATATGTGGGTATTTAAAATCCCCCACGAGAACCAGGGCCTGCAGCTGTGAGGCTGCTGCCAGCTGGCTGTAGAAGACCTCATCAGCTTCCTCATTCTGATCTGGAGGCCTATAATAGACTCTCACAACAGTGTCACCCATGCCATCCTGCCCCCCTTGTTATACTTCATTCATTTTTGCCTAGCTCTCCAGCCTGTCCAGGTCTTGCTGAATGGCAGCACAATCTGCAGAGCTATAGGGTATAAGGACTGGCTTTAGCTGTGGGCTTGCAGAGTTACCTTAATGGTTGGACTCAATGGTCTTAAAAATCTCTTCCAGCTGAAACAACTATAGAAGAAGAGATTTGTCTCAAGTTGCATCAGGGGAGTTTTAGATTGGACACTAGGAAAAATTTCTTAGTGAATGATTTCCCGGTATTGGAACAGGCTGCTTATGGAGGTGTTCAATAATATGTAGATCTGGCACTAGGGCATGGTGGCATTGGATTGATGGTTTAATTTGATCTTGGGAGGTCTGTTTCAACCTTAATGACTCTGCAGTTCTACAAGTCTATTTTTTGTGCTATTGTGCTATATTATGTGTCTATTTTGCGTTTTATAATTATACAGGTCTTGGTATTTACCGAAGTTGCTTTAGTGTAGTAGTCACAATTTAGTGTTTAAATTGTGGCAGTTTTTCTTGTGGCCTTAAAGTTGCAAAGTAATGGTTCTGTTTTCAGTCTAGAATGGTGACACTTTCAAGTCTTGCTATACTCATGCATGTTTTCTCATGTCTTGCTTACGTATGAGTATGCAAAATTCAAGGCTAACGTTTCTAAGGGATTGATGAAAACACCACCTGCATGCCTGTGCCTTCAAGCAGTCACTGTAGTGCCTTGAAGTCCTTTAACTGTCTTGGACTTCTCTCTGTAATCTCATTGTCAAACTGGATAACTTGCAAGGGTTAATAATGAGAGGGCTGCACCAGATTAGGGAGTTTCATTTTGACATATCTAACCTGAGCTCCAGGGAAACGGTAGACTTCCCTGTGGGATGAGTCTAGTCAACAAATGGGACTCCTCTCTCTTCGTCTCAGAAGAGAGTCACTACAATTATTCTCCTTTTCTTAATTGAAGTCCTAGAGTGTGAGGATGAGTTACAAACCCTGGGAGACTGACTGACTGGGTGAATCTTTACCTCTATTTTCACTTACCTGGCCCTCAAGTTCCAAAGTCCCATTCCTATTTGTCAAGGGCAACTAGGAGGGTGGGAGGGAAGCTGTGAGGGTTTCCACTTGCCTCTTCAAAGAGGGACCACTCTCCATTTTTGGCCCCCTGTTGTTTGGGTGCCCTCCTTCCTGGTGACAGGAGGAGAGAGAATGCATTACTTCTTCTTGCAGAGCCTCTTTCTTCTGCATGTGCCTCAGGGTATGGTTCTGCCAGTCTGTTTCACTTTAACACTCTTAGATGGTTCTCAATTTCTACCTCCTCCCTCAGTTCAACCACCTACCTGAGCACATTATTTGCTCACACCACATGTAAGCAGTGTCACTAGCTTCTTCTAGTACAAGTGCTAGGCTCAGGCATTTGCTGCAGCCGGAGACCTGCATAGTTGCATGCTTGCGTGCGAGCTTGGCCTGAGTTCCCATGTAGTTTACGATTAAGTTTTGTTATTTATATAGTTTGGTGTAATTTTTTGTAAATTGTTAAGTGTGTATCTGAATAAGCTAAAATCCATGCTGCAGCATGTCAGTACTTGAACGTTGATGGATACTTTTTCTCCTATTTCAGGAAGTGCTGCTAGTTCTTACCGCAATCAGAAATACAAGATGACAGTTCTAGACACGATGTTTATTAGAAAGAAACATCGTGAAAGAAACACTGCACTAATAATCTTGGAAGATTTTGTGGATTCTTTTCCTGAAAACTCTCTTGGCATACAGTACCCACTGTCGATCCTCATGTACACAGGCAAGCTGTTTAATTTATTCTTCTGATCTGTGTGCTTTCTTTACAGGTGCACATGAGTGCTGTAACTCAAGCTCTGTGTTTGTGGCTGCATCCTCAATTTCTGTATTGGATGTTCTGTACAGCAGTGAAGGCTAAAAATCCTGATTTCAGATTAAGTAGTTGCTGATGAGTTTTTTTAAATCTGCTATGAGATTAGATTAGTGAATCTGTTGGTTTTCTCCTGTTAGGAAGTTTAGCGCTGTACTTTTCACCAAGACTTCAGAACAGGCTGAGGCTTTGTATGATCTAACTTACCTTCTGACCAACGGCTTTTTACTTGCTCACATCTAAATCTCTCAAAGTAATTTAATTGATGCTTAGAACTTCTGGTCAAGTGAACATACAAGGCTGTGTTTGAGCTTGGGTGTAAGAAAGGCACAGTTTTAATACACAAGGAAAACACAGCTTTTCCATTAGCAGCCCAAGGGGGTTATCCCGTCTAGGAAATGATAGATTGTTTGGAAATGTGTTCTGGTAAGTGTCCTGTTTCTCAAAGCTTGTCCTACTTTTAAGCCATCTACCAAGTGCCCTAAGGATGTTTTCATCTGGTTATCTTGGACACTGTATGCTTTTCAAAGTACCCTTGTCTGTTTTTGGAGCTGGCTAGACCTGGTTTGTTAGGCTTCAACCAGCAAGCTGTCTTCCGCAGATTTTCATGACTAGTTTGTTTTGCTAGTCAAGGAATGGTATGGCAGGGCTCTTGTCCACTTTAATTAGAGTTGTGGAATGTTTTTGGTTAAACAAGGTCTTTTAAAGGTCCAATCCCTTACGGAAAACAGGAACATCTTCAACTAGATCAGGTTGCTATGAGCTCAGTCTAACATGAACTTGAATGTTACCAGAGATGGGGCATCTATCACCTGTCTGGGCAACCTGTTCCAGTGTTTCACCATGCGTACTTGAAAGTATTTCATCCTGATCTAGTTTAAATCTACTCTACTTTAGTTTAAAACGGTTGTCCCCTGTCCTTTTGCTACAGGCCTGTTGTAGTTGAACCCAGCATCATGCAGCTGTTCACTCAGTCCCACCTTGCCTGGAGTGGGACAGGTGGGCAGAAAAATGAGAACGGTAAAGTAAGTTGAGGAGAATTTACTTTTTAAAATTTAATTTCTTTTAGAGAAAAATGGCACTAACAGTACTAGAACTGGTGATACACAAGCACTTTGCGAACCTGTGTGCGCTGAACTACCTGATGAAGCCCAAAGTGTATACTGCCACCACTGTTCCAACTGCTGCTGCTGGCAAGCCCCTCTACTTGTCCTGTTGGCTGCTTTCACTTGGCTAGCCTGGCTGTGGAAATTAACGTTTAAGGCTGCTGTTTAGCACTACCCACACTCACGGTTCATACGTTGAAGACAGATCTTGAAGTTGCTGTGTGCCAGTTTGAGATGAAGCAAGAAATAGCGATGATGGAACTCAAAGTCTGTTTCATTAATATAAAATTAACAGTTTAGCTTGCTGGCTGTTCACACCCAAAATTCAATCCCCCTGAGGTACCTTTTCCATCCTTGCTTTACCACCAGGTCTGCCCAGATCCTTAGGCAAAAGCAGCTCTACAAATGGCTTTGCCTTTTGCATAAAGCAGAACTAACCCAGACTGCCTTCTGCATTGTGAAGAATTTCATGTGAATTACAGGGACATTGTCTCTTTTTATAGCATGTGGAAGTTTTGACTGGGGAGATCCAGCTTGCTATGCAGAGCCTCTGGTGTTGACTAAACCACATGACTTCTGCTAAGTGTTTGTCCCACGGTTTGAAAGTTCCACCCTCTATTGGTCTGTGGTTTTTAACAACCCATCATACAATTTGATTTTCCCAGCTAGCCTGGTGCATGATGGGAGATGTGGTAAACCCATTAAGTGCCATGGTTTTTGGCCCAGGTGTCTGAGTTTGTTTTGGAAATTAATCTTTTTGTCCAGCTCAGTGCTTTCTGTAGTGGTATGTCACCACAACATTGTGCTTCACAAGCCCTGGATAGTGTTGTGGGCAGTGGCACAGGGTACACATGTCTGTAGCTGTCCAGTAGTAGTCTTCCATGATGGTAAGTACATGGCACTTAACCCCAGCATGTTGCTGGAAGTGTGACATAGTCAATTTGCCAGGCCTTACCTGTATCTGTATTTTAACCTGCATCCTCCATACCGCGCAAGTTTCAACTGTTTGAAAGCAAAGTATGTCAATCAATCAATGGGTGACCTGTGCAACAGTGTCCATGGTCAAGTCCATCCCTTGGTCACAAGCCCATCTGTACATTCTGTTTCTATCTTGATGGCCTTAGGCATTGTGGGCCCACTGAACCAGTAGTAATTAATCGTTGTTACATCTACTTGAGACTCTAACTTTAGCAACCTGATCTTCCTGATGGTTGTTGCAATACTTCTCAGTGGCCTGACCGTTGGGTATGTGACAGGGTCTTTCCCCAAGCAGCAATATCTTGCTGCAATTCAGTCCAGATGATTTTACCTCTGATCTGCCAGTTGCTCTATCTCCATTGCTGTAACCACTTCCATGAGGCATTTGCCACCATTTGAGTCAGTATAGAGCAGGGACTGTCTTTATGGCTCAGCAATATCTGAAGCTGGTTGTGTGGCTTCTGAGTTCACTTCTGAGGACTGGTTTCCCTTTTTCCTGCAGCAGCTTCAGCAGCTTGACTTGTAGGGCTCCATACAACAGCCTTCCCACAATGCAACAGGACCCATTGGTAAATGAGGCATATAGCTTCTCACTATCTGGTAGCTTGTATGCTGAGAGGTTTGTGGCATGTGTTACCTCCTCTTTCAGTGATGCTCAAAAACCTTTACTCTGGCCAGTCTGTGACAACTTAGTCTTGGGTGGATAGGGTTTCCTACTTGACAGTGTGATCAGTCAGTGACTCATGTACTCTGTGTGCTCACTTGTGCTGTGTGCCTTCAGTTGCATGATGTGTATTGAGACTCACCCTTTGAATATTCAGCCCAGTGCTGGCACCTGGGGTGCTTGGAGGTACTCTGTTTCTGTACTGACCGCTTCTGAAGCAGCTCAAGATCCTTCGTGTTGCCGATACCTCTTTCCCAGTTGCAGCGTAATGGGTCTCAGGCACTGTGTTCCTAACTTCACAACTCCCAAGTTTTGGCCTCTTGTCTCCCCAGATACTTTCTGCCAGACCCTCCAGGTAGGGTCATTCTTCCTACCCGCAGTGTAGACCACACTTGTGTCACCTTGTCCTGCATGAACAATCTCCCATTTAATTTTTTCCGTCTTATTTTCAATGGGTCCTTGAATAGTAATCATTCTTCTCATGGGTCACTTGGTAGAGAGGGTTCACAATGAGACTGTAGTCTGGGATACACACCCTCCAAAACCCCACTATGCCTAAGAAAGCCTGTTTCCTTTATAGTAGTTGGTGGAGATACAACTGTTGTAGTTGGGCTGGCCAGAAATTACATAGTTCAAGTTTAATGTGCAAGCAATTCCACTTTATTCAGCTCAGCTTGCTCTTTTGATAGCCTTTCTTCACACAGGTGTCCTTATTTCATTGGGACGATACATATATAAACAAGTGGTCATTTGGTTTTCATCTGTATATGCCCCTTGTTCTTTTTTTATGCCACATTTGTCCAGGCTGACTCGGTAGGGCATGGGACTCTGAATTCCTGGGGTCATGGGTTTGAGCCCCATGTGGGACATCTGGAGACAGTACTGTAGGCTTACCCTGCTCCAGCAAGGGGGGTTGGACTTAGATGATCTTTCAAGGTCCCTTCCAACCTGTTACATTCTGTGATTCTGTGAAATGCAGTTAAGTTGTTCTTTATGACATTACTGTGACAGTTGACTCACCAGCCAGCTGCATTCCTCAGCTGTAATGTCCAAATCCGTGCCTGCTTCATTATTTCATGTCACCACAATGACTGCTGTTTTCTTACGTTATGACATCCGTAGGGATCAGGCAACACCCACCTTGCCATTTTATTCCTGAAAATTTGTGGGACTGTTTTCACCTTTGGGGCAGTTGATTCCAGGTGTACTGAATGCCTCCCCAGGTGAAAGCGAGCTGTGGCCTGCACTCTGGTGCCAGGGCAATGGAGAAGAATGAATTAGCAGTGTCCATTATTGTGTACCACTTATCTGCCTTTTGATTCCAGTTTGTGTTGGAGTTCTAGCATGTTCAACAAAGCAACACTTGGTGGTGGTGTGACTTCCTCATGCCATGATAATCTGTTAGTCTCTGCTCTCAGACTTTTGTACTGGCCAAATAGGACTGTTACAGAGTGGATGTGTCTTGCTGATCATTCTTTGACTCTCCAGCTGTTAGATCTGTTTCTGGATGGATGTCAGGGAGTCTTGGTTTGTACAGTATTGCTGTTGGTAAACCACTGTAATAGTGGCTTGGCAATAGCTTCTCAGTGCTCAGCCACGCCATCATGGATTGGTCATCTGAGAGGCCAGGCACAGTGAACAACTGTTTAACTTCCTCTGACTCCAAGGTGGCAGTACTGGAAGCTCACTGATACCCTTTTGGGTCCTTGAAACACCCTCTCCTGAGACCTAAGTCTGTGCCAAGGATGCACAGAGCTTCAGGGCCAGTCATAATGGGGTGTTTATGCCACTTATTCCAAATGAGACTAGCTTCAGCTTCCAATATAGTGAGCTAAGATCCCCGTGTCACCCTAGAAATATGACGGGTTCTTCTCCTTCATAACTTGATGGCATTAGGATATGCTCTTCACCACTATCTACAGGGGCCTTGTACTCCTGTGGGTGTGATATGGCAGGCCATTGGATCCACACAATCCAGCAAACCCGATTGTCACGTTCCTCCATCTGTCTTGGAGACAGGACCCTTTTAATCATTTAAAATTAGTTTTTTTCAAGACAATCAGCAGTACAATCAGCCCTCTAACTCTGTCCAGTTGTTATTTACCACTGGAAACGAGGGCAGCATTTTTCTTGGGACAATCTCTTCTCATGGTTGTTTCCTCCTGCAGCTCACATAATTGGGCTGCTAGGATTGAAGTGGATAGATTTTTTTTTTTCCCATTCTACTTCCTCACATTCTGTCCATGGTCATTTAGGAAAAACCACAGTATTCCAATGTGTTCCTTCTATATCCTCTCTTGAGCAGTAGGAGGGTAACTATTCCTAACAGCTGAGACATTGGGCCTCTACAAGTGGAGAGTAGGCTGTGTTCTTTTTGGGTTGCTGGAATTTCTGAGACAGTTTCTCTACTGCAGGCCTGCAGAGGAACAGACCTCCCTCATAATGCTGGAATCAACTGGCTAGTTCATCCATTGTGTGTCACTGAATCTCGCTGATAGTCGGTGATGGTGATGCACTTTGAACTTGTGCTGCACGGGCAGCGTGCACTGGACTTTGTCTGGGTCTGTAGGTAGCTGTTCATCATTTAGATTGCTATAAATGACCTGACACAGTTAATTCCCTTGGGTATTGTATGCCTTTCTCCACAGTGGTCCACTTCTTTGAGTGACCTTCAACATTTTCTGTTAAAGGGGTACCTTACCCTTGTATCTGACAGAAGTTGCCTCTAGAAGGCTGAGAGTTTGTCTCTTTTGCATTCCTTTTGTCAATGCTGCCTTGTCTAGACAGATGGTGTAGTCATTTGGTATGTTTTGGCTCTTTTTACTTTGGGAGGCCCTGTCTCAACTATGTAAGACTTCCAAGTGCCCTGCAGTGTCACCAGCACATCTTACAGCAACATGCTGAGGGCCCTTCCTAGTATTTTGTCCCTCTAACCTTGTCATGTCATCTCACAGCTTGTCACAGAAATGCCTGGTATTATTCCCCTCTCTGTCAAGTGTAGCTCAAAGCTCTGTTAATGAACTCTGCAAGTTTCTGAATATAGTTCCTCTTGCTTCTTTGGTAAAGGTGTAAAGGTGAACCCAACCTGATGCCAATGAGCTTGTTGCAGTGTAGGCCATCTCATTATTGGAAAACCTAAAGTTGTGAGTTTCTACCAATATTGCTGCTCACAACTGGACTACAGTCATGAGTGGCTATAGCAACATGGGGTGACAATTATCAGTAGAATGTATCTGCTGCCAAAGAGCTCTGCTGTCCTGGTTGCATCTTGTGATTAGCAGGGTCAGTGACCAGTGAAGTTGTAAAACTCTTGAGTGGGTGCTTGGAGAAGAGAATCTCACCTCTGTTTTCAGTTTAAGATAAAGAAGAGTGTTTAAACCTGAAGAAATGATCATTGAAAAGGATAGTCAGGATACAGCAATATGATATTTCAGACATGGCTGTGTTGAATAGTCTCTGTGGGGGTTTATGCATATGATGGAAGGCCTCAAATCAGTTTGATTTGAGATGAACTTTAAAAACTGAGGTACAGTCAAGCATACAGCATATCTTACGCAGTGTGTTTTTTCTTATGTTTGTTTAGCTTGCAGGCAATTTTTTGAGAAGTATCCTGACAAACATAATCTCTTGTGGCAAGTGGAAGGAGTAGGAAATTGGCACCAGAGAAAATCTATTATGGTTGTCTGTCAGTGGGACAAACAGAAAACTGCAGGTATGGATGCTTTGTTTCTTTTCTGTAGTTTGTACAAGTAGAACAAGTTCTACAAGTCAAACAGCAGTGTCTGTGAATAGCACTTGTGGAACTAGCTGAAAGGCTTTTATTTTTACTAAGATCTGAGATAATGTTTGGAATGATTTTCATAGATAGATATCATAACTTTCAATTTTAAAAATTTCAACAGTGGGGACTTCCTGGACATTGTCTTCCAGTGAAGAGGCTTGTTCTTCACAGTCTGCAGCAGCACCTGAAGCAAATGTACAGAATGCTGACCTAGGAACAATGCAAAATGTAGGTACTTCTGGTTCTTGTCATCTGTTACCAAAAAAGTCCAGATTTTGTACATGTAATAACTTGAGTCATGTCTATACTTGTATGTAAAATGTGTGTTACACTTTGCGTGGATGTTACACTTCTCACTACGACTAAGCTGTAGTCAAAAGCATTTTCGGGTGTCTGCGTGAGTACAGAAGCTCTGTGCAATAGCTATAAAGGTCTGTAATTTGGGGTCCAAATCTTCATAATTTGTTAGACTAACTTGTTAGAATTACAGGCAGCTCTATTCTTGGCACCTGCACTATCTGCAAGCAGTTCTGCAATACTTGGAAAACTGTTGGACCACCAGACAAAATAAAATAACGCACCTTAACCCAGACTTAAATGGAAAAACTTTCTCAACTTTGTTTTCACTTAATCATAGAATCATTATAGAGATCAAGAGACCTCCAAGTCATCAGTCCAACCATCAACTAATGTCACATGCCTGCTAAACCATGTTTCCAACTGCCACATCTACATGTTTGAATGCCTTCAGGGATGGTGACTCACACTTCCTTGGGCAGCCTGCTCCAATACTTGACCATTTTTTTGTTGAAGAAAAAGTGCAGTTTGAGGCCATTTCCTCTTGTCCTGTCACCAGTGACTTGGGAAGAGGCTGAACTTAATACTCCCTCTTTTGTTTTGATGCTAGAACAATTTATCAATAGACACAGAATTACAGAATGGTTTCGTTTGAAAGGACTTCAGAGACTGTATAGTTTCAACCCAGCTGCTGTGGGCAGAGACACTGTTAACTAGATTAGGTTGCCCAAAAGCCCATACAGACTGGCCTTGAACACTTAAAGTGAAGGAGCATCCACACCCTCCCTAGGCAATGTATTCCCGCATGGATTTAGATTACAATTTAAGAGGAAATTCCTCACTGGCTTTTAGTTTGAAATGGAAACCATTCTTAATACAACTGTGTCCTAACACAAGTAACTTAGTAAAAAGTCAGTTTCCAACTCTTCTGTGGGCCATACCCAGGAATGAGTGGAGATTCTCCCTGACCCTTTTTTAAGGTTGATGTATTTGTAATAATATTTATTCTTGTCCCTTAGTACAGTGGCCAGAGAGTTATAACTAGACCTATGCTAATTTCCTCTCTGCATGCTCTGGTTAGACCTTTGTGCTTTTCTTGAGTTGCCTACCCTTATGGAAAGTTTATCACCACTGATATTTTTCCTGACCCCTGTCAGGAGCTCTCTATTCAGCCAGGATGTTCATCTTCCTAGTTGTGGCACATGGGGACAGCCTGCTCTTGCATCTTTAAGAGCACTTTTTTGAAGAATGCCCAGCCTTCCTGTGCTACTCTCCTTTAGGCAAGTCTACCAAAGGACATCCTCAAATAATGTCCTTATCAGGCCAAAGTATGCTCTCTGGAGATCACTAAACATGCACTACAAAAGCTGGTGTGATTATTGTTTTCCATTGTGATGGTTTTGTTGATCCCTCTTCTTATTTCACCAAGAACTGAGACCTCCATAATTTCATTACTTGAGCCTCAATGATGGCATGTTACCCCAAGGCTCATCTCTTCTGAGCCTGGTTGCATTCTGTTCCCACTTTGAATCTCAAGACCTCTCAAAACACCACCAACTCATTAGTGAGAATCCTTTTCCCCCTTGCAGACAGCTAAACTGCATCAATGTTCAGCAGGCCCAACGCCTTGTAAAGTTCCTGATGGTCAAAAATGCAAAATTTCACGTGCCATCAGTCTGAGCTGTGTGTTAAGCTGGTGAGCTTTCTTGTTCCTTTCAGTGTTCATAGGATCATAGGATGTTAGGGGTTG
>VXBP01005813.1:0-17878 GCA_013400115.1 Rhinopomastus cyanomelas
TCCGACCTTGGTAATACTGTGATACTGTGAAAGATTGGAGAAAGCCTCAGAAATTATCTGTTTGTGTGTGGTTGAATAGGAAAAATATTTAACTTTTTAATCCCTCTGTATGTGGATAATACAGCTAAAAATTGGAAATTTACGCAACTTTTTAGTACTTATCAGCCTGTGTTTTGGATCTCAAAGATACTGCTGCGGTTTTGACCAGTTTCTGCACCCTCCTGAATCATCAGCTTGATGCAGAATCAAATATAAGATGATAAAGTGTGGAGGGACTCGGACGTTACTTGATTTTCATGATCTGCGTTCTGTCCCGGTACAGGTTTCCGTATGATACTAAACGCAGTGAAAATCTGAGGTGATGTCTGAAATCATCATGTTGCCACACACCGATAATCCTCATTTCCAAATGCAGGGTTTCAGCGGAGCCACTTTTATCAGCTGCCTGTAAGATCTCTCTAGAGTCTTCCCGGGTGATTTTGCAAACCTTCACTTGCATGATCACAATCATTAGTAAAGCCCAAATTATTGCGTCTCCCTTTACTGGCTTCGCAGCTGATAAAACCAGCTTTTCACTAGGGCTGTTCCCCCTTAGAGCCCTCGGCTTTGCTGAGCTTTGACGGGGCGATTTGAGGAGCAGAAGGGCCCCAACACCTCTTAGAAGAGCTGTAATTTTGAGCTTTTTTTGCAGAGCTGTCGAGCCAGCGCCATGTGTCCAGTTTTGTTCATGATTTTGCACATGCTTCTGTGATGCAGGAGGAATTTTTGACTGTACTGATCATCACGGGTGGGAATGAGGCCAAGGGAAAAAAAAGGCTTTAAAATAGACACATCTGGAAGTTGCCATAAAGGTTTCTGGAAGCTGGAATGCCTTGAAGCCGAATTTCTCATGTGTTTGCCGTGGTAGGGTTCTCAGAGTGTTTTTGTGCCATTTTTTGTAGATCTCAGACCAGATTGGATCCAAAGGTGTATTTAGCTTGACGGTGATGACATGGCAGTACCACACCAAAGGGCTGAGGTGCTTCCACAACCTCCCTGCCTCTAATCCAGTCCCTGCTGCTCTCTCCCTTTCAGCAGAGGAGGTATTAGAAATATTTCCTCTTGGCCATGCTCTCACCTCAGAAGTAATATTGAACAAAACCTGAGGAGGTGTTTGTGGTGGTAGGCCAGAGAGGGGAAGGGACAGGCTCCCAAAAATAGCTGTAGTGGGAGCCTGTTTCCCTGGAGCAAGTCCAGGCTCCGAGCTGAGGCTGGAAAAGGCTCACCAGCCCTTGGGAAGATTGTGTGAAGAGCCAAGGAGGACTCTTTGCTTCCTACTTGTAGGAAGGAACCCCACATTGTGTTTTAATCAGATAAGTAGCAACCATCACCAGTTCTATCCTAGAAGCCATGTGAGAACAAGGTAGATGGCTCATGCAATGCTGCATGCTGATGATCCCTTCCTCTCCTCCTCCTTCCCACATGATAGCGGATGAGTGCGAAAACCACTCGGATAGTGCTGCAGTCTCAGAGAGAGGTGTTCAGTGCTGTCCAGATGACAGCATGGCTGGTGGTGACACTGAAGCTGTTCCTGGCTGGGGACTTGACGTGTGTGACGTGGAACAGTTTAGCTCACTGATGTCATCTCAAACCTGGCTGCTGCTTTGGGAACAGGAGAAAGCCCAAGCCTTCGGCAGAAGCAATGAGATTTGAGCACTACTTTGCCTTAAAACAATAGAGAAGAGAAAAACAAGTGGTGCTGTGCTGTTGGGCTCAAGTGGAGTCTGAGATTTACGCATTGGCAATCATCAGTTGAGGAGTGGCTTTAGGAATATTCCACATTGGACACCTTGCTATGGCTGCAGAGGCTTTCGGAGAGCAAAACCATGTTTGCCTCATGCATTTGCTTTCAGTGATTGCGTGACCACTGCTGATCACAGTGTGGGGAAATGGCCAGTGGAAGATGGGTACGGAAGGTGGTTTTCAGGATATAATTTGTTGTTTTGTTCATGCCCAGTGCCCTAGCATGTTATTTCCCTTGTTTCTTCTGATATGGAAGTCACAGAGGGTTTCGGACTTGGATTTTGAAGACTTAAACGTTGTTTGGAGGAAAAGAAACAAACAGGAGCTCTCATTATTGCAAGGAGTGTAAAACAGAAGAGGAAAGGCCATTTCAACTCCATCAAACCCCATGGACTACACTATTCAAGAGAGGCCAAACCAACATTTTAGTGACAATTTTTCTGTTGTGTGGAAGGGTGTATGAAAGATAAAAGGATTTTCAAATGGAGGTTAAGACACTTAGCAGTGAAAGAATATTTAACTTAAATACAGTAGAGCTGTGGTCTGGGTAGTCAGACTTCCTTGGGCGTGTTGTTTGCTCAAAGATTTGTATGTAATGTGATTATTTTGTTGTTGTTGTCTTTCCTTTCCTTTGCCAGTGGCTATGAAGGGATTTATTCCCTTGGCCTGGCTCAGTGTGGGGCTGAGCTACAGAAAAGAATTTCCAGAGAAACCTGCACTTTCTGGTGCAAGACTAGGACAGGAGTAAGTACTGAGGATGGCTCGCTCATTGCAATGGTCAGGCATCTGGCTTTAAACTACGAATTTCAGTCTTTGATCTGTTAGCAGAAGAAGATGTTCTTCCTGGATACGCAGGCTCTTGGATCTTGTGCACAGGAGGTAATGATTTTTTTTTTAAAAAATGGAAAAAATTAATGTTTAGGTATGTTGCAGGGTAAAAATCACAGACTTCTCTAACATTTTTAGTATTAGATTAGCATTGCCAGTGTGAAGTGTGGCTTCGAGCTTCAACAGGGTAGGTTTAGGCTGGACATCAGGAAGAAATTATTCACGAAGGGCGGTCAGCTGCTGTTGTATTTTCTGTAGCTGTAGATGGTACCAGTAGCTGCTCTGAGACATATCCTTGATGATGTTGGAGTTGTTGAGACCATTTATCTGTACTTGATGGAGATACCCGTGACTGTGCTGAGTTCTTGTGTTGTTTCTAACATTCTAGATATCACCATACTGTCGATATTTTATTCCTGTTAAACCTGCTGGCTGCAAAGCTAAAATTAAAGCAACCCCCCTCCCTGTAACCGTGCTAGTAGATAACCAGCTTCATGGGAATGACTAGTTCTTTATTGCTGCTTGGTAAGTAATTGAGTCTAATGAATTTTAATCTTTGATTCACCACAGTGTCACCTCAAGGAAATTTTGCCTCCCCCTTCATGTTTATGTATTTATTCAGAAATGTGTTGACTGTAAGGATAGAAATATATATTTAAAATAAAAAAGTCCTGGTTAATTGCAGCCTCAGCCTTTCCAATGCTGCTTTTATCCAAGAATAGAAAGTCAACCTCCAAAAGTAAATGAAACCCAACATAGATTACCATGGCTTTCAAGGCTGGAAATGGAGGCTTTCTCTTCAGGGAGCAGAGCTTCAGCAGCTATTTTGAGAAGGGAAAACGTGGAATCAGGATGAAATGGAAGCAGACCTGCTACATGAAGACTTGTTTGAAAAGTAAGGGCTGCTGAGTGTCATCTGGATGATGTATTAGAGCCTGAACAGTCATGCTAAAGGGGAAGAGGCAAAAATAAGTTGCAAGAAAGAGATAATAGAGTCATTAAAATGCGAGTAGAGAATGTGGTGTTTTGGGATTCTTTTGTAATGTAGTGAAAGCTGGTTTCCACTCTGAGCTGGGTTAGGTAGAGTGGCTTTGCTAGACTTTTGAGCCTTGTTTCAGGCTCTTATATCTTTTTAATTTGCATCTTGGTGCAGCTTTTATACAAAAAACTGATCTAATGTATTCAAGGCCTTCAACCCCACACCTTGACCCATCAGGAAGTCTAGAGGGTTTCCATGACATTGTACTAAAGGCTGTCTCATTTAGACCAAAGATGCAGCAGAGCTGGGTTTCTGCTGCCTTCCAGCACCGCTCCACCACTTCCTGAGCTCTGCTTCGCTCATGTCCTAGTTTTTGTGCCACTTTTGCCATTCACTGTCTCCTTGCTTTTCAGTACCAGACTGGGGTTTGGCTGCTGCTGCTAGGAGACATTTCAATACTGAAAGCAGACTTAGGTCTGTTTGAGATTCTTGCTCTGAAGAAACAGTGTGAGGCCTGAGTTTGGATACCTGCATGTCCAAAAATACTTCTAAAATACTAAAACCTTGCTGGAGTGAGTCTATGGGCTGGTCTGTATGTGTGTATAACCAGTGTGACCGGCTGCAGGTCCTGCAAAGGCTGGTATGTGAAGCTGGCATAGAGCCATACCCATGCTGGTGAAGGTGGTCAGCTTGTGGCCTTGCTTTGATTTGGAAAGGAAGATGATGAACTGTTTTTGTCCTTTTGGTAGACAGGAAACACCTCACTTTCTCATAGGACTGACAGGAACTTCTCTCTACCTGACTTCATAATCTAAGGAGATGCTGAGCTGCTGTGGGCAAAGGAAAAGGGGAGGAGGTATAGAAAGGGAGGGATATAAGGAAGGTAGTGATGAAGTGTGTCTGTTTACTGCTTTGGATTTGGTGAGAGAGGAGGAAATGCCCAGGCATAACAGCTCAGGAGTTCATCCTATGGAAAATGGAAGGATCTGATCAAATTGTATTTATCTATATGTTTATTTTCACCTTTCCTGTCACCAGTCCAGCACAGCAGAGATGCTGCTGTCCTTAAACATCATGTTTTGTTCAGGTCCACTGTTGTGGCTTGAATCATCCTTTCCATTTATCCCTGAACAGGCAGAGTAGTCGTGGGCTGAGGTGCCTGCATGTCCCCAGATAAATTAAATCATTAAAACACTCAGAGGGCAACTTGGGCTGTTGTGGGTCCCAGAACTATTGAAACATTAGCACAGAGGAGTAGTGAAACTTTCCCAGTTCTTCTGGTTTTTAAACCCCAGATTTCTAGTAATAGACTTAAAAATCTTATTGGGTAAGTTGAGTTAGTGACTAAGTCCTCACTTTATAATCTCTTTATAAAAATATGTGCGCATTAACGGGACTTATTTAATAGCCACGCTGCCTAGATGAAAGGGCGCTTTGTGGAAGGAGCCTTTTGTGCCTTTCTGGATCTCTCAGCAATTCCTGCCGAGCTTCCCAAGTCTGGCTGACACCAAGCGGCAGAGGAAAAGACCTTCTCGCTTTCAGCTTGAATGGAGAATAATGGCGAGTGGGGGAGGGACCCCCGCTTACCAACGCGGGGTGATTGGTATGGGCACTCACCAGCCGAGCATTTAATGTGTTTAGTTCTTCCTACCCCCAGCTGGGGCTTTGCATTTGCAATGAGCTCTCTGCTCCCCTGGCAGCACAAGCGGAGCTGCGCCAACAATAGTGGCTTCCCAGCTTGGTGAAACAGAGACAACTTTGCTCAGCGCAGGTAGTCCCTTTATTGCTGGTTTGGTCCACAGGTGAGATGTGTCTGTAATGACCACAGCACGGCATTTATCTTATTAATTGAGCTCTGGTGTCATCGTCTATTTAATCTCTCAGCTGGATTTTGCATTGGTTAGGTTTTTTTCTGCTTGTGGGTTGCCACAGATTTTTGGCAAGAATAAGGTTTTCTTCCTCAAAACATAAAGCTACAAGGTCATGAGTGTGTTTGGTTTGACCTGGCAGATGTCTTCATGAGAACAAGAATTCAGTGGACATCTACTGAAGTTTTTCACTAGAGAAAAAACCAGAATTCCAACAACAAAAGATGTCTGATATTTTCTGATGAAGGCATTTCTTAATGCGGCAAATTCATGTGCACTGTGGGGTTACAAGCAGCAAGAGCTTCCGCTTGGTGCGTTTGCAAGAGAATGAATCCCATTTTGGAAACGAGATTCACAGGCAAGATTCTTAAACCCAAAAAGTCAGTCTTTTCATTAGAATGATTGAAGCTAGTCGGATATGCTTGGGGTCCTTTGGAGTAGGGAGAAAACAGCCAGATGAGGATGAACTGTGGGCTTCTGGTGCTTGGTACCTCCAAACAGACGTATGTGCCCTGCAGCAAACGCTTGTGTCACCTCGCCTCTTGCAAGGTGCCACTCGCTCCCCTCAGTCTGCTCTTCCCTTAATAGATTTCACAGATGTGATAGTAAGGTCCAAAGTCCTTGATTTAATTCCTCTTTCCTTGTGTTTAGTGCATTACACTGTGTAAGTGGAACCCTATGGTATCTGTTCATCTCCCTCTCTTCATCAAAACAAAAGAAAATCTGGTAAAGGACTATGTTCTTAAGTCATCAAGTGATTGACTGTATGGAGAATTCACTGGATTTAAGTGATTTCTGATCAGTATTGTCCAGAAGGTTGGATCAGGGCCTTTCCAGCAATATCTTGAGTGGCCTTTTTGATTTTAGTATATTGCATGTAGGCTCAGGATAAAGGTTCAAGTTACCTGCAGGTGAATAAATAGTTTGTGCTGCATCACGCTGGCATCTCCATCGTTGTGGGCTGGTTGCACAAATGTCACCTTAAGCAGCTGCGTGAAATTCCTCAGGTTTGTGAATTCAGCGGGGTTTTTTGTGTCTTTATCAGTCAAGTTCAACGCCCTGTAATAACAACATTTGGCAAGCGTGGACTGATTGTGCAAGAGGTCTCAGACATGGTTGGTTTCTTAAAGGAGGTATTTGGGGTAGGTGAAGTGCCTGAAACTGATGTGGTTTGAAGAAAAGTTTCTAAAAGGAGGTATTAGCATAGATGAAGCCCCTCAAAATTCTGTGGTTTGGTAGCAATCCCTTGTAATCTGCTTTTCTATCCTGCCTGCTTAGAGCAGTACTTGGAGAAGCGCAGACTGCTTGTGGTGCACATAAACTCGTTCTGAAAGCTGTATGTATATTTACATTTACATTCATTTCATGGTGTATTTGTTGCAGGTTTTGTATTTTTCACGTTCACCCTTCAATTCTGTTCAGGGGAGGGGTAGTTGAATGTTGAAAATCAGGCCTTGCTTTGTCAGATGACAATTTCTTATGAGGAGCAGTGTTTTTTTTGTTAGCTGCTGCCTGCTTTGCACACTGGGATAACAAGTGTTTATTTTTTGTAAAGAGAACAACCCCCCACCACTATTATTATTACTATTTTATTTTTGGTGACTAAAAACTGAGAGAGGAAATGACCTGAGACACTGTTTCCATGACACCCTCTCACTTGACTCCAGTCTTCAAGGAGATGAAAGGCCGGAGCAGCCTTTTGATAGTGAGCAGCTAATTGGGTGGCTGATAGAGGCAGGTTTTTCTGTGTGCAAAAAAGAAAGGAAAAAAGAGGTGGAACAGCTGTGTTTTGGTACATATGTATAATGCCCGATAGAACTCTCCAAGGACAAGGAAATAACAGTAATGTCTCAATGAAAGGAAAATTAAAAATCTTTGAAAGCAGGAATGCTTTTTTTAAGCATTTTTAGGGGAGATAGCTCATATATAAAATAAAAACCTGCTGGAACAAATGTGTTAATCATAGAATCACAGAATGGCCGGAGTTGGAAGCAACCTTAAAAAGCATCTAGTTCCAACCCCCCTGCATAGGCAGGGACACCTTCACTAGAGCAGGTTACTCAGGGTCCTGGGACAACCTGGCCTTCCACACTTTAATTGTCCCTGGTTTATCTCCTCCTGAATATCAAAGCCATGCAGGAGATTAGAATCTTCCCAAGGAAAACTCTCTAAGCTAACAGTTGCTCCTCTTTCACAAAGACTTCAGTGAACCTAGGAGTCAGCTGCACCATTGATAAGCAACCGAGAGGAGATGGGACTGGAGGAGCTTGGCACAGCTCTGGCGGTGACCCAGGTGAACCCTTTTCCTTGTGCCATCGTGCGCTTGTAGCCTGTGCAGTGGTAAGGGAGCAGCTCACTGTCTGAACAGGCTGCTATAACATAAATAAATAACCCCCTCTAAAAGAAGCTTGACTGCTGGCAGTGGGCAGCTCCTCTGCTTTCTCAGATGAAGATCCCATTAGGCAACAGTTCCAATCCTGCTGCTAGTTTTCCTGTGCAGACTGTCCCTGGGGACTGCTCATTAGCTCCCTGCCTGCCCGCGAGAGAGGAGCATGTAAAATTAATACCCAGAGAAAGGGCTGTGCTCTGACACTGCAGGAATGCAGGTGGGCTGGAGCGATGTGCAGGAATTAACCCAACGTGCTAATCGTGCTCCTCACAGGAGACTGGCTGCTCTCTGCAATTTCACTGCTCTCCGGTTATAATAATCCCAGTGGGTTTTCACCAGCTCTTTCCAGCTCTTTCCGCTGATAGAGCCTCCAATGTTGTGGTTTATGTGAGAATTTGGAGTGTTTTGTAAGAATCTTGAGAAATAGCTGTATGGGTGTTCTGTGACTTCAGGAACAGCAAAACAGTTCGTATGAACACAGTGTGGCACTTGCTGCCGCTCCGGTGTGATGCTGCGGTGTCGAGAGGGTCATTTCCCAGGAACAGGGTCTATACAGGTCTGAAATCTCAAAGTGCAATCTCGTGCTTGTACTGACGCTCTGGAGCTTTCTTCAGGCACTCCTTTATTTTTCTTTCAGGGGTAGAATTTTAATATTGAACCTAGAGTTTATCATCAACTATTTTGCTCAGGGGATAGTCACTGCATTGTGAGAGGCTGAAGTAAACCTTGAGTCGGTCTGCTGTTGAGGGTAACAGGTAGAGGGTAGCTGTTGCCATGCAGTCCTGTGGGTCCTGCCCAGCCAGGTGATCATCCCTGCCCCTTGTACCAACCCTGTTTTGTCTGAGATTGAAATGAAATCGACCTGAAAATGGGAACAAGATGTTCCACAAGCAGCAATTCATAGGATCATAGGATGTTAGGGGTTGGAAGGGACCCAAGAGATCATCGAGTCTAACCCCCCTGCCGGAGCAGGACAAAACTATCTAACACAGATCACAGAGGAACACATCCAGGTGGGCCTTGAAAGTCCCCAGAGAAGGAGACTCCAATTCACAGAATCACAGAACATTAAGAATTGGAAGAGACCTCAAAAGATCATCCAGTCCAACCCCTCTGCCACAGCAGGATCTCCTAGATCCAATCACACAGGAACATGGCCAAGTGGGTTTTAAACTTCTCCAGAGAAGGAGACTCCACAACTGCCCTGGGCGGCTCCTTTCCAAGGCTCTATCATCCTCACTTGGAAGAAGTTCCCTTTCATATTTATGTGGAACCTCCTATACTGAAATTCAGTGCTCAGGAAAACAAGTATTTCCTCTAGGTGCTGTAGCTAGAGCCCTGTTCCAATGTGGTTTTTCTCACAAGCGCTTTATCTGGAAAATGTTCAGCAGGTGGGAAATGGGGTCTCTTTTTTGTGCCTTTTTAAAGGTCTCTCTTCAGAAGAGGAGGAACAATAGCAGCTTAATAAGGTTGTTTGTCTTAAATGCAGCTATTCTGGAGGCTGTAGAACGAATAAATCGGGAGACTAAACAAAACACAGCTCAGCTACAGGAAAAATAAAGTTGAGAGGGGTGGAAAAAGGGGGGAACACAGGTCTCATTTTCACCTGTACTGTTTTACATCACTGTAATGGTGACGTGCCTAGAGGGAGTTGCAGATGTGATTTATTTATATTGGAAGAACTCGTAAGGTTCCAGCAAAGCACAAAGCAATGAGTACATGAGTGTTTGGCTTAAAAACTGCCTGATAGGCTTCATGTTTCTCCAGCAAAACCACTTGGTAAGGATTGCTGTTAGCAGTCATCTTTCTTGTGACGTGCTGGGTGGTGATCTCTGGATTTCTGCCTGTCCAGCTGTGTTACGCTGGATTCTGGAAGTCACAGTCTTGCTCTCTGCATCTCTCTGTGCTGACGTTTGCCTTACTAATAGTCCTGTTGGTGGACTATTTGTCCACCATTTGTGGAGCTCCACCATTTGTGGAGCTCTAATGTAAACTGACTGCTTGAAATGAGTCGCTGGGCTCACAGGGGTTCAGCACAGCCCTACAAACAGTGGTGCTGGCACAGCACAAGTGCTGAGGTAGGTGTTTCTTGAGGCAGGTTTGCTGCTTGTGCCTATGTTAATAATCCCACACTGCTTGATAATACTTAAAGAGAATGTGCCCATCTTTTCTGTAGTAGGGGCTGTTGTGACAGGACAAGGGGTGACGGTTTACACCAAAAGAGTGGAGATTCACAATAGTCAGAAGAGCTTTTTTATGCTGAGCATGGTGACACCCTGGCCCAGGTTGCCCTGGAACATCCCAGGGCAGGTTGAATGAGCCTATGAGCAACCTGCTCTAGTTGAAGATGTCCCTGCTCACTGCAGGATGTTGGACTAGATGAGCTTCAAATGATCCTTCCAACCCAAAGCAGTCTGTGATTCTGAGAGAACATTGTGGAAACTAAGCAGGGCATAGGGTCAGTTTTGGTTAGCACTGATCTGATAAGAGGCAGGTTCCTTTCAAATAGAAACCCATCCAGTATTTCAGTAGCTGAGAGCTGTTACAAGCAGCTGGCAGATCCTCTCAAACCTGTGTTTGCTGCAGAAGCCCAAGTGTTACTGTGTCCTGGAGAGATGGAAGGAATGCTCAGAACACTGATGTGCTTTTAAACTAGTCTATAGAAGTTTACATGAGGGCTTTGTCATAGAATCACAGAATGGTTTAGGTTGGAAGGGACCTTGGAGATATCACAGAACATTAGGGATTGGAAGCGACCTCAAAAGATCATCCAGTCCAATCCCCCTGCCACAGCAGGATGCCCCAGATCAAGCTGCACAAGAACATGTCCAGGCAGGCTCCAAACCTCTCCAGAGAAGGAGACTCCACAAACCCCCATGGCAGCCCCTTCCACTGCTCTGTCACCCTCACTGGGAAGAAGTTATAGAATCATAGAATCAGTCAGGCTTGGAAGGGACCACAGGATCATCCAGTTGCAACTCCCCTGCCATGGGCAGGGACACTTCACCCTAGATCAGGCTGGCCAGAGCCCCATCCAGTCCGGTCTTAAACACCTCCAAGGATGGAGCCTCAACCACCTTCCTGGGCAACCCATTCCAGGCTCTCGCCACTCTCATGGTGAAGAACTTCCTCCTCACATCCACTCTAAATCTACCCATCTCCAGATTTGCTCCATTNTGAGCTTTTTGTCCACAGGCACCCCCAAGTCCCTGTGCCTTGGCTTTCCTAACCAGATCTCTAGCTGTTCGGGTAGCTTCCCTATATACCCCCCACTCTAGCTGTCCTCCCTTCCACTCCTTGTAGAGTTTCTTGTTGTGTGACAGTGTGTCCACGAGCTCCTTGCTCAGCCAAGCAGGCTTCCTAGCATTCTTCCCTGCTTTCCTCTCTGTTGGTATACATTGCTCCTGGACACAGAGGAGGTGATCCTTGAATACTGACCTGGGCCCCTCTTTCCTCAAGGGCTTCATCCCATGATACTTTGGCCAGCAGATCCCTGAAGCGATCAAAGTCTGCACACCCAAAGTCCAGGGTCATAAGCTTAGAAAACTTCTTCCTGGTTGCCCTGAGGATCTTAAATTCAACTGCTTCATGATCACTGCGGTTAAATTCAGTTTAATTCTTGTAGAGCTGAGGTTTTTACTGTTGTTGTTTGGGTTGGGTTGGGTTATGTTTGTTTTCCTTCATTTATATATCAGGTCAGTTGTGGTCCTTTGACAAGTCTTGCCAAGCTCGAACTGTCTTCTGCAAGTTATAAACTTCAAATGACATCGACATGGTAGAAACAGCTTGTAGTCTTTTGTCCACGCTCAACAAGGAACACATCAAAAACTAATCCAGGAACCTTCTTTTCCCTGGCTTCTCCTCCACATTAAGCATTTGATTGCTTTCATTTATGAGTCTCCTGCTCAGCTTTGGTTATAAAGTAAGAGAAGCATTGATATTTCCCTATGAAATAACAGGTTAGAGTAGGGGGCAGGAGTTAGAGCTGAAATTACCTCTTTAATTATCCAGATTAATGATTACCGCATCTCTGAGCGAGTAAAACACAGAGATACAGTAGGTCATTCACATTGTGGCTTTTTTTCCCCCCTTTGCTTTCTGGGGGCCGCATTTTGTACCAGCAAAACTAAGTTGGGGACTTGGGGGTGTGCTGAGCAAGGAGGGGTGTGTAGAGGCACATGGTAAGAAGTTAGGGAGGGTAGGAGGTATTTGATTTTGGTCTAGAAAAAATGGCTCTGTGAATTCTCAGCACTTTGGGATCAAGCAGCTAAAGCATCCCCTGTAGGGCTGACAAACCGAATCAGGACACCATCTGGAAATGATTCTCTGCTTCGTTCTTGTAGTGTAATAGAAGAAAAAAATCCCAACTCCTTGTAACTGTGAAATTTTTCATGCAAATGCACTCTAGACTTTGAAAAGGAATTGTGAACGTTTTGCTCTCGTTTTCATACCTTGAAGAAAACTTCAGTGTCCTTTCTACTGTGGGTGAATGGAGGAGCAGCTAGACGTGAGCTTTACCAATCACTTGTAAGAGTAATGGCTCAAGCTTGTGAATGGGTGGAAATTGGATGCAGACGTATGAAAAAATATTGATTTAACATAAGCAAGCAGTGAATGCTGTGTTTATCAAGTCGAATAGCTTCCTACCCAGTTTTTAAGTTCAGTAATTACTCGTGTTGGGGCCAGAGGCTTGGGTATTCCTTGGCTGTTGGGTGTGTGCTTGGAGAGGATTTGGTCAGCATTCCATTTCTTTGTAGCTTGATGTGAAGGTCAGCACCTCATAATTCTTACCATGTGAAACAGAGCGCACACTGCGAAGCGGTTTCTGTCCGGATAATTTCTGTTTTTATTAGATAATGCTCAGGCTGGAAACTTGACTTTGTGGAGGAGGGAGCTGAATCTGGGACATGGGGGCAAGAGAAGCTGCCAAGCTAGGGATGTTGCCTAGAGAAGAGGAGACTCAAGGGGGATCTTCTCTCTCCAACTCTCTGAAGGGAGGTTGTAGTCAGGTGGGGGTTGGACTCTTCTCCCAGGCACCCAGGGCCTGAAGCTGCCAGGGAAGGGTTAGGTTGGATGTCAGGAAGCCCTCCCTCATGGAAAAGGTGATCAGAGCCGGGAATGGACTGCCCAGGGCAGTGGTGGAGTCCCCATCCCTGGAGGTGTTGAAGGCCAGCCTGGCTGTGGCCCTCAGCACCCTGGTCTAGGTTGTGGTGTGTTATGGGCTGGGCAGGATGAGCTCAGAGGGCTTTTCTAGTCTCAGTCAATGTGCGATTCTGTGAAGTTCACAGAAGTGGTAGTTTTACTTCATACTTATTGTTTTAATTGCCGCATTGTAATTTTTACTTGGAAAAGAAGTCTGTGTATCCTCCATCATAGGATCCAGCTGCTTCACGTTGTCACTTACTATTAATTCCTTTTCCAATGTAGGAAGAAACAGGAGGGCACCACATGGTTTAAAACCCCAAGTTAATGTGTTCTGAGACAGCAGAGGAGGGACTTGGCCTTGCGTGGAGGCAGAGTGTTAAGATTTAATTGTTCATTTTAAGAAATCAGTTATTCAGTGACATCTTCCTAACCCTGCACTCCCTGCCTGTGCTTTGTGTTACTGAGTTGTATCACCTCTATTTTAGGATGGACACTGCTGCTGGGAGGCTTTTGAACTTTCATATTGTCAGATGCTTTGATTTTGTAGGCTGGTATTTCTATCCTTGTTCTGCCTAAGACTGGAAAGACAGAATGGGTGGAAGTCAAGGTAGGGAGATGACACAGAGGAGTTAAGCTGTTTTTAGAGTGGTTCTGTCCACAACCAGGGACTCTGCAGCAGAAAATTGCATCATGGAAAGCTTTTGGCTATTAAAACACAAGGACATAAAGTTAATTTTGGGATATCAGCACTTCATTAATTAATTACAACTAAAATGCATTGATATTAATAATTTATCTCAGTGTGATGAAACATTTCCTCTCTAAATCTTATTTTTCATTTCTGCCTGTCAAATACAGGCACCAGTGCGGTAGTGACTGTCCTTGACAATAGTATTTATTCCCTGAGTAGCATTAGTCTGCTTCAGTTCTGTCTACGTTCAACGCCGCGTTAATGCCTTTATTTCTCCTTGCTGTCTGAACTGGCTAATCCTGGTACCAAAGTGGATTATAGTGTCGTTGCCGTGCGTTCAGGGGGATGTGCAACACACAGATAATTGCACAGAAGAGCAAAAGAAAGGGAATTTATTTAGGTGGCTGAGCTGGAGGTGGGGCTCTCTACAGCCTTAAATCCTTAATTCAATTGCAGGTTTGCCAGTCAGTGCTGTCTTCTGAATTTGATAAAATTCAATGAAAACTGAGATAGTTTAATGAAAATGCAATTAAAAAAAAATGCTTTTCTTGAAGGAGAAGCTGATATGAAACATTCTAATGTGCAAACCTCTTGGCTGATGAATATTTCATGTGCGCCAGAGCGTCCAGAAAAATTAAATATGAATGAATGGTTGGACTCCTTGTAGGAGTAGGAAGCTTGGAGATTTTTATAATTTCAAGTGCAAATGTCTGCCTGGGGATTCTTGATTATTTTTAACGAAGATGACACTATACATGTGACCAGCTTGTTGCTTAAGTAAGAGTCTTATCTGATCTTGTGAAGGAAATCACAGTGGGGATTCATTTTGAGTAAATGAGCAGCCTCCAGAGATTCCAAAATATTTTATTTAGACGAAGTTAAACACTAATTTAAGGTGTGTGTGTGTGTGGGGGGGGAGATAAAATAAATCTCTCTGGTTTTGAAACAGAAATTGTTTTAATTGTGTTCGTTTACCAGGAGTGGTGGAGGTTGCTTCACAGATTGTAAATGTTTTGTGAAAAAGCAGCTTGTAATAATATTTGCTGAAGGACTGAAAACTGGTAATTGCCTCTGTCATTGTTTTAATTTTAACAATATGTGTGCACATGAGTCCTTTTTGATCTGTTTAGTAAGCGCAGCCCAATTGGCACTGACATCACAGCGTAAACAGAATTAATACTGCCATTAGAAATTTCCTGGGCTGGGTTTTTTGGGAAATCTGGTTCCTTCCAGTTGAAATGAAATAGAATCATAGAATGGCCAGAGTTGGAAGGGACCTTAAAGATCATCTAGTTCCAAGATCCCTGCATAGGCTGGGACACCTTGACTAGAGCAGATTACTTGGGGCCCCAGCTAACCTGCCCTTCAACACTTACAGGGATGGGGCAGCCACAACTGCCTTGGACAATCTGTTCCAGCATCTCCCCACCCTCACAGCAAAGAATTGGTTCCTCATGTCCAACCTCAGTCTCCCTTCTTTAAGTCTGGAACCCTTTCCCCTTGTCCTCACTACCACTCATGTTAAAAGCCCTCCCCCAGCTTTCTTGTAGCCCCCTTCAGAGATTGGAAAGTTGCTAGAAGGTCACCTGGGAGCCTCCTCTACTCCAGGCTGAACAACCCCAACTTGCTCAGCCTGTCCTCAGAGGGGAGGTGCTCAGGCCCCCTGATCATTTGAGTAGCTCTCCTCTGGACACTTTCCAGAAGCCTTTCCAGAAGCAATGTGTCTTTCTGGTGTTGGGGACTCCAGAACTGGGCCCAGTACTTCAGGTGGGGTCTCAGCAGTGCAGAATAAAGTGACTGACTGTCACTGCTGCTTTTAATGCAGCCTAGGACACAGTTGGCTTTCTGGGCTGTCAGTGCCCACTGCTGCTCCTCCATCCCCAAGTCTCTCTTCAGGGCTGTTCTCCATCCTTTCTCCTCCCAATCTGTATTCTTTTTTGCCAGTGGAAATCTGCTCGTAAGTTCTGCTGTCTGCTCTGTTCCTCCTGCCTGACAGTGTTCTGCTGTGTTGATTGTAAACTACATGATAGTGCAGATGTACGGGTAGAATCCTGGGTCTGTGCTTGGGGCTTTGTTATCACCTATTGTGTGTGGGTTAGGTTGCAAAACATCAGTTGGATGTCACTCCATTTGTTATTGTTCTCCACAGAATTTGCAATAATCATAAGACAAGATCATATACTGATAGAGTCCCTTAAAAACTTGAGGTTTTCTAAAAATCTAGAAATTGACTTGCACCTTAAATAGTGTGGAATGACTGTTATCCTAGCAGTTGCAGACAACCAGGTTAAAGTGGCTGGCAGGGAAGTTGTGATGGATGAGGAAGACAACAGATTCATTATTACACATAATGGATTTACTGAATCTGGAGAAACCCTCTGAGCTCATCCAACCCAGCCCAGAACCTAACATCACCACCACCTAGACCAGGGCACTAAGGGCCACAGCCAGGCTGACCTTCAACACCTCCACAGATGAGGACTCCACCACTGCCCTGGGCAGTCCGTTCCAGGCTTTGATCACCTTTTCCATGAGTAAAGGCTTCCTAACATCCAACCTAACCCTCTCCTGGCAGCTTCAGGCCCTGCCCTCTCATCCTGGTGCTGGTTGCTTGAGAGAAAAGCCTGACCCCCTCCTGACTACAACCTCCCTTCAGGGAGTTGTAGAGAGGGAGAAGGTCCCCCCTGAGTCTCCTCCAGGCTGGACATCCCCAGCTCCCTCAGCCTCTCCCCATCAGTCTTTCCCTCCAGTCCCTTCTGCAGCCTCATTGTTCCTCTGGACCTGCTCCAGCCCCTCAGTCTCTTTCTTGAAGTGAGTGGCCCAGCACTGCCCTCAGTACTGGAGGGGAGGCCTCCCCATTGCCCGGGGCAGGGGGAGAATGACATCCCTAGTCCTGCTGGTCACACTATTGCTGATCCAAGCCACGATGCCATTTGCCTTCTGGACCACCTGGGCACTCTGATGGCTCCTGCTCGGCCTGTTGTTAACCAGTACTCCTGGGTACTCTCTTGACTGCCAAAACCTCCGTGCAGCAGAACCTCTTTGTAAGTGGGTGGTTTATTTGCATACTTTAGTAGATGATTGACATGGTACAGCATGATGGTGGGTAGAGAGGCTCCCACGCTGTGTTGTCTGAAGCTTCTTTGGCTCTTCTCTCCCACTGAGCTATGCCAACACCTCAATATGTCCACATCAGACTGATTAAATCCTACATTGTCATGTTTGGTTTTTTAATAGTTTGCAGAAGCCAAATTCAGTTAAGGATTCTAGCTTTTCTTGCAAAAAGAGCATGTTTTCTTCTCTTTTGGTAATCTCTTAAAAACCCCAAACAAACAAAAAACTCCCACAGAACTCTTTGCAGCTTGCAGTGCTGCTCCTTTTCTCAGTGTTTTCACAGTTCTGCTGGAGCTGGGACTAACACATTTCTCTCCAGGGTAAACAGTGGGAGATGTGGGACAGCCCCAGCAGAAAACTTGCTGGAGTGACTCTGGCTTTCATGTGAAACCACAGGAATCTGACCATGTGGCCAAGAGTATCCCATACATTGACAGAACTGCATAAAGAGATTCCGTTGACTAAGGAAGGTGTGTCTGTGGGGAAACTAAAACCCTCCTGCATTGTCGTCTGAGGTGTTGCCTTCAGACAGATGAAATACCTTCAGAGGTTTGATGGGGAGAGACTTCTTACAACGTTCAGCTGCTAATTTGTAGCACCCGTGTTCCGACCCAGAAGTCACTCCAGTGTTCATCTCAGTATTGCTACATCAGCAGCTAGTCAGGAAGGTGTGCACTCTGATTTTTAGATTGAGGTTCTGTCTCCTTTCTGGCTACTTAGTGTTTGAAAGACAAATGTTACTCCAGCCAAACTAACTTTTACAAGGCTGAAATAATTTAGTTGGGAAATATCGTAGGCTGCTGATTCAGCAATAGCAAATGACACAATTGTCTCCATGGTGTGCATTTACTGTAATAAATTAGCCAATAAATGTTGCCAAAAGTCAAATAATTAGAGAAGCAGACTACACATTCTGTTTTATAGTCTAATTTTTTCCATAAGCCTTTTATGCCATCTTCTTATCATAGAATGATGGAATCATTAGGGATTGGAAGGGACCTCAAACGACCATGTAGTTGGATCCCCCTGCCACAGCAGGATCACCCAGACCAAGTCACACAGTCAGTCAGGGTTAGAAGGGA
>VXBP01005813.1:18134-150624 GCA_013400115.1 Rhinopomastus cyanomelas
CCACCTCTCCAGCCTGTCCAGGTCCCTCTGGATGGCATCCCTGCCCTCCAGCGTGTCTGCTGCACCACACAACTTGGTGTCATCAGCAAACGTGCTGAGGGTGCACTCAATGTCTCTGTCCGTGTCACTGACAAAGATGTTGAACAAGACTGGTCCCAGGACTGATCCCTGAGGGACTCCGCTTGTCACTGGCCTCCACTTGGACGTGGATCCATCGACAACCACTCTCTGGGTGCGGTCATCAAGCCAGTTCTTTACCCATCTAGTGGTCCACCCATCAAAGCCATGGTCCACCATCCTGGAGACCAGAATGTGGTGCAGGACAGTGTCAAAGGCTTTGCTCAGGTCCAGGTAAATGACATCAGTCACTCGCCCCTCATCCATTAATGTTGTGACCTGTTCATAGAAGGCCACCAGGTTAGTCAGGCAGGATTTGCCCTTGGTGAAGCTGTGCTGATTGTGCCCAATCACCTCATCACTGGCTTGCCCTAGGGCAAGTTGAGGGCTCTCACTGGCTCTTCATCCCTCTGCCACTGGTGAGCTGCCCCCCTGTTTGTCAGGAGGAGACTATTTACCCCTTCCCCCTTCAAACCCAGTTTAAAGCCCTATCAATGACCCCTGCCAATTCCTGCCCGAGGATCCTTTTCCCCCCTCTGGGTTCTGAGAGAACTGGCTGATGAGGTTGCTAAACCCCTCTCCATTATCTTCCAAAAGTCGTGGCGGTCTGGTGAAGTCCCCACAGACTGGAAAAGGGGAAATATAATTCCTATTTTCAAAAAGGGTAGGAAGGAGGAGCCAGGGAACTACAGGCCAGTCAGTCTGACATCTGTGCCTGGTAACATCATGGAGCAGATCCTCCTGGAGACACTGCTGAGACAGGAGAATAGTGCTTTCCTGTGAGGGTGGTGAGGTGCTGGAACACATTGCCCAAGGCAGTTGTGGCTGTCCCATCCCTGGCAGTGTTGAAGGCCAGGCTGGCTGGGGCCCGGAGTAATCTGCTCTAGTGAAGCAGGGATGTTGGAACTACATGATCTTTAAGGTCCCTTCCAACCCTGGACATTGTTTATCAGGGAATCTTTATCCTATATAGAACCTACAAACCTTAGTGCTTAAATGTCATATCACAGACTCTGTTTCACTAACATAGTTGTGTGAATCTGAATAGCCTCTGCTGGAACACTGTTAGTGTTAAAAGAACTGACAGAGCACTGGAACAGGCTGCCCAGGGGAGTTGTGGAGTCTCCTTCACTGGAGATGTTTAAGATCCACCTGGTTGTATTCCTACGCAGCTTGGTCTAGGTGATCCTGCTGTGGCAGGGGGATTGGACTAGATGATTTTTCAAGGTCCTTTCCAATCCCTAATGATTTTATGATTCTGTGATTCTATGAACTTGAACTGACTTGGGTCTGTCACGTGGAGATGATGTGTGTGGTATCAGTGTTGGGAAGACCCTGTATAGACAGAGAAAAGGGAATTATGCTCCCTTCTTTTTTAGCAGAGTAACTGAAGACAAAGTGAGAGCCCTAAAACTTAAGATAAGTGAAAGCTCTTTCACTGGCACCATCTCACCTCTGGCTGCAGCAGGTCTCTCTGTCCCACATCCTCTTCATCTCAGCAGCTGCTTTGGTGGAACTGCCCCACCATCTGGGACAGCAAATGACCCTGGAGCTGCACTCTTGGCTCGCAGCCTCTTCAGTTTGTGCAACAATGAGAGTGCAAGATAAAGGGCTCCTCTTCACAAACCATTTGATTATTTTTTGCTCCCCAAGGCTGGCTGTAGAAATTCTCATGGGCTGGCTTGGCAGGAGTGCAGCAGAAACCACTGAGGCGAGCTTTGCTTTCCTTCACTGCTTTCCCTCATTAAATCTGGACCTTTCTATCTCTTTTCTTGGTTGGCATCTACTCTGCTCTTGATTAACATTGGCGGTTTTGTTTGAGTTTTGCTTGTTGGTTTGGGTTTTTTACTCCCCCTTCTTTCATGTAAATGATGTCTTGTTATTTTGCTTGCTTTTTTTCTTTTTTAATTAGAAGAATAAATGCTGGCATTCATGTACAAATAGCTTTGAAGTGCTGCAGGAATTAAGTTCATCATCCTCTCCTTAGTCTCAAACTTTGGTATTATTTTTAGGTTTTTTTGCAAACTGATAACATCTAATGGCTCAGCTCTTTCCAGAAGATGAAGTTTGTTTTCAGCAGGTTGCTCTACCTCCTTCTGTGTCCTGAGATAACAAGTTAAACACGAGGTGGAACAGTTTATTGGCCAGCTCCCGTGGAGTGTTCCTGTTAGGTTTTGTTCCGTGGCCGGGTGACTCATGCTGGGCTACCGCTCTGTGAAAGCACGAGGGGAAAAATAGTCCTAGGCACTAACTGACCTCTGTTCTGCAGCTGAAGGTGGGTTGCTGGATGCTGTGGGCTAGCTCTGCTCCTGTGCCTGTTGTCCTGCAGAGTGTGAGGGTTGCCACTTGCATTGGATGAGTACTAGCAATCCACTTGGGGGAGAAGCTGCCAGGTAGTTAGACTGTTTGTGTGTTTGCTCTATGTTCTGGAAGGAAGAAATATCCCCTTTCCAATGCTGGTTGATGGGTAACTCTTGTTTCATGACCTCCTCATACAGTGAACTGTTGTTTCCTAAAAGGCTCCCTGACAGTATCAGGGAATTTCAAATTACGTGGTCAGAAAGAGGGCAAATTAAACCAATTGTCTGCTTTTGTATCTAGTGATCAGCCCACAGTTTATTGAGGGGACCACAGTTCTGGGACTGGCACAGTGTCCTCAGAGACTTGGAGAGTAATTGAGGTGGGATGTGGGACCGCTTAAGGTCCTTGTGCCTGCTCCTGCACTTGTGCTCTGTGGATGCAGTTTCTGCTTAGTGCGTGTAGACAAACACAGATCCTTTCCTTGTGTAAACTCCTTGGCTCCTACAGCTACTCTATAAACCAGGCTTGGGTTTTGAGAAGTGTCTTGGGAGGCTGTCAGCAAGCAGGATGTAGCCCCAGTATGCACTGCACACACTTCTTTCTAACCCATGAGATATGCTGACTTTAAACTGGAAGTAAGCATCTCACTCTCAGAAAGACATTGAGTGGCTGGAGTGTGTCCAGAGACGGGCGATGGAGCTGGGGAAGAGACTGGACCAGCAGTGATCTGAGGACCAGCTGAGGGGGTTGAACTGGAGGAAAGGAGGCTCAGGGGAGACTTTCTCCCTCTCCACAACACCTGAACATCAGGAGGTTAGAGCCAGGTGGGGGTCAGTCTCTTTTCCCAAGGAACAAGCAACAGGATGAGAGGAAATGGCCTCAAGTTGCCCCAAGGGAGGTTGAGGTTGGCCCTGAGGAACAATTTCTGCCCCACAAGGGGTCCCTGGGCCTGGCCTCAGGGTGAGTCCCTGTATCTGAAGAGGTTGCAAAACCATGGAGATGTGGGGTGCGGGATAGGGGTTAGTGGGGACCTTGCAGTGCTGGACTTAATGAGGACTTGATAAAGGTTTATTCCTACCCAGACAATGGTAAGATTCTGGGGCAGCAGTTCTGCAGGCAGAGCGATCACCCTGTACAGGCACCACGGCTCAGGGCCATGTGTCTTCATGGAAACGTGCAGTTCTCAAAGCACGCTTGGGTTTGGGGATGTCTTGCATCTTGGGGTGAACTTCAAGTACATTTTAAGCCTTGGGTCCGTTTGCAATGTAACAGTTATTTCCACAGAATTTTTAATCCACACTGGAGCGACTGATTAATGTAGTAACTGATACACAGCATTTCTTCTCGAGTGGATTTAACTACTTCTAAAATTTAACTGAGAAACTAAATTTCCTATCAATTCAGGAGTGTGATGAGCTGCTCCTCTTCCCTTTTGCTTGAAAAAAGAAGGGTATGGATTATATTAAAAAACAAAAAGAAATGCAAATGAGTATTTAAACCTTAAGGTTTTACTCATTAATCCAAGTAATGTATCTTTCGAGGTCACTTCCAGTCTGTAATGATGCTGTGATTCTATGAAATAATACTGATTAATGCAAAAAATAGGAGGGTGTTGCTGTGCTTTTTGTTTTCATCTCTTCTTTTTCCTCTTGAAAAAAGTGTTAAACTTTCACAACTTCAGTGCCTTCCCAAACACGGGCATCGTCAAACAGTTAGGAAGTGCTTGGGCGGCAGTTGCTTGGGGAGGCTGTTATCATGGTATTTATCATGTGTTATGTTGATGGTTCCTGCTGAGAGATCCTGAAAAACGATACTCTTGGACATTTAAAGCAAACAGTTTTGTGATGATGTTAGCGTCAGCCCATTCATTTTACACACAGAAGTTTAGTGTCGTGATTTACGGTCTATAAATTCCTGTGTTTAGTTTTGTCCTACTTGGGTTTAATATGGTTTTTTTCCTGATTCAAGCAGATCTCTTTTAATACCTCACTGCAACCTTGAGTGTTGCTGTGCTGCTGCCTTTCTTGAAGCAAAACCCAACAGATTCTGCTTCAGTTTTGTTAAAGAGATCAGGAAACTAAATCACATGCCCTTGGCCTGTGTCTGGTTGTTCCTTTTTGGGTCTTTTTCTTTTGACTTTGCTGTAGAAGTACTGAGTCCTTTCTGGAATGTTCCATAAATTGAACCATGTTTTTCCTGCATACTTGCTGTACACTGAGTTCATGACCAGCTTGGACAAGCATAGTAATTATACTCAAATGATATTGAACTCTTTTGGCTATGGAATTGCATCTCCTGCTTAAGTGTTTCCCCATTTTGAGTTAGTCATTTTGACAGGAGCTTGAAAACAAACCAGAAAAATGAAACCCCAGGGTTCTCCCGATAGAATAAATTTTCAGGTTGATTTTTCTCCTGATAAGTGCTCACATATATGTTTCCTTTAAAGAGAAGAGAATCAGCAAAATGCAGCAAGTTGAGAAACATCCAGTAATCAGGAAGTTTTCAACCTGCAACAAAAAAAAGTAATTAAAAAACTTTAAATATTTAAAAGTTTCATATCCTAGAGGCTGGAATGAGGAATAAGCATGGGGGGAAAAAATCCAATCCTATTGAGAAGACCATCTGCTTTATATTTTAAGGTTGGGGAGCAAAACTTCCCTTTTTCTGAAATACTGCCATATACATTGTCACGAGTAGAACCTTAGTCAAGTTACATTGGCTAAAAGAAGAATCTTTTTAACATGTGGAACTAATTTTCTTGCGATATTTTCCCCTGTTGCACTCTTTTGTCCTCCCTCTTCTCTCGTCTCTTGGAAAAAAGAAGACAAAAACGTGCTGGTTCTTGATTGCAGTTTTGGCAGTTGCTCAGTTTTCCATAGTCTTCTCTCCTTTGCAACTGCCTCAAGTTTTCCAAGGAGACATGTTGGTGAGAGTTGTGCACTGCTCCAACTGTTCTCAGAATCACAGAGTGATTGAGGCTGGAGAAGCCCTCTAAGCTCATCCTGCCCAGCCCAGGACCTGACATCACCGCAGTGGCCAGACCAGGGCACTAAGGGCCGCAGTTAGGCTGGCCTTAAGTGCCTTCAGGCATGAGGACTCCAGTCCTGTCCTGGGCAGTCCATTCCAGGGTCTGATCACCCTTTCCCTGAGGAAGGGCTTCCTAACATCCAACCTAACCCTCCTCTGGCAGCTTCAGGCTTGCTCTCTCACCCTGGCACTGGTTGCCTGGGAGAAGAGCCTGACCCCCAGCTGACTACAACCTCCTTTCAGGCAGAGTGATAAGGTGTCATCCCCCTGCTTCTGAATGTGACTTTTGAAATGATCCCAAAGGCTCTTGCCTCCCATGGAGTAATGCAGTAGATAAATAATTGTGAATGCTAACAGTCATGCTGTCTACCATCACAATTCAGATTGAACCCAAATACCAGTCCTTCTGTCATCCTCCACATAGCAGAAAATGCTTTGCTCTGGTTTTGAGGAGCAGAGATGTGGTGGGGCAGCTCAGCATGCGGCAGAAGGTGACGGTAGCTTGATTCATAAGTGATCAACTACCTTCATCAGGGTGAAAAATGGGAAGAGGTGATGTTTTCCTGCTGAAAACCTTCTCAGTTATTAGGGAGCTATACACATCTGTGAGTGCACAGTGTGAGTGGCAGCATGTTCTGTGCTCACTTGGCTTATGGAAAAGCTGTGCTTGATCAGCTCAGCTTTCCCTCCCAATCCAATTCCTCTCCATTCCATATCATTTTAAGTAAATTTTATACATAAAATGGTTTAAATGAAGCTGCCACAGGAATCTTTGTGGTGGTGATGTTGTTTAGCAATGCTCCAGCAGATAACTGAGCACAGACCAGCTTTGCCCAGTAGTGACACAGGGAGCTTCTCTGAGTTGATGGTAGAACATGAAGTGGGACAGGACGATACAATCCCAAGCTCTGTGAGTCTTTGTGTTTCCTCATTGTTTAAACGAAGGTTCTGCTCATGCTGATCTGACCCCCATGAAAGCACTGACCTGAACTCAGCCAGTGAGCTCAGCATCACATTGCTGTCTGCTGGCCCATCTGATAAAGGTATCTGCTGGTGCTTCAATCAGTTAAAAGCATTAATCACTTAATCCTGAAGTGATTGAAAACGTGTTCTTCTGTGAAACCCACTGGAAGGCAAAGGTATTCCCAGAGTGATGTTGGGATATTCCTTTCTGATGTGTAGCTATCGCGTCCGGCCCTGCACTGAGGAAACCAGCCAGGTTTGCCTTTTGCTGTGTTTTCATCCAATTGGCTTTAGCTCCTTATACCAGTAGTGTAAGTTCGTGGAGAGAAAACACGAAGCCTGTCCTTGATCTCCTGAGGAACCCACTACTTCATGTTCCTCAGTTTCAGAAAACGGTAACAGAATGCGATCCGGCTTCAGATGCCGCAGATAGAGACGTCAGGCAGAAGCCGCAGGTTTCCCTCCAAACAATCTCAGTGAGTTTTATCAGCGAAAGCATTTGTTAGATACTTGTTTGCTCACCTCTAGGTAAAATATTAACCTTTTAAAATAAGAAACAGATCTTTCTCAGTAGCTACTTGAAGTTTGAAAAGCATTGCAGCCCTGCTGAGCTAATACTGTGGGTATTTGACACGCAGACCCTCTGCTGCTGTTGGGTCATTTACTTTTTTTACTCTTCAGGTTTTTTATCCTTCAGGTTTTTTATCCCTGTTGTTACCCAAATATGAGAGGTAACAGCATTCTACATCCTAAATCTATTGAAAATTATGTGTTTCCTTCTTTTAAAGTCATGCAGTGTAGCTGGTAACCAGCTTTGCCTATTGACAGCTCAGTGGACGTTTTCCTAGTCCTGTATTTGTTTTTGCTGATTCCCTTTGTCTCTAAAAATGTTATTTCTGTTGGTAGGCAGATGGATTTAGATCTCATCTGGCAAATAAAGTGATGTGCAAATGGTTGACTGCTCAGTGGAGCAGTTGGCACTTCTCTTTGGTTGGGAACCTCAGAGGTTTGGAGGTGGCAGTGGCTTTTTTTTTTTTGTTTATTTTGATGCAGTGCTGACAGTCAACTGAGGGTCTTTTGAAGTCTTTTCTCACTGCAGTGCTTTGCTGCCGAGTTCATTTTCATCTGAAGGAACTGAGAGAACAGGCCAGAGTTTCTTTTCATCTGAGGGAACTGAGAGAACAGGCTAGTTAATATTGCACTTATAGTGTTACACGTGGTTATAAGTCACACATTTAAAACTGAGTTGCCCTTGGTTTCCAGTTCTGACTCAAAGTCTCCTAAGCCTTGTTTTGCCACAGCACAAACCTAAACCCGAGCTAACCCTTATCTCCAGCTTGATGGGAAACCTGACTCCATCCCACCCGGAGATGGAAGTTTGAGCACTGAGCCCATTTATCACTGTCACAGTCCACCTGTGGGAAGCATTAAGTGGTGGTGGCCCAAATCTTCCTCGTCTAAGCCCCAAGGACCCCTGCCCTTGCATCCTCTTATCACTCCCCAATTTATCTCACTTATCAAATATTTGTGCTGCTGTTCAGAGCTAGAAGTGAGCTGGGCTGGTGGCACTGAGCAGTGCTGGGTTGCAGTTAAAGCCATTAAGGGATGTATCTACATACCACAGAAGACTACTTCTTAGGAAGTTGCAAGTGCTTTGACCCAGACAGGTAATTAAACAGCTGAGTGCTGTGCTGGATAGGGAAAAGGGAGGATTAAGAACCCTAGTGATGTGCTTAGCATCATGGTGCAGCATTCAGGTGTTGCCTGAGGCTTGGGGGCCCCAGGGATGGTGCAGAGCTTTGAGCTCAGAACCTGCGTACCCCACAGGGTTTCAAGCGAGTAGAAAGCACCAGGTGATAGAGGCAGCCAGACTGGATTTAATTCACTCTGAGCATCTCCAAAGTTTGAGCAATCTGAAAATGACACTTGCAGTGACTTTCTAATTCAGACTCTGCTAAATCTGCAATGAATCTCATTTTGGAACCAGGAGTGGAAAATACAGCTGCTTTAAAACTCCTGAGTTTGTGGTGAGAAGTGCTGCAGTGAAGGAGGAGAGTTTGCTGCTGGGCTGGGTGAGCAGAGGTGGTGCAAAGGGAAAGTTGTGCAAAAATGCTGGTTTCTGAACCAAGTCTTTACACTGGATTCAGAGTTTGGATTGGGGGGAGAGAGTTGCTTTGGTTTCCTTTATTTTAAGTGTAAAAACTTAGTGGAGATTAAAGGAAGTTCACTGTGAACCAGCAATGGGACCTCATGGTCAAAAAAGACAGTGGGCTCCTGGGGTGCATGAAGGAGAGTGTGGCCAGCAGGTCAAGGGGGAGGAGAACTTCCTTCTCTGCCTCAGTGAGGCCACATCTGGAGTCCTGATTCTGGTTCTGGGCTCCCTGGTTCACGAGAGATAATAAACTGCTGGAGAGAGTCCAGATGGTAAGAGGACTGGAGCGTCTGTGGGGTTGATCAGCTGTAGCAGAGGAGCTGAGAAGGCACTGAAACGGCCCTCTGGCAGGGTGGCACGGAGTTGTTCGTATAGTGAAGAGTACTTGAAGTGACCCTATGTTGAGGCTGAGAGCTCTGAGGTTGCTGAGGGATCTAATCACTGCTAATCAATAGCTAAAGGGCAGAGCCAGGNAAAGGCTGAGAGCTCTGAAGTTGCTGAGCAGGAGCAGAGCAGCTGAGAGGGATCTGATCACTGCTAATCAATAGCTAAAGGGCAGAGCCAGGAGGATGGGGTCAGACTGCTTAGTGGTTCCCAGTGACAGGGCAAGGGGCAGTGGGCACAAACTGGAACCCAAGAGGTTCTACTTGAGTTTCTAAGAGGAGAAATCTTTGTGCTGTGAGGGTGGCAGAGCCCTGGCCCAGGCTGCCCAGAGAGGTTGTGGAGTCTCCTGCTCTGGAGAGACCCCAAAACCAGTGGACTGGTCCTGGGTCCCTGCTCTGGGTGACCCTGCTCTGGCAGGGGTGGCACTGGGTGATCACAGAAGTCCCTTCCAGCCCTACCAGTCTGTGATTCTGTGAAATCTGCTTGATGAAACCAGGCTGTTGGGAGTAGTTAAGCACTGTGGGCCTGCAGAGAGCTTTGTGTCTGGTGGAGCACCAGCTCAGCAGGGGGAAAGGCTGGATGCTGAGCCAGCGCAGCGGCTGCAGCCTTCGTGCCTTGTGAGAGCGAGTGCTGATGGGTTCTGGCAAATAATTCTGGGCGAGCATCTCATTAAACACGTGTGTAATTGTTCCTATTGGAGTGAACTTTGCCTGCTGCCATCTGCTCAGCAGAGTCAATTAAACAAGGAAGGGGGGAGAACAAGGTACAGATGCTAATGCGCTGTGCGAATGGCGATGGGCAAGTTCCCCGTAGGTTTTGATTTCTAAGTTTGTGGAGCTGATTTTAGTCCTGGGTCTCTGAGGCTCCCTTCAATTCATTTGGAGGTTGCTACTTTATTCTGTAAGAAGTTGGGTCACTTTTTAAGTGAAATTAGTTTAATTACAACAGGGAGATGTTTGGGGCTTTGGGTGACATTTAGCTTGGAATTTCTTGAATAGGAGCAAATAACCTGAGTAACAGAGATCTTACACAGGCAGGGATTGAGCAGTTAACATGTAGCCCTGGGGAGCTTGATGTGCAATGGCTCATATTTTCCTGGGTGGTTTCTCAATCCTTACTTAGCTTTTCCTATTGGTTTAAGTTCATTAAAACAATAGATGATACTGTAATACTTTTAAGAACTTGGTTAAATTATAAAAGAAGCAAAAATTGGGTAAAAACTGAGCTCAGTGGCCAAATAAATTCCCCCTGGCACTGTGACTCTTGCATAACTCTGCGGGATGGTCTCTGGCCTGATTTTGGAAGTTCATAACCGTGGCTCTGTGTTAGGAGGCCAGAGGGAAGGGGTCAGCTCTGTGTTAAAGCCAGAAAGCTCTGCTCTCAGTAGCTGACAGTCTGTTTCCTTCTGGCTCCTTTTGATGTCTGCAGACTTAAATGCTGCATGGAGAGAAAAATTCAATTCATTTAAAACATTTTGCATCAAAATGACGTGCTTTAATGTAGTTCCTTCTGATGTTAAAATTATCTTTTCATCTCCTGGGGGTGGGGAGGAGGAAAAAAGAAAGCCGACGTATTTGTAGTTAAAGTACGCAAGCAGAACTTTAAACAAAGGTCTGGAAGAAGAGGAAATCTTAACGTATTGAGAATGACTTTTAAGAGTAGGTCCCTTTTTTTACTGTCCCCTCTATTTTTTTCTAACCCTCTTCTTGGCTCTCTGAGACTTGTAAACCGAGGAGATTTATTGCTGGCCTTCCAAAGGCTTCTTTAGAATTGAGAGTTCACATTTTTGAAATTCCTGAGGTCCTCAGGAGGGAGAGGGATAAGGGAAAGTGATGTAAGTAGAGCAGAGCACACCAAAGGGTTTTCCAAGCTGGTTTTGCTGGGTGTTAGCTGCATCTAACATTACTAGGAGGAAATCAGCTAAACCAGCATAAAGAAAACACGTGGAATCCAGGACCAATGGTTACACTGGGTTTGAATGGAATTCTTTAGTCATCACAGTTGTTACTGCTAATAGTCCAGAGAGCTGACTCTGGCCTGGGGTGCTGCTCTAAACATGAGTCTTAGCAATTTCAGGACTATCACGTCAAGGAGAGGCTCAAGAGGACCTTCATGAATCACTGTCCATCACCAGGTGTGGCTGTGCCCACAGTTGCGTTCGATGTACCTCCGATAGATGTGGGATCCACTCCATCACTGAACTCCTAGCTCCCCTGGAGGCTGCTAGAGAAAAATCCCACTGACTTTTTAAAATTACTCTTCTTTGTCTCCTTTGCAATCTAGGAAGGAGTTCACCTTCTGTGTTCTTTTTCTTTCTGCTTTTATTACTGATTAAATTAGAGAAGGGTAGATTGAAATTGGCTGTTAGCAGGAAAGGGATTGAACACTCAAACAGTGTTACCCAGCGACATAGTTGAGGCCCCATCCCTGGAGATAGTCAAGGTGTGACTGCACAAAGTTCTCGGCAGTCTGATCTGATTGAGGATGTCCCTGCTTACTGGAGTGGGGTTGGACTAGATGACCTTTGGAGGTCCCTTCCAACCCAACACATTCTATGATTCTATGATTTTGGGTATATTTGAAGGCATAAGAGTTATTTGCCAGTAGCTCACTCTCTGCCCTATGCAGTGTGCTCAGAGTGGTGGTGAATGGAATCAAATCTGGTTGAAGGCATAATTGTGTTTGCAGGGTTCAGTACTGGGGCCAGTTCTATTTAACATCTTGCCCAATTATCTTGACGTAAGGAACTATCAAGGAACAATTTCTGTCCCACAAGGGTTCCCCAGGCCCGGCCCAGGCTGACCAGGGCAGTGGGGGAGTCCCCGTCCCTGGAGGGATTGCAAAGCCATGGAGATATGGGGTGAGGGACAGGGGTTAGTGGTGGGTTAACAGTTGGACTCAATCATCTTGAAGGTCTATTCTGTGTTGCCAACACTCGTGTTTGCAAGGAAGTGTCAGCACTGTAATGAGGATCTGTTTGCAAATCTGATCAGCTTTTCTAATGGCTATCCTGCTTTTGTAGGCTTTGTCACAAGGCTGAGACCTGGCCATTTATTTCCTTATGAAATCTGCCAACCCGGTCTGCCTCTGGAAATGAGAATTGGCCTCTCATGTGTTAATTGCAGAGGTTGTAAAAACACTTCCTTTGGGTTGCACGTTCAACACTTGAGAACAGCCATGGTTTGTGTGGCAGTAGTTTTCTGATGCAAAACACTTTCTAGCACCTTAAGCCAGTTTGGTAAATGAACAGATGTTTGGAAGAAAAACCCCTGTTATGCCTTTGCCTTCCAAACAAACCCAACCTTTTCATGCAGCTCCACAAATACTTCCATGGAGACATCATTGTGCACCTGAACTCTGCACTCGTGAGACCACATCTTGAGACCACATCTTGAGTACTGGGTCCAGTGTTAGGCACCACAGCATCAAGAGGACATCGAGGTGCTGGAGTGGGTCCAGAGAAGGGCAGTGAGGCTGGGGAGAGTGCTGGAGAACAGGCCCTGTGAAGAGTGGCTGAGGAAACTGGGGTTATTGAGTCTAGAGAAGAGGAGGTTGAAAGACCTTATTGCTCTCTCCAGCTACCTCAAAGGAGGTTGTAGTGAGGCTAGTGCTGGTCTCTTCTCCCAAATTACTGATGATAGGACGAGGGGAAATGGCCTCAAGTTGCATCATAGGAGGTTTAGATTGGATCTTAGGAAGAAGTTGTTTCCTGAGAGAGTGGCTGGACCCTGGACAAGGCTGTCCAGGAAGGTGGTGGAGTCCCTATCCCTGGAGGTGTTTTAAAACCAAGTAGCTAGAGCACTTGAGGCCATGTTCTGGGGGTTAGGGAGCTGTTGTGAGGGCTGGACTTGATGATCCTGGAAGTCCATTCTAGCTATGATGGTTCTGTATCATTCCCCTTGGTATTAGAGATTCCCTGGGTGAAAGGGTTCTTTTCCAACACTGGCTTCCTCAGCCACGCTCCTTGTGGAGCTGGTTCCATGTAACGTGTGACAGTACGTCTCTTACGCATCCTCTTTTCTTTTCTTGCAGAGGATATTGAACTCCTTTGTGTACACAGAAAAAACATCGAATGGAGAAAGTGAAGTTCAACAGGTGAGTCCAAAACCCCCTTCCCACCTCCTTGTGCCCCCTGGCAGCTTTAGAGCCAGCTTGGACAGATCCATCTGGATTTACTATGAACAGTTTCCTGATGTGCTAGCATCAGCTAACGCCACCAGGAGTAGGGACAATGGGTGTGAGCTGGAACAGGGGTGGTTCCCCATCAATATGAGAAGGAACTTCTTCCTAGTGAGGGTGACAGAGCAGTGGAATGGGCTGCCCATAGGGGTTGTGGAGTCTCCTTCTCTGGAGGCATTTAAGACCCGCCTGGATACGTTCCTGCGTGACTTGGTGTAGGTGATCCTGCTGTGGCAGGGGGATTGGACTAGATGATCTTTTGAGGTCCCTTCCATTGTCTGATGTTCTGTGATTCTGTAAATGAAATAGAAGTGGAGATGGGATGTATGGACTCTTTTCATTTGAGTTTTGTTTTGTGTCGATCCATCGTTTAGCAACTCAAGAGCAGAGGCAGAGCTAGGACTGTGGTGTGGTATCTCAGTAATTGAATGGTTTTCATGTTGAAGTGTCTCTTTGAAAATGGTTTTTTTCAGAGCAAACCTACCAGTATTGTTTATGAACAAGAAATGGCATCAAGTGCTTCGTGGAAACATGGGACAGGTACAACCAAATGCAGAGCAGTGGTGGTTGGAGTTTTTTTGTAATTTCACATGGTCTTAGCGGGGCACATTTGAACATTTAACTCTTGAACGTTGAGGTGTGGATCTCAACAAATGGTCTGTGTGTATTTTAATTACAGAGTGGTTTTAAAATATGTACTTTTGAAAAAACAATTTTGGATCCACTTTAAACAGATTAGATCCTATTTTCCTTCTTTTAAGAAATGAAGATACTGGTTCTGTAGGCTCCCAACTGCACCTCCCTGCTAAACGTGATGAGTTTTGATAGAAGCGGCAGTTTGGGTGACCACACAAAGGCTTTTCCTTCCAGTTGAAGTGTGGACTTACTGCACAACCTTCAGTGGGTAACCCGAACTTCCTAGACCCCAATCAAACCAGTTTTAATAGAAATGAAAAACAAAAGTGCCTCAGAGCAGGGTTGTCCTGGGGAAAAGGGAATTTCAGCCTTGCAGGGAGCCCAGTCTGTGTGTGAGCTGCTGTTGCTGGTTTCCAGGAGCACCTTGGTACGTTCCATACTCGCATGTGTTAAAACTGGTCATGAAATACAAACTACTTAATACTTATGGTTGTGTTTACTGTAAATGCTGACATTCCCAGACTTTTTTATTTCCAGAAGTTAAAACTCAATGCAAAGCTGGATCAAATGGGTTTGTGAATCTCCCTGCACACTTTGTTTGACCTTGTGGAGAGTTTGTGTTGGAGAGCAGGGCTCAGCTCCTATTTCAGAAGAAATGTGGTGGGTTTTGATGGGATTGTGGTCAGTGTAGGAACTAAGTGAATTTGTAGAAAGTGGAATAGTTAATAATAAAAAAAAAACCCCAACTCTTTGGTGTAGAATCCTTGTCCCATAATGGCATTACATTGAACAATCTTAACGGAAGAACGTGGTCAGTAAGAGCACTTAATCAATGATCTAGGCTTTAAATGAGACAGACACTCAGATTGTCACCATACAAAGTGGAAGCTTAAATTGTGCCTGTTGTCCTACAGATTGCAAGGTTTGTGTTGAGGAAAAAACCATCAGACTTCACCTTTGGTGCTGGTGGTGTCAACAGAGGAAGCAGAACAACAGAAGGAACCAATAAATGCCAATTTATTGGCATTTGGTATTAGATGGAAAGTTTATGCCAATAAATTACCCTAGTTTTTGGGATTAGTGTTTGCTTGACCTGTGTTTTGACCATAGAAGTAGGTGCTGCACTTTACAGGAGGGCTTTCCTACTCTGGTTAGTTTGATGAGAAGGGTACATAATGCAGGAGGACATTCCCTCTTCTGTTTCTGATCCCACTGCCTCTCTTTGCTGCCTTTCCCAGTTCTCAGGTGAATTGTAAGACTTTCCATGCCTTGAAATTATTTTTCTTCCTTGACAACTTCTAATCGGAGAACATGTAATTAAGGAGAAGGGAAATGGAACTGAGCTTAATCTTGTTCTCATCAAATAATGGTGCCTGTTCTCTCCTGGAAGTGACACCTCTCCCCAAACCAGGGTGCCTGCAGCCACATCCATCCTGGACTGGGACACTTCCAAGGATGGAGTGGCCACAGCCTCCCTGGGCAAGCTGTTCCAGAGCCTCAGCACCCTCATGGGGAAGGATTTCTGTCTCAGATCCCATCTCAATCACCCATTGTTTAGCTTAAATGCAGTTGTCCTACCACCACAGTCCCTGAGAAAAAGTCGCTCTCCAGCTTTCCTTCAGCCTCTTAAGACACTGGAAGCTGTTATGAGAGTCCTACTACAGTGAAAACCCCTCAGCAGCTGCACCACGCTCATGCAAAATCCCTAGGTACTCTGAACTCCAGTGAATAACTCGGACAATAACTGAGCTTGGAAAAGATCATTAAGGTCATTGAGCCTTAGCTTTTATAACCCTTGAACTGCAAGCATTTCTGAATTCAAAATATATTGTATTACAAACAATGTTTTCTATTACTCCAAAAGACATTTTTGTGGCAATTAAATTATTGAAGATTTGGGTTTTCAGTGATTATTTTTTTGAGAAACGGTATGTTGAGAAAATGAAGCCCAACCTTTGGGTAACCCTTTTCTATTAGAAACAACCCTGCATACCTGTAAAAACCAGTGTTTTCCCTGCGCCTCCCGACTAATTTCCTTGGATTTCTTCACAACTCCTAGTAGATTTAGTCAGTATTGGTTCTCTAGGTTACTGTTGCTGGTTTTATGGGTGATAATTATGCTGTGACTGAGCCAGAAGGGAAAGGAATGGTTTTCTAGCTCCACACACACGCGGAGAGGAGGATACATTAAACACACAAAGTCCTAATGACAAAAGGGCTATCTCACTGCTTCTGCGTTCGCTTACTCTAAATTAAAAACCTCCCTCTGTCCCTGTCCTTCAAACAGCAGCGAATATTCCCAGGAACGTTCCAGCAAAGTGATTTTCAGCTGACTTGTGCATATTTACAATGGGCTATCTCCACTGATGTAATTGATTTGCTACTGATTCTCTCCCTGGGAAGTGTGGACAGGCAGAAACAGCAGAAGTTCATATGAATTTCTCTCTCCAGAGATGTCAGTGCTGCTGTGCTCTGACTTTTTTGCCAGAGGTCACTGCACAAGAGTCATAGAATCATGATGGCTGGAAAGGACCTCCAGGATCATCAAGTCCAGCCCTCATCCCAACATGTCCCTGACTCCTAGATGGCTTCAAGTGCTCTAGCTACTTGGTTTTTAAACACCTCCAGCGATGGGAACTCCCTTGGGGAGCCTGTTCCAATGCCAAATCACTCTCTCAGGAAAGAATTTCTTAAGATCCAATCTAAACCTCCTCTGATAGAACCTGAGGCCGTTTCCCCTCATCCTGTCATTAGTAATTTGGCAGAAGAGATCAGCACCAGCCTGGCTACAACCTAACCTCCTTTAAGGTAGCTGCAGAGAGCAAGAAGCTCTCCTCTCAACTAAATAACCCTCAGCTGCTTTTCATAGGGGCTATTCTCCAGCCCTTTCACTAGCCTCACTGCCCTTCTGTGGTCCACTCCAGCACCTCAATGTCCTGATACTGTGGTGCCCAACAGTGGACCCAGTACTCAAGATGTGGTCTCCTGAGTACAGAGCCCAGGCGCACCATCACCTCCCTCCTCCTGCTGGTTACATCATTCCTGACCCAGGCCAGGATGCTGTTGGCGTTCTTGGCTACCTGGGCACCCTGCTGGCTCCTGTTCAGCTGGTTGGCAACCAACACCCCCAGGTCCTTTTCTGCCAGGCAGCTCTCCAGTCCCTCTTTCCCCATCCTATAGCTGCTGAGTGGTGTTGTGACCAAAGTGCATGACCCAGCATTTGGCTTTGTGAAACCTCATCCCACTGGCCTCAGCCCATCACTCCTGCCTGTCCAAATCTCTCTGCAGCACCTCCCTACCCTCAAGCAGATCAACAGTCTGCTTAATTTCATGTCATCTGCAAATGTACTGAGGGTCTGTTTGATCCCCTCAGGCAGGGCATGGATAAAGATGTTAAACATGACTTGTCCTGAGACAGTCTTGAAGGATGTCACTTGTGACCAGCGCCAACTGGATTTAGGCTTTCCTACATGATTTAGTCATGGAAAGGGTCACCAGGACTGCATCACTGTCCTCTCTCCCCTGTAGAGCCCAGTTCCATAGTCTCGTTACTGCAGAAGCCAGATGTCTGGCAGGATGCTGAACACATGCTGACTTCCGTGGAAAAAAATGCTGATCTAGATTTTCCCCTCATAAAACTAAACCATCTTCCCCTATATTTACATCACTAGTTCACACTGCTAGAGTTTAATTTTGTATAGGTCTTCTCTGATACTGAAAGAACTTACAGGAAAGGAATCCAAATTATTCTTGGCCATGGCCATCCAAGTTTTAATAACCTATTCAAAGTAAAAAGAGGTTTCATCGGTTACGTACGACGAGAATTCTGTTACTGCAGAGCTTAGAAGGTAAAACCACTCCTTGTGTGGCACAAGGAAAGCCAAATGTATTAAACTGTGCGGCATGGAGGCCAACAGCTGTAGTTTTTTACTATCTCTACAAACTAGAAGACATTATTTACACAATTTGGTGTAAAAAAAACCCCTCAACATCCCCCACAACAATTCGGTGGTCTGCCAGAAAATGATCCCCACAGACACACACTTGGAGTTAGTGGTCTTCAGGTATCAGTTGCTAAGAAAACGTTAATGAACGACACAAACAGGAACGAGCGACAAGGGATTTCATTCGCTTACAATTATCTGGCTCGATGTCCTGCTCTTAGCCAGAAAACTCCTGTTATATTTGTTGTGATTCATTAGGGCTAAGAGACCTGGTTATTAATGAAACAGAAGTGCTCAATTATTCTTCTATGCACTTGGCTGTTGAGCTTTTAACCACAGTAATTATGCTTCACTGGGGCCTCGTTTTTCTCCGCTGACAGCTCCGAATTCATCACACTACCTACAGTGTTTAGACAGTTATTTATATCTGCTTGGGGTGAACACGTCCATCTGGGGCTGGGAAACAAGCAGCGGATTTTCCTAAGTGGTGAATCGATAGTTGAGACTTCAAAGAAGTTTTAATCCAGTTTCTTGGTTTCCCAAAAACACACTTTTGGCTTTCAAAAGCCATCTGATGTATATAATCTAGCCCACATGGCCCTTCCGCAGTGTGCGGACCACCCAGAAACACTTGAGGAAAACATTACCCTAGCGCGACGTCAAAGCCAGCGAAACCTTCTGTTAAGATGTTGGGATGTTCTGGGATTTAAACGTTTGGAGTCAGGTGACAACTGCCCTTTCGTGGTCCCTTTGCAGACAAGCACTGACCTGTGAATTCTTAGAGGGAAGCAAGAGCCTTCCCCGCGGGTGGATGGTGGGTTCTGACATTAAACAGAGCACAGAATGCACCTCCTGTCCAGTCAGCTGAACCATCACTGCTCCTCCACACCCAACCCCAGGCACCACAGAAACCAACCACCTCATATCCTCTTGCATGGTGAGAAACTTTCAACAAAGGACTCTAGTGCTAGGACAACGGGGATGGGTTCAAGCTAAAAAAGGGGAGATTGAGATGAGATCTGAGGCAGAAATCCCTCCCCATGAGGGTGCTGAGGCTCTGGAACAGGTTGCCCAGGGAGGTTGTGGCTGCTCCATCCTTGGAAATGTCTCAGGCCAGATTGGATGTGGCTGCAGGCACCCTGGTCTGGGGAGCGGTGTCACTGCCCATGGCAGGGGGTTGGCACTGGATGAATTCTGAGGTTCCTTCCAGCATAAACCAGTCTGTGATTCTGTGCATGACTACTGACTTTCCAAGCATGAAGTTGGTCAGGTATTGGAACAGGCTGCCCAGGGAGGGGAGGATTTGCTATCCCTGGAAGGATTCAAAACTGTGTAGATGTGGTCCTGGAGACAGGGTTTAGTTGGCAGGGTAGAATGGGTTGATGTTTAGAGTTGATGCTCTTGTAGGTCTCTTCAACCTTAATGATTCTATGATTTTAAGCTTTTTTTCTATGTGATTGCAATTAGGGCATCTAGTTTACTATTATAATTAATTTTTGTTGTTTTATTATCTTTTATTGTTATTTTAATTACTCTTTAAGTACAATTAAGCAGGAAGCTGGGACTGGGTGAACACCAAGGTCCCTTCCAACCTCAAGTAGTCTGTGATAGGAATCTTTGGGGATGCACAGCAGGATGCGTGCCTGGTGGATGCTGGACAGAGCTACTTTTGTTCCAGATTCCTCTGCTTCATGGATTTAAAAATAAAACTGCTCCCTGCACTCCTCACTGTGCGGGCAATTCTGTCTGAGCAGCCCAGCAGTGCCAAATCCCCAGCCAGGAGTCCATTACGGCATCTCTGCCTGTCGACCTCATTGATGCATATTTTATAGAGAGCCTTTCAAACATTCAAACTACCTTGGCTTTCAAGATTCAGCCAGAAATAAACCCTAACCTTGGAGCTCTGCCTTCCCTCAGCGCTCACTGGAAAAAAGGGAAAAGACTTCAGAGCTGGGGAGCTTTGAGGGGAATGGAGGTGGGGCAGAAAAAAGCTCAAGGGAATGATGCAAATGAGGGAAATGTCTCTGGGAAAATTATAGAAGCTCAGTGATGTTGTGATGAAAGGTTGTCAGTGGAGATGGTGACAATTGAAGTGCATTACCCATGGGTGCTGCTGTAATAGAAACAGGTGTTACAGTCCAACCTGTCTGCAGACTGAGCCAGCTGCCAGGAGAGAAATGTCTTTAAAAAAAATAGAGCTGATGGCTGCATTGTTTTCAGTGAGCACTCATTTCTTGTTATTCTCTTCCTTCAGATAAAGAGAAAATGCAGAAATCTGAAAAACTCTTTGAGAGCGAACCCGAGGAAAAGAGTGTTTTGTGTCAATCTCAAGGCATCAGATTTATTTTAGTCTTCATTAAAATGGATGGATTTGAACATTTGAGTGGGAGCAGGAAACATTGGTCACCTTTGGGACCTGCCCAAGGGTACACCTGAGCTACCTGCTCCTTTGGTCTGTCTGACTCAGGACAGAGTTTTCCATTTTGCTTTAAAAATATCTCAAAATCTCTTGTATTGACAAGACATTGTCATAGTTCAGCGCTCTGTCCCCTCATTATTTATGTCTTTTCTTCTGGGGTTTTGTGACCACTTTTTCAGAAGGCAACAGCTCTTCAGGTTCAGGCAATTTAAAAATAAGTGGGGAATATGCTGGCAGAAGTAGCCATTTTTAACCAAAAAGCTTTTTTTGAGAAAGAGGAGTGGCTGATCTAAGCCCGCAGGTTTTATTCAGATGGGTTCTGGCTGGCCGAGCACATCGCTTTGTGAACTGGACGGTGGTTCTGAGCTGAGGATGTGAGCCGGGGTGCAGGAGGAACTCAGCACTGCCTGTTCCCTTCCAGTGTTGTTTTAATCACCCAGAGCTGCAGGGCGCCAGTGCTGGCAGGGATTTCTGCACTCCAGCATAGAAAAAAATTGAGGTAGTTTTGTTTAGCCTTTGTCTGGGTTGTACTTGATCAGGGAGAAGCATTTGGGTTTACCCATTTCTCGCTCATCTGTGTGTTCCCTGGAGGTTCTGAACGCCAGTTATTCACTGGAATCAGCTGTTTGCTTTTCGATCACGTTGTCATCAGTGACTTCAGCTGGTTTTACAGTGGTTTTGCTTTTTAAAGAGTATTTTCATGCTGTCAGAGGACAGTAGGTTTAGGGTTCTGCACGTTAGCCAAAGCCAAACCCTCCGACCGTGCTTGTGTCCGCAGGCAGGGAATGGGTGGGGGTCTGTGCCTTCCCTGACTGCAGAGCTGGATCCCATTTAATGAAGTAACGTAATGACTTTGAGCTGTTCAGAGGTTTTTCAGCAGGACGAATGGTTTAGGAATGAAGCATTTGCTTTTTATCAGCTTGTGACATATGACTTCATCTGAAAAGCAGGTTTGTCAGCTGCTCAGGCTCTGCACAGCAGGGCACAATTCAGAGGCTGGGGGGTGCTTTCTGTGGTTCAACCTGGAAGGTGAAAACTCACCAACACCGCACCCTCCTCTTGCACATTAGCTTACAGGAGAGCAGCTGTGATTCCAGCCCTTTTGTTCTGATGCTCCTTGTTAGTTTTTTAACTGGGAATGGTGGCTGTGTCGTTCTTTTTTTCAGCAAAATTAGGCTTTTTCCTCTGTGTAACCATGGAACTTAAATGCTTTTGGCTAGGAAGTTTGGCTCGTGTGTGTCTGAGGCTCTCCAGGAGAATACAGCACTTCTCAAGAACACCTTTGTGAGGAATCCAGTCAAAGAGAAGACTTCCAGGAAAATAGAAAAGAAACTCCCCAGCAGTTTATTATCTAACAACTGGGAGCAATTTAATAGTGTTGGATGCTTAACATGGAGGAGACCATTAGGAGTCCTCTGGTGCCTTAGCAATAAATCATTCTACAAAACTAATTAGGTATAATTCTGCAAGTCATTCGAGCAAGATCCTATTAAAACCTCTGCTCCTAGGAGACCTGTCATGGAGCTGCAGCATTTACTGGGAACAATGGAGGCAAAAGCATTGCTGTTATCAGGGTGGGCCTCGTTGTTCGCATAAGAGAGTAAATGATGAAGAACTGTCCTGTTGAAATGGTTAGGAAAAACATTTATCAGTCCAGGGGATCTGGAACAACTGATTCTGTTTCTCAAGACACAAATGTCATGGCTCTGTTAAACCATCCCTGTCGTTTGGAGTGTCCATGGAGCAGGAGAGAGGAGTGTTCTAGAGTCAGCCCTGATGAAATGTTTGCAGCAATGCAAATGCAGTTGTTTCTGGGTATCTCACACTGCAACATACTGCTTAGAGCTGATTCTCAAAATCACAGCTGTTTGAGGCTGGGAAAGTCCTCTGAGCCCGTCCAGCCCAGCCAAGGACCTAGCATCTCTACAGTGACCAGACCAGGGGCACTAAGGGCCACAGCCAGGCTGGCCTTCAACACCTCCAGGAATGGGGACTCCACTACTGCCCTGGGCAGTCCATTCCCAGCTCTGATCCCCCTTTCTGTGAGGAAGGGCTTCCTAACAACCAACCTAACCTTCTTCTAGCAGCTTCAGGCCCTGCCCTCTTGTTCTGGTGCTGGTTGCCTGGGAGAAGAGCCTGACCCCGACCTGACTACAACCTCCTTTCAGGCAGTTGTAGAGAGGGAGAAGGTCCTCCCCGAGTCTCCTCTTCTCCAGGCTACACACTCCTAGCTCCCTCAGCCTCTCCTCATCAGCCTTTCCCTCTAGTCCCTTCTGCAGCCTCGTTGCTCCTCTGGACCTGCTCCAGCACATCATTTCTTTCGTTTGGGCTGCGCCTGGCAGATGGTTAAGTGCAGTAGCTATGCTGGTGTGAAAAGGGTACCGAGTGTGCCAGAGCAAATTTGTATGTGCCTCATGCACTTGGTTGATGTCTCACTTTGTATGCAAGAGCAGGAGCAAAAGTCTCGGGAGACATTGTAAAACCCTCTGCTTCCTAGTAACTGTTTTACTGTCAGTGTGTTCATAAAACAGCCACAAAATCCCACTCCAGCAAGTTCTGATGCAGAGCTCACAAGTGTTAGTTTGCAAAAACTTTCTTGACTTTTGATTTTAATTACAGTTTTTTTAAAGAAACATTTAAAGAGAAGGGCTGAAGTATGCAATTAGCTACCTGAGAAGTGGAAGAGACGGGTGACAGCCTGTTTTCACTTTCTGAAAGGAGAGAAACATGATCATCTGCTCTTACAAGTAATAGTGTAACCTCAAAACCTTGGCCCCATTTCCAAGTGGCTGCCTTCAACATTATCAGAGAGACCTCTGCCAACAAAAGGCTTGTGGAAGAATTTTACCTGTGGGGTTTTTTTTTCCCCAATTATAATGTTAATTACTCGTTTTTTCATTCTCCTGTTCAAGTTTGTAGTTAGAACTGCTGTAGCTTAGGACTAGCTGCAGTGAGCTGCTGGATCATTGAAGAAAATCACTGGGAAGAGGCTCAGCTAAGAGCCTGTGGTGCTGCCCAGGAGAGCAGCAGATGCTACGAAGAACAAAGCAAGAACTAGGATGGCTTGTTTTGCCCACATAGCAATAAGGAGTCTACACAGCTCCACGCGTGCTGGTGATGAATATTGAGGGAAGAGTTCAGGGTTATCTGAATGTGGAGCTTGTTCCTTTAAATTGATGGAATGCACTAGCAGATGTGCTCTTGCTCTTTGCTCCTGATTTCTATAGGTGAAGTCTTCTCTAATACTGTTCTTTGGGCTTTCCTCAAGTCTCTTTTTTACAGAGCTGCTTTCAATTGACTTAGCCTTTGTTTTAGTCCCCATCATGTCCTTGTCAGACCTTGCAAGAGCAAGGACAACTTCAGTGGTATGGTAGCAGCACAGGTAATGTCACGTCCAGCTGCCAGTCCTTAATGAAAGGGAAATTCAATGTAATAAGGGAAGTTTTACCTTCCGTAGAATCAGAGAACTATTTAGCTTGGAGGAGACCTTAAAGTTCATCTAATTCCAAGCTCCTTGCACGAGACCAGGCTGTTCAGAGCTCCATCAGTGTGCATGTAAGTTGGTTAATAAGGAACATGGTAATACAGAGAAACTGCCTTCATTTAATTAATTGTAATAATAATAATTCTTGCTATTTTTCTTTTCAGTTGGCAAAAAAAATTCGTGAGAAGTTTAACCGTTACTTGGATGTCGTGAATCGTAACAAGCAAGTAGTGGAAGCGTCATACACTGCTCATCTCACGTTGCCCCTGACTGCCATCCAAGACTGCTGTACTATTCCACCATCTATGATGGAGTGAGTATCTCAGTCAAAAGTCTCTTCTGCTGTCGGTTGATATGTGAAGAACAAATATTATCTCTTTGCAAAACAGCCTGTATCCTCTGCCACTCTTGATAACCCTGGAAAAGAGGAAGACAGCACTTCAGAGCTGCTCTTTGTCTTCTCTTTGTATTCTTTCACACATCTAACAAGGAGCTCTAAACAGGGAGCTCTGAACAAGAACTTGTACTCAGCTCTGATGGGTTGTAATATGAAACAAAAAGCAGTAAGTTCCTTCAACCCCTAATTCTTCTGTACAAAATGAATGTCAGATCCAAGATCCCAGTTTTACACTGGGAAAGTTCTTACCCCAAGAAACTCTTCTGAAGCTGGTCACAGGACTTCTGAATTACTATTTCTTTCCTGTCAGGTGCCGTAACCAAGATCTACAAGTTGGTCAGTGCATCACATGCTGAAAATGCTGCGTCACAGTTTAATTGGGTGGACACGCTGCTGTTTGATGCCCCAAGTTTTACCCTAATTGAGTTCATTGCTCAGAAATGAGCAGGCAGTTGGCTGTTTTTCATCGTGTTCTGTTATGCTGGAAGCTCATAGTTTTCTAGTTGTAGGAAGGTGTGAGATGGAAGATCTGATTGCTTTCCTCAACAAAAGTGCGGTAGTTTCTTTTAAATTATCAATATTTTAAATATTCCACATGTGCTAGTAAAATAAAAGGAGTAACCTACACTTTATGCAAAGCTTGAGTACAGAGTGTGTATTCATTGTTTATACCTCGGTCTGATTTGAAAACATTTTAGAGTAAGGTAATTGGGATAATAAATATTAAAAGTTCTTTGTGCACTGGAACAACGTAAGAGCTCTCAATGGCAGCGGGCTTTCATCGTCCCTCAAGTATGGCGTTCACCCCTGTTTATCTAAGGACTGCGGATATTCCTGCATCCATGTAGGCAGTAGGGACCTGTGTCTGGAGAGAGAGGCCACTTACTGCGTTTGTGTGTGTTTTGATTGGAACACAAGTAAGAAATCTCAGTAGGTTTAAGCCTCAGGAGACTCCGGTGAAACTGAAGACCTTGATTTTGGGTTGTGCATAGATTGGTGGTCTTGGGGCAGTTCTCATTGGGCAAGGTGCCTGTAAGGTGTTCAAGGGCCAGGCTGTCAGCAGACCTTAGTAGAAAGGTGAAGAATTGGTTGAGGATGGAAACCTTTCTTCCCTCTGATCTCTGCATGCAGGAACCACCAGCCAGCAGTAACCCCTTCCAAGCAAGGGGTGAGGAGAAGGAAGAATGAGGACATCAGTATTGCACAAGTTTTTATTAAAATATAAAAGGAGAGATCTGCTCTTAGTCTGGAAACTTTGATGAATTTCCTGTCACTTTGCTCTGCAGAGTGTCTTACTGGGAAGTTCTATGGAAGTGGATTTATCCATGGTGGACTGACACAAGTCCATTGCCATTACACAGAATCACAGAACATTGGGGGTTGGAAGGGACCTTGAAAGATCATCCAGTCCAATCCCCCTGCTGCAGCAGGATCACCTAGATCCAGTCACACAGGAGCATGGCCAGGCGGTTTTTAAACGTCTCCAGAGAAGGAGACTCCACAACCCCCTTGGGCAGCTGGTTCAATGCTCCATCACCCTAACTGTGAGGAAGTTCCATCGATGCGGAACCTCCTCTGTTCCAGCTTACACCCATTGCCCCTTGTTACATGCTATTGGCTTTCACAGCGACAAGCCCAAATGACTTAAGTTTCCATGTGACTGTGATTCCAGTCCACAGTGATTAGTTCTAAATTAAAACTAACAGCCTGTCTGTTTTCAGTTGCTGTATTGTATCCAGCATATACCAGCCTAACTAGTATCAGTACTAGCAGTCACATATTTGTTCTCCTTGCCAAGGCAGGTTTGTGCAATGGAACTAATTTGCTTTGGAAAATGGTAAAAATAAATCAGTTAGAACGTGCAAAACCAACTGGATGAGGCAGTGCAGTTGGTGGCTGTTGAGTGGTTTTGGCAGAGACTTTTCCACAGGCTTAGTTCAGCAAACATTTAATCATGTGCTCATGTTCCTCTGGTTTACCAAAGCGTTTAAACGTGTGCTCTTGTAGATGGAAGTGTATCGTACGCTGGAGAATAGGTGCATGTACCGCTGGGTGGATGTGACTTGCTAAATTGGAGTGGCAGAGCTGTGTGGTTATCCTTCAGTTTTTGGTGCTCCTTCCTTCAGATGTTTGCATTTCCAGTTTAACCTAATCGAGGTATGGGCATGTAAAACCACGATGAGACAGACAACAGCTGGGAAGAGCGGGTGGGGCTCTGAGGAGGATGGTGTCTGCCCTACAATCTAGGCTGTAGGGTTAGAACCTGGGGACTCACTCCTTTTCCTAGGGCTGTGTGCCGCATCGATTCGGAAGTGCCTGTAGCACTTGAGAAGAGGCATTGCTCCATCCAGACAGAGTTAACATGGGCTCTTAGCAAAACCGATCGGTAAGCTGATGGGAGATAAGGAAAATGGCTGTCAAGTGACAGGCGTCTTCTAAGCCTTGACGAAATAAATCCCTGCTGGAAGACTGAGGCTTTGTATTGCCTCGCCAGCAAAACCATGAGAAACAAGAGTTCATGTGTCTCCAGACATTTCATATCATGATTGAACTGGGTGGTTATTTACAAGACAATGTTTTAATTAAAGTATCTTCCTTCTTAAGAGGATAAATACCTTTGTGTGCAAGATAATGTCTCCTCTTTGTCATGCCTGAGGCACTTCATTCCTGAGAAAGCCCTGGATAAGTCCTCAGGAAATCTTGGAACTGAAGTGGCCTGATGCCTGTGGGGTATGAATGGGGCTAGAGCTGAGTTATCAGCAAGAGGGTAGGGGAAGGAATAAGCACTTTTTATTTATTAGAGGTACTAAGCACCTTCACTGCACCTTCAGTGGACCTCACAGGATAAATGTTACAAGAAGTGTCTCAGCAGGGACTTGCTAAAGGAGTTTCAGGGAGTGGGTTTGGAATCCTTAGCTTTACGTGGCCGTGTAGTCTTGACTGGTGAATGACAAGTGAAACAGCTTTTTTTCCTAAAGATGCTTTTGGACTGGATGGCAACATGGAGATCAAATAGGTGGCTTCCATTGAACACTTGCAGATGAAAGACAATTAAACTCTCCACACAGAGAGTAAGTCTGATGATGGGTGTGATGTTTTAGTCATCTACCTGGTATACAAACTGCCTTGTTAAGGGGAAGCTGTAATTGATGTGAGCTGGCTCTTGTAGGAGCCTTCCAAAGCAGCTTTATTTAGTTCCAGTCTTGCCAGGTGAGTTAAGTCCTCAAGATCAGTGCACATGAAGATAGAGTTGTGAGTATGTACTTTACAGACTTGATGCAAGAGAACACTCCAGTGGTTTCTTTCACATAGCCCAGCATATCTGCACTAAGATGACCCTCTAAAAAAAAAGAGGTTGTAACCTCTTACTGAGATGCACTTGGGAGGAAATGTGGCTGCTTGTCAGAAAAAATAGTGATGCTTTTCAAGGGAGACCAAAAAAATCTACCGTGACCTGGGGGTTCAGTCGTCCTCCCCTTATACCCAGCTGTAAGACCCATCACAGGCTGATGTGCTGCAGGATTTCATGTCATAGAATCACAGAATCATCATGGCTGGAAAGGACCAGCCTCCACCCAACAGTTCCCTAAGCCCTAGACGATGGCCTCAAGTGCTGTAGTTACTCAGTTTTTAAACACCTCCAGGAATGGGGACTCCACCACCTCCATGGGCAGCCTGTTCTAGTGCCTGACCACTCTCTCAGTAAAGAACTTCTTCCTCAGTGTCTGTGAGAGAAGGTAGGGAATGGTTTCCTGCAGTGCCTGAGTCAGAAGACAAGGGCAGAGTGATAGCGCTGGGAAGCTGCCCCATATGGTACCTCACTGCTGTGAGGGATGGTGGGGCCAACCACAGTCCCCTGATAACCTAACACCTGCAGACAGGATGAGAACACAATCATGTGTGGGTGGAAACATTCCCCTTTCGCTTCACTCCTACTTTAGAAGACAGAAATGAATTTCACTGCTTGTTTTTATGGAAAGTTGTCCAGGGTCTCCAAAAAACATTTGTTCAGGGCTGTGTTGCCATTCATTAGTGCTCCTGCTGCTGATGCACATTTCAAGGCAGCTGAAATTCTATTTTTATTGAACTCTGCTGATAAAACCTCAGGGAAGGAATTTATCTAAATTTGTGCACACAGACAGAGCAGGGAAATACTTGTTGGAAAAACCTCCTACTTGGCAGCGCCGCGTTACAAACGTTAACCGGGCTGTTTGAGTAAGTGGGTTTGCAAACCTATTTTTGAGAATCATTTACTCCCTGACTGTGATACCGCCCTCAGAAGTGGTCTGTTTTTTTTGAACCAGATGGTTCAATATTTGCTAATGTGGTTCAGTTTTTATCGCGGCTCTCTCTGTGTTTATCTTTCCTCTCCGGAGCAGTTAAGTGGGAGATAACGGGAATCCCATTCAATTCCTTCAGTTGCTGGAATATCTGAAGAGCTGCACTTGCAAAGGAGAAGTGGGTGAGCCACGTTAAATGAAATTTAAGATGTATTTGCTGTTTCTGCAGAATATCAGGCTACAGTAATGCCTGTGGATTTCCAGAAAGTGTAGGGAGGGCTGGGGGGGACTAGGAGGATATTTTGATAAGGAGAGGCTGAGGGAGCTCGGGTGAGCTTCCTGGAGGAGTCTCAGGGGGGACCTTCTCCCTCTCTACAACTCTCTGAAAGGAGGTTGTAGTTGGGTGGGGTCAGGCCCTTCTCCCAGGCAACCAGTGCCAGGATGAGAGGGAGGGTCAGGTTGGATGTTAGGAAGCCCTTCCTCAGGGAAAGGGTGATAAGAGCCTGGACTGGACTGCCCAGGGCAGTGGTGGAGTCCCTATCCCTGAAGGTGTTGCAGGCCAGCCTGGCTGTGGCCCTTAGTGCCCTGGTCTAGGTGATTGTGATTCTGAGTATAGTGCTAATCTTGGCATGACCTTCTTTTGTCCACAAAATGTAGCAGGTATATAGGAAATTGCTCTTGGACTGCTGCTTTTACTTCCTAAATGTGGCCAAGTTCCTCGTGAAACAGTTGTAGAATCGTTTATTATGGGGTTGCAGTCCTTCTTCCAATACTGCACCGTCCTTACACTTAAGAGTAATTGTAGCTGTGACTGGACCACTCAAGGTGCAGTGTCATGAGTGCGGAGTGCAGGAGTACCATCATCTCCCTAGTTCTACTGGTCACACTATTGCTGATTCAGGCTGAGGATGCTATTGGCCTTTCATGCCTCCTGGGCACCCTGCTGGCTCCTGTTCAGCCGGTTGTCAGCCAGTCCTCCCAGGTGCCTCTCTGCCAGGCTGCTCTCCAGCCACTCATCCCTCAGTCTGTAGCTACAGGGGGTTATTGTCATCAAAATGTAGGACCCTGTACTTGGCCTTGTAAATCATCAGGAGCTTTTATTTTTTATTTAAATTATTCATAAAATCATTGTTTTTCCAACCTGTTTGGAAGCAGTAGGAACCACGTATTTAACTATTTACCCAAGTATGTAAATGATGGGGTAGATTCTTGCCTCACAATCCTGAAATCCCGCTAGCGAGCAGCAAAGGAAACGCGGAATTTTTGATGCGCTTACATAACACCATTTGCATGCTGAAATCAGATTGCAATTCCTGTGAGCAGAAAGAAAGGCAAAGAACTGAATCTTAAAACAATGCCAACTCCAAGCGTCGTTTTTTTCTCCGCAGCCCCCTCATTTTCCCCTGCGCCCAAACCGGCCAAAAGAGGTTGATTTACACTGGAAATTCAGGCCGAGCAAAATCCAATTGGAGCTCACTTGAGCGCCGTTTTGATGTGAGATTCAAAGCTTCTTGCAAGTGTATTTTATCTTCTCCACTTGCTGATCCTCCTGCTTGTAAATCCTGTTGAAGGAGAATAAAAATGAGCGCAGCCTGATGGGAATTTGATGTCTGAAGTTCAAAGCACTTTGCACATCAGAGCAAATGTCAATCAAATGAACATCTTGCAAGCCAGGCAGGGAGTGCGTTTTTCCATGGGGAGGAGATCAAAGTGGGAGTTGCAGCTCTGTTTGCTCCCCTGGGATGCAGTTTCGATCAGTTGTTCATTAAAGGGAATCCAGAAGGAAGGGCCTTGCAGACGAAGGCAGAGGAAAGGGGGGTGAGGGGGAGCACGCCTGTCTTGAATCTGAGTTTTGGTCGGTGTCTTTTAGAATTGTGAAATGGTTGGGGTTGGACAGGACCTCAGGGATCACCGAGTCCCAATCCCCTGACGTTGGCAGTGGCACCTCTCACCAGACCAGGGTGCCCAGACCCTTATCCAACCTGGCCTTGAACAGTTCCAGGCATGGAGCAGCCACAGCCTCCCTGGGCGACCTGTTCCAGTGTCTCAGCCCCCTCACAGGGAGGAATTTCTTCCTGTATCTAATCTAAATCTCCCCCCTCCCAAAGCTGAGGGGGTTTTTTTTGCATCCAAGTCCTTTGCCATGCTCCAGTAAAACTTGTAGTGGCAATAGGGGTTTTGTAGGTGAAACATTGATTCCTTTGGCAATGGATTTGGGGCTGCCGGAGCACCTGTAGTGGGACAGTTGAGGATGAGAACTTGCCTTTTTGGAAGGTAAAAAATTCTGACAGAATTTGAGCTGCTGTTTGGGGTGCAGTTTGTGTGAGCAGTGACTTCTGGCTTAGAGCAGAGCAAGGTTCCAGATGATTTGGAATTAAACCCCGTCATTTACTGCCTTGGTTCCACGACATGAATAATGTTAGTTGCTAACAAGGTATCCTCTTGCCATCACTAATAGGTTTTGATGAGAGCTCTGGGACAATTAGCCAACATCCTGAAAAGTCATTATTTCCCCCTAAGAGTTGGTGCTTTAGTATTCCTTGGAAATTATTCCTTTAGCACAGAGCCGTTTAATTTGCAGGCTCCTGCTCTTCTCCGTCTGCTTTGTGAAAGCCGTGCTTTATCAGTCTGCCTTCATCTTGAGACCCTTCAGCCAACAAAAACTCAACAACGTTGTTCTTGCTTGGTAAGAGCTGTGATTTTTTGAAGTGGCCACATTTTAACGGGGATAGGAAAAGACGCAGTCTTGATCCCAGAACTACGTTGCTGTGAAATGTCTTCTCCTCAGTGGAGAGGACGTTGCCAATAATTTCAACAAGGGGCTCCCAGCAGAGTGGATGAGCCCATGCAGAGCCCCACACCATCACAGTTTGGCTGCTTTTAGTGTCTTTTGGTGTCTGACATAGCATAATTGTTAGGTGGAGGGTGAGCACAGAAGTGATTCCTGTGCCAAAAGACTGAGGTATGTAAAATATTTGTAAAGAGACGAGCGAGAGAATTTGGATACAGACTGTTCTGGGACTCCCTGAACGGTCCAGGGATGATACTCTCATCATCTACATTTGCTGGAGCGAGTGCAGAGGAGAGCAACAAAGCTGGTGAAGGGCCTGGAGAATAAATCTTGTGAGGAGAGATTGAAGGAGTTTGAGGAAGAGGAGGCTAAGGGGAGACCTCAACACTCTCTACAGCTATCTGAAAGGACATTGTAGAGATGTTGGTGCTGGTCTCTTCTCACAGCTAGTTAGCGACTGAACCAGAGGGAAGGGCTTCAAGCTCCAAAAGGGGAGGTTTAGACTAGACACCAGGAAAAAGTTGTTCATGGGGAGAGTGGTCAGGGACTGGAATGGGCTGCCCAGGGTGGTGGTTGAGTCCCTATCCCTGGATGTGTTTCAAAGCCACTTAGATGTAGTGTTGGGGGATCTGATTTAGGGGTGACCTTGTAGAGTAGGGTTAATCCCAAGGGTCTTTTCCAACTTGAATGATCCTATGATTCTATGTGGTAGAAGGTTTGTAAATTGAAAATGTATTTTCTCCCAAATATTCATATATTAAAATCTGACTGAAATAGGTAGAGCTGTTGAAGCTGCATTGTATTCTATATAATGGTAGAATTGGTTTGCAACTTAAATGGTAGAAGGTTTGTGACTTTATTTAATATGGGGGGGAAATACTTTTTATAGTAAAACTATTGACTGAACTGGGTGCAGCTGTTCAAGCTGCATTTATTCTACCTAATTTTTAAAGTGTGTGAAGGGCAGTTAATTATTTCTGAATCTGCACAACTTTGAAAAATTGTTAAGTCTGACTTAGAGAAAGGATCAAAAAATGTTGGTGCCTCAGCAACTCTTAACTGTTCTCTGACAGCTTCATCTCCTTTAAGAATAACGGTTTCAGATGCCTGTGGTGTTGATGGACATGGATTGAACTCATTTTAAAGCGTAGAGAGATGTTGTTTTTATTGATATTGCTATGTGGCAGTGAAATTATTAAAATGAGGCAGTTAATAGTAAGAATCACTCTTTGCGTCTTCACACATTGAGCTTGATTAGAGCTTTTTCAAATAGAGCCTTTGGTCTGATGAACTCTGGCTCTTGGTACAGTGAGACTTCTTGCAGCTCTACAAGGATCACACAAATTAATCTGATGTTAAGACCAAAGGATTCAGTGTCTAAGGTTTGGTTGTACCTTGGTATCAAAAATTGTGTTAGTGTTGAGAGTTTAAAATTTTATTAAAGGGTTGAATATTAAGTTCTCTGCACAGAGTCTAGAAGTCAAGACTTTGAGAAGGCTCTGCTGGATTCCTCACTCAGAAGATATGTTAAACCTCTGATTTGAACAAAAGGATAAATTATCATCATCTCAGTCTTAAAAATGGTGATAGTGACGTGAATGGTGCAGCGGATCCAGAGGAGCAGCAAGGCTGGGGAAGGGACTGGAGGGAAAGTCTAATGAGGAGAGGCTGATGGAGGTTGGGGGTGTTTAGCCTGGAGAGGAGGAGACTCAAGGGGAAGGAGGTTGTAGTCAGGTGGAGGTCAGGCTCTTCTCCCAGGCAGCTAGTGCCAGGATGAGAGAGCAGGCCCTGAGGCTGCCAGGGGAGGGTCAGGTTGGATGTTAGGAAGCCCTTCCTTAGGGAAAGGGTGATCAGAGCCTGGAATGGACTGCCCAGGGCAGTGGTGGAGTCCTCATCCCTGGAGGTGTTGAAGGCCAACCTGGCTGTGGCCCTTAGTGTCCTGGTCTAGGTGATCGTGATGATGTTACGTGCTGGGCTGGACTGGATGAGCTCAGAGGGCTTCTCCAGCCTCAATCATCGTGTAATTCATGAACAGAAGTCAAACTCGTGGCCTTATGCTGCAGCAGTGCTGCTCACAGTGAGCTCCAGCCTTTCTCCCGGGAGCCTGTGTCTGCTTTGGTAATGCTGAAATTCCTGCAAGTGGATCCAGCCACCTACAGAGGTGGTGATCTTAAGCCTGCTAACAATTTATCTTCTTCAGTTAGTTTTCGCTTCTAAGTTGTTAAAGTTTTTCCTGTGTCCCACATGCGAGGACCCCATAAACCCAGAGATGGAGGCGCTCGGCAAATCCTGCATCTGGCTGACTCAGGGTTGTTGCGGCTACGTCCCTGTAGGATGGAGTTATTTTGACTTGGGCTGAAAGAAAATACATTGGATTAGGAGAGTTTTAGTTTGCTTGAAAAGCCTTGTTTCCTGTGGTCATAACTTGAAATTTCCTTGCGGTAACCGATTCCATCTGTCTGTGGGTTTTGTTTCTGCTAATTGTTGTTTTAAGGAGATGGTAGGAGGGTTTTATTTTAGTGCCTGTGTCTACAAACCCGAGCCATTATAGCTAAGACCCTAAAATCAGTGTTTTCTCATTCTTACTGGGCAGTTAAATAATTTTCCATTCATTAAAATCTTCAACCAGAAGGATCTTCATGCCTGAAAGGCCAGTGAAGGCTCTTGGTCCAGTATGGGATGTTATCAACACATTGATAGTAGAAAAATTCTCTGATACAAAGTAGTGTTTTGAAGCACCAGACTGACTACAAGCTAGATGTCATCAAAGTGTCTGTGGTCACAAACTTTGTAAACAAGTAAACTTGGCTGAATTTAAGTCCTTGAAAGCTTCAGAAGTGTTTCCCGGGTTAGTTATAACCCCTTTCCAGGGTTAGTTATAACCCTTAAGAACCCTTTAAAATCTGTTCAGGCATTGATTTATTTATATTTTATCGCCATTAAATGTGCACTAGAATACTTTTGCATGATGAACATATTTGAGTTGTTTAATGAAAATATGAAAAAGCTTGAGGATGTCAGGTACCTATGGAAAGCAAGTCCTCAAGTTTTTGTGTGGAAACCAGGTTTGCAACCATTCTATTAGATCTTTCTCCTAAAGAGAGAATCCTCTTCCTGCAAGATGCCTGGAATAGTTACTTTTAAAGCTCTGGGATCATCATTTCTTCATGGACCCTTGGCCAAGAAGGCTAATGGCATCCTGGGGTGGATTAGAAGAGGGGTGGTTAGTAGATTAAGAGGGGTTCTCCTCCCTTGCTACTCTGGCCTGGTGAGACCACATCTGGAATATTGTGTCCACTTTGGGGCCCCTCAGTTCCAGAACGGCACAGAGCTGCTGGAGGGAGTCCAGTGCAGAGCCACAGAGATGGTGAAGGCAGCGGAGCATCTCCCTGCTGAGGAAAGGCTGAGGGAGCTGGGTCTCTTGAGCTTGGAAAAAAGGAGACTGAAGGGTGACCCCATGAATGTTGATAAATATCAAAAGGATGGGTGTCAGGAGGATGGAGTCAGGCTCTGCTCAGAGTCACCCACTGATAGAACAAGGGGCAACAGGTGTGAGCTGGAACAGCAGAGATTCCACATTAATCTGAGAAGAAACTTCTTCATGGTGAGGGTGACAGAGCCCTGGAAGGGGCTGCCCAGGGGGACTGTGGAGTCTCCTTCTCTGGAGATGTTTCAAACTTGCCTGACCATGTTCCAATGGGACTGGATCTAGGGGATGCTGCTGTGGCAGGGCAGTTGGACTGGATGATCTTTCAAGGTTCCTTCCAATCCCTAACATGCTGTGATTCTGTGTCAGAGTCTTCAAGAGAAGTATTTTTCCCTGCAATTTCAAAACACTGCGTTTCCGCTGTTTAAGAGGTGATGTTTATAGTTTTAATTGGTTACAGGTGTAATGAATTACGGGTTTAATAGGTGATGTTAGGTTGCTAACCCTGTCATTGTCATTTCAGATTTGATGGAAACTTTAACACCAACGTCTCTAGAACTATTAGCTGTGACAGACTGTCTACCACTGTCAACAGCAGAGCCTTCAATCCTGGACGTGACTTAAATTCTGGTGAGTAGCATACTTGGGGGTTTTTTTAATTCTGTTGCAGGATTTTTCCCCCATTAGACTTAAGATTTCCTCAGCACAGAGAATTAGCATTGATTGCCATAGCAACAGGCTCGTGCTTCTCCTGGAAACTGTCACAGTGCTCTTAATTTGAGATTTCATGATTGAAAGATGATACCTAAAATAATGCCCTCAGTCTAAGTCCTTTACAAAAACGTCATGAAGATTTTATTCCAGCCTTCCCATGGATAATTTTGTTGTGGTTTATTCACTTCTGATTTTTTTTTTTATTCAAGGCTCTGTCCTTCCTAGGCCTGTCTGCTTTGGCATCACTAGTGGCAGCTGCTGAAGGGGCCGCGCAGAGAACTTTTCTCTGATCTCCTGAGCTGAGTTCAGCTAACATGAGGCTGTTCGCAGCGATATGCAAAAAATCTGCAAAGACTAAGGACCTCCTAAGAGATTTCCTTTCTTTGTTTTGTCAGGGCATTTCCATCTTGACAGTAGTGCCTTTGCTTGACACACTTAAAAGAGCTAGAAATATGCTCCCAGCCAAAAGACTTGTGACTTAGCCCTGAAAAATTCAGCTTTTGGGCCTCCAGTGCAGCAGGGGTTTCTTTTTTCATTTATTTTCTTCCTGTTTTTTCCTTCTGCATCCCACTCAGTTTGAATTAGTACATGGAATTCAGATTTTTCAGGCCTAGGTTTGTCTGGCTGTTCCACATTCCAGCCCCTTAATGTTGTCAAGTAGTGAACACTACAGGCTTTGGTTGTAGGTTTGATTTAGTAGAAGTTTGGGTTTTTTAAACAAATAATGGAGACTTGAGAGAACTTTTAAAATTAATTTTCATGTGTCTTGGAATTAAATACTGATTTTTAAAATTATTATTTTACTTGACTGGTGATGTGGCACATCCTCCACTCCACCATCACCACGCGCAGAACATTTGCAATGGAAGAACCCCAAACTTCTCCTCAACATCAGAAGGACACAGAACTTTTGAAAGGTGTCCAGAGGAGAGCAACTCCAAGGATCAGAGAGCCTGAGCACGTCCTCTCTGAGGACAGGCTGAGCAAGTTGGGGTTGTTCAGCCTGGAGAAGAGGAGGCTCCCATGTGACCTTCCAGCAGCTTTCCAATCTCTGAAGTGGGATCCAAGAAAGTTGGAGGAGGGCTTTTGACACGGGTGGTAGCAACACGACAAGGGGAAAGGGTGTCAGACTTGAAGAGGGGAGACTGAGGCTGGATATGAAGAACAAGTGCTTTGCTGTGAGGGTGGGGAGATGCTGGAACAGGTTGCTCAAGGCAGTTGTGGCTGCCCCATCCCTGTAAGTGTTCAGGGCCAGGTTGGCTGGGGCCCTGAGTAACTTGCTCTGGTGAAGGTGTCCCAGCCTGTGCAGGGGCGTTGGAACTGGATGATCTTGAAAGCCTCTTCCAACTCTGGCCATTCTGTGATTCTCTCATAACCCCTCTCAGTGTGCACCCTTCTTACAGCTTTGCTTCCTGGATTCCTAATGAAATCTTAAAGGAAAAAGCAAAAACCAGAAACCAAATGAACAGTCCCCATGGGTTCCTATTCCATCCCATCCCCTGTATTCCACATCTTGAGTGCAGGTGCTGGCCAGAAAAGCTAATTTCCTGATGTATGTCTCATCACTATAATTTGTGTAGTGTTTCCTATCCCAAACACAGACAGGCTTTGTTCACTGCCTGGGCTTTGTTCTACTCATAAGCTCCCTCTTCTTCAAAATACCAACAAAACCCGCTGTTTATTCTTAGTAAAATAACAGTTAAAATCTGATGCCATTGTTGACGAATTGAAATAATTTTTGAAAGCAACTTTTCAGGCCCTGACAGAACAGCAAATCATCAAATTAATCAGCTAGTGGCTTCTATTTAAGTAGCAATCCATCCTTTTTCTACTGCAGAAGATCCTGAAGTAGTAAAGAAATACTGCTTTGTCTGCTGGAAAACAAACAAGCTCTGATTTCCCTCTTTTTTTTTCTTTTGAATTTCTGGTTTTAATTCTCAGACAGACAGGTGAGTGCACGTTCAAGCTTCTCTCTGTCCTGGCCTGACAGTAGGACTTGAGTCTCCTCTTCCCTTGCCTCTGGCTTGAAAGCTTCCTGATGAAAGTAGCTTCTTCAAAACCTGGCACTGGCAGATAAGGCCGGCAGGAGGAAACAGGGAATTGGAGCGATAGGAAGTGCTTCAGGATTTATTGACAGCAGCCTCTCCTCCGGCCTTCCTGTTAGCAGCCTTTGGGGAAAGGGATTTTAATGGTGAGAAAATGCCTGTAAGAGAGAGATGGAAGGGGAATTGTGGAGTGATGCAGAAAAATGAGATGGAAACAGGAGCTGCTACTGGTTAAACAGCTAGTGAAATAAGAAGTTTTCTGTAGTCTTCGCCTCATTGTGTGAAGGTGTTGGAAAGTCTGCGAAATGGTGATGCCCACCTCCCCTTCCCTGCTCCTCAGCTGAGAACATCTAAACCAGGTAAGCTCCACCACCCTGGCCACAGAACAGGGGACTGGTGTGGCCTCAGGGAAGGGTCGTTGTTAGCGGGGTCAAGCGGAGTAATGCTGGTGGGGAGCTGCCCATCACCCATATCCAAAGCACTCTCCCTGCATCACTGTGCAAGTATTTGGGGTTTGGACAAACTGGCCAAGGCTGTGGGGCAGGTGGCTGAGTGTTTGTTTTGTGGATGGAGGGTATTGGTAGTATCTGTAGCTCTTGGCTCTGTAGTCATGGGCCATGACCTGTTGTGCCAAAAAAGCATCCTCTGCCCAGAGGAATTCATGGTCTAAGACAATAGTTGGCTTGAGACAGCAGACTGGGAAGCGGTTTTGGTCAGAAAGACAAAGTGCAGTCAGTGCACCAGTGTCATAGAATCATAGAATCATTAGGGAGTGGAAGGGACCTTGAAAGATCATCTAGTCCAATCCCCCTGTCACAGCAGGATCACCTAGACCAAGTCACACAGGAACACATCCAGGCGGGTCTCCAGAGAAGGAGACTCCACAACCTCCCTGGGCAGCTTGTTCCAGTGCTCTGTCACCCTCACTGGGAAGAACTTCCTTCAAAGTGTCCTTAGAGCTCAGAAGGTGGATGTCAGGTTAGAAATGGGTTTTGGAAATACTTAGTACTGTCTCATGAAAACCTTGTGAATTTTTTCATAGTTGTGCAGTGACACCACTCCTCTTGGTGGACTCACTCAGGAGAGAGCATTTTGCCTGCACAGGGCTGTCTCCTTATAAACCTACATGTGTGTATTCCTGTCTCTAAACCAAAACCACCTTTGAAAGAGAAGAAAGATCAAACAAGAAACTCTTCAAATGTCATATTTCTCTTACTTCTCTCCTTACACAGAGCTAGTGAGGATTGTCTACTGCACTTGGAACTGTGCCTCAGCCGGGTTTATTTTTCTGCATTAAAATGCCTGAGAGTTGTTGGTCCCTCTGGGTCTTTGTGTGGTGGTTTTGGTCTCATGCTTGTTTAGACTTAGAGGCAGGATGGGAATCCGTGGCCTGTCCATCGACCAGGTTGTCCTTCCAGATGGGTCAATCATTTCATTCTTCATGTAAAACCATAACAGTAAGAAAGCCCACTCTCTAGTCCCACCCAAGTTTCACAATATCAATAATCCAGCTATAAAAAGCTCTCAGCCAAACACAGATCTGAACTCTGCGCTGTCCCACCTCAGTCTCAATTGTTGAAATGTTGATCTTGGCTTGCTCAGCCAAGAAAGTGGGAGCAGAGTGGTGAAGCTGTAGGTGTTGGAAGGGAATGGAATTTGCACCGCAGACTCTGGGCAAACCACAGGAGCAGAGCCTGGGAGAGCCCCTGGTGCGGGCACAACCTCAGTTTCTGCCGTGACCACTGTACTGGGGAGGGGAAGTGGAGCCCAGAAAACTTCTAAAAATAAAGGACTTTTTATTTTTTAAATTATTTTGTCAAGATTCTCTTGACTTCTTAGAATATAAAGAGTAAATATTAATTATGGGAATGATGAAGAAGAAATAGACGTATTTCTCTTTTCTCACCCCTTCAAATTAATGATTTTGCCACATATTGTCATGATTGTGAGGTTTTTTGGTCCACATTTTCCTTTAATGTAGTTTTTTCTGGCCATATTTTTTCTTGATTGTGAATTTTTTTGACACATATTCTCTTGAATGTGAATGATCTTTCTTATTTGAAGGGCTGATAGTTTAAAACATGGAGTGCCCTCGTCATGTTCCTTATGTTGCTGTGGTTTCAGCTGATAGTTAAAATAGTTGGGAGGTTGAGCAGAAGAGTTAATGCCCCCACTCCAAATCCTTTTAATCAAGGAAGCTGGGCTCATTCCTTCAAATGAAAAGGTTTTTTATTTCTTTCCCCTTCAGAGTGAAAAGAGCTCCCAAGGCAGGAGCTGGGCTCCATCCTGCCTCGTGCCATCAACAGAATTTTAATGGGGTTCGAGCTGCAGAGCCTTTTCTTTATGGTGAAAATACCTGAGCCTAGAATACGGTGTAACTTAGAAACCCCTCAGATTTTGACTTAGAAAACCCTACATCAGATTGTAGGTCTGAAGCATCAGAGAACGTCTTTAATGGCAAAATAAAGACCCAGGTATCTCCATGATGATTATTGTGATGGAGATACCTGTCAGGGAGGGACCACAGGATGGGAACTGCAAGGAAATTTCAACTTCCCTTTTTCTGTAGAGTGAGAACCGTGAGGTCTGCAGCTCTCTAATGCTGAGGAGAAGTTCTTTTATAATGAGCAATTATGTTCAGTAGTTCCTCTTATTTTCTTTTGCCCCCTTGACTGTTTGTGCTCTTCTTTGAAGATTAATTAGTTAATGATTTGCCTATGCTTTGAAGATGTAAAGTGGTATCTGGAAGTGCTAAGTGTTATCGCATTCCCTTTGAAGTTTTATAAACTATATCACATAGGGCTGTCTTTCTAAAAGTCCTTTTTGCCTTGTGAGATATTTATAATTAGAGAGAATGAGCATTTCATGTACCTTCACTTTAATTCTTCCCAGCTTCTTCGTCTGCAGCAGGATTTGGGGTCAGGTAGTGCAGAACCAACTGTAAGCAGTTTGTAAGTGTTTGGAGGGCCTCAAGGGCAGCTCCCAGTTGGACATTTATATCCCCAGTCTGTGTCTTGAATTAAGGGATTCCAGTAAGGCTGCTGGGATGGCTTCCTCCATCAGAAGGCATTCTCATCCAGGTAGTGTGATATCAAGCCTGGGTTGATACTTTGTGGTGCTGCTCAATTGAGAAAGCCAAAGTCGTTACACGTACAAGAACACAAATCACTTCTGTAACTCATAGTAGAACTGAGATGGGAACCTTCCTCTTCCTGCAAATATCACCTGGATCCATACAGTTGTTTGGGTTGGAAGAGACCTTTAAGCTTATAGAGTTCAGCCATTCCCCTAGCACTACCAGGTCTCCACTAACCCCTGTCCCTCACCCCACAGCTCCACAGCTTTGCAACTCCTACAGGGACAGGGACTCCCCCACTGCCCTGGGCAGCCCAGGCAACCCTTGTGTGCTGGGTTATATGTTAGGACCCAGAAGAAGAACTTGTGTATCTCCCAAACCACTCCCCTCTACCCCACAGTAGGAGAGTCCTGGTGGACCATGGAATAAAGTCCAGCAGGGGGTGACTTGGGCAGTTCCAGCCAGCCACAGAGGAGAGAAGACCCCCGGCTCCTGTGCTCTGATCCACTGCCCAGCCCACCTGCCTTCTCCCACACTCTGCCCTCTAGTTAAGCTTTTATCAGCGGTTACTGGTGGATCGGGAGGGGTCCTGTCTCGCTCTTTAAGGCGTTTTGTTTTGCCTTAGACTGGTTCTAAGTGTGGTTCTGTTTTCACAAGGGGATAGTGGGCTGCCACTGTTTGGGTACGCGGTTGCCAGGTTAGCACCGGCAAAGCGGGATGCTGGCAGGGTTCCAATAGCCAAGCGCCCGGTGCACACGGGCGAAGGACGTGTGACTGGCCCGCGCCATTTCCCCTCCCTTCCTTTTTGGGCGCGGCACAGATGTGAAAGCAGCCGCATGCGAGCACCTGTTGCTGCCGTGGCGAGAGCCCCCTAGTGACTGGAGGCCAGAATACGCAAAATTGCCTTCTGTTCATAGTTCTTCCCTTACACCATCTCCCTACATTTCTGTTGGTATTTTCTTTCCTCTTTTAAATTTGCTTTGTTTTGAATAAAATTACAATTTGTTGACATTTTCAAATGTGTTTATATTCCCTTCCTGTGTTGGTGGGAGGGGAATCTAACAATCTGTTCTGGAGGGTTCCGCCTTTAACCCTCAAACCAGTACAGATTAATTGGTGCCGAAACCCGGGAAGAAAAGCCAGACACTGAAGGGAAATAATTTTGAATATGTGGTGTAAGGGAAAACTAGGCCAAAATGTGGCAATACATGAAGTATCTGATGGCTAGCTGCACGTTTACATACGTGGTCCATCCTGCAGTGTCGTGGATGTTTTCATTCATGCTCAAGGCAGCTCTGAATGCTGCGATAGGATGGGTCAAGAAACTGCCATCTTGTATTTGGGAGCAATTAATGCATGTGTGGTTTGTGACTAGTTGCTTGCTGGATGTATGTAGTGAATCTAATTGTTCTTTTCCCACTTCTGAGGAAGAACAGGACTGTGATTGGGGCTCAAGAAATGTACTGCTCTTTTATTTGCTTATACTCTCAATGTGCCTTAATCTGCTTCAAGCATGGCCAACCATCAAGTCCTTAGGCAGGAGGATAATCATCATATTGAGATCAGTGGCAGTCAGTCGAGGTGTTTTGACTGCACCAGTTGTCTCAGCCACGTCCATGGTTGCACCTAATCCAGTGACACCTGTCACCTCAATTACTTTAGCTGTTTCTGTGGTTACAGCATCTCCACCTGTTGCAGCAACCCCCACTATCATAGTTTTACCACCAACAGTGACTGATACTTCAGGCATCTCGCATATCATTGCTCACGTGGCTGGAGTCAAAAAGAACCCTACACGTGGTCGAGGAGCAGTCACAACAGGTGGCAATGAGATAGAGGTACTGGAGGACAAGACAAAAGAAGGAAAAGCACCCACTGGAGGAGAAGCAACTGCTGGTGATGGGGAAGAAAGACAGCCAAGACGCACCAGAACTGTGTCGCTGCAGGAGTCAGATTCCGACTCAGACGCCTCTTATTCCTTCAGAGACATAAGAGTACTCAGAAAGGACTACACCCGAAGGCCAAATGAATCCCTGCTGGCCTGGGTTTTACGCTGCTATGACACTGGAGCCGACACCTTTGCTTTAAGTAGGAGAGAAGCTAAGCAGCTCGCTTCATTGTCTAGAGATGTGGGAGTTGACCGTGCGATTGCAACACGAGGTGGGAATGTCAGGCTGTGGGAGCATCTGTTGTATGCCGTAAGTGCAAGATACCCCACAAAAGATGACCTTGACTGGCAACTTCCCAAATGGACCTCTGTAGAGCTGGGTGTCCAAGCCTTGCGAGAGATGGCATGCCAGGGAATGGTTTATAATCCAAGGAGGAATGAAGGGTCGACTCCAGACAATCAACCTGTCTATAGGAGTATGCTGAGAAACCTTGCACGGTGTGCACCACCTGCGTATGCAAATTGTCTGGCAGCGTGGATTGCAAATTGGCATGAAAACCCTCCTCTAACTATTGGAGAAACTGTGCAACAACTCAGACAATTTGAGGATATTACCAAGCGCTCTGCTTGGGTGGCATCTCTCACTGAAGAGATCAAGGCATCTGTCACTGAGCAGATAGAGGCTGTCAGAGAGTCGGTCTCTGAGCAGATCAAGGAATTGCAAGAGACGATGTCTGAGAAGGGAAGGCCACTTGGCACCATTGCTGCAAAGAATGTACAAATCTCTTCCATCTTTAAGAAAAGGGTTGCCCCTGTTGGCTGGAGACCAAGGAGATGGTCATCTAAGCCTGAGTTAAGCAAGGTGAATGACTCTGAGGATGACTCTTACTCTGATCAATAGGGTTCTGCCTTTAACCCTCAAACCAGTACGCCTTGTGGGGCAGAAATTGTTTCTCAGGGTCAACCACAACCTGCTGCAGCTTGAGGGTGTTTCCTCTCATCCTGTTGCTTGTTCCTTGGGAAAAGAGACCAAGCCCACCCTAGCTCCAGCCTCCTGAAGTTCAGGGAGTTGTGGAGAGTGAGAAGGTCTCCCCCAAGCCTCCTTTTCTCCAGTTCAAATCACCCCCTCTCCAAGTCCCTCAGCTGCTTCTCAGAGCACTGCTGGTCCAGTCCCTTCCCCAGCTCTGTTTCCCTACTCAGGATCCACTCCAGCCCCTCAGTGTCCTGGCAATGAGTGAGGCCCAAAAACTGACCCCAGGATTTGAGATTCAGCCTTGAACCTGACAGAAAATGAAAAGTAGTTTTTGAGAAATTGAGCAATTAGCAACTCCAGGTGAATTGTATGGAGCCTAGAAGGTCAATACTGGTGAGATGCCCCACACACATTTCTGCTGCTGCTGCCCTGGGTGTAATTTTGACTGACGGGCTATGCAGGCAACTCCTCATCCAGAAGGTTTTTAATTTGGGTGTTCAGATTGTGTGACCCATCCCCACGCTAGTTGTGCTGGAAGGAGGAGGTGAGAATAAACTACAGACAAAGAACTGAGGGAGTGGAAAGTATGGGATAAGTTGAGGCTGAACAAGAACCTCTGCTGGGTGTCTTGGCAGTGACCCAAGGAATGAGGGGATATCTACAGGGCATTCTTAGAGCTCGAGTGGATGGAAGAGAAAGGCACTGGAAGAGATGTATTTATGTTTCAGCCATGGCTTATCTGCTGGAAGATTGTCTGCTGTGGTCATAGGAAAAAAGCAAAGCACTGGGATAACACTGATGTCTCTGGGGAGGACATTCCCTGGCTAGTGTAGAGGCTGAGGGAAAAGATGAGAAGAACTTTGTGGAAAAGAAGGGCAAACAGCAGAGAGAGGCACTGAGGCTGTAAGGAGTTTGAAGTTCAAACCCAGTTGTTCTCATGGGAAGAATGAACATCCAGATACTCTTGTACTTGGAATTCTCCCAAATTAATAATGATGGGACAAGAGGAAATGCCCTCAAGTTGCATCAGGGGAGGCTTAGGTTGGATTTTAGAATGAAGCTCTTTCGTGAGAGAGTGATTGGTCCCTGGAACAGGCTGCCCAAGGAGGTGGTGGAGTCACCATCCCTGGAGGTGTTTAGAAAGTGAGTAGCTAGAGCACTTGAAGCCATGGTCTAGGGTTTAGGGAGCGGTTGAAATGAGGGCTGCACTGGATGATCCTGGAGGTCCTTTCCAGCCATGATGTTTCTGTGAAATAGATAGTAATCCAGGCCTTGTAGGAATGAGAAAAGTATCTTTAATATAGCAATGATTTATAAAAAAATCCCCTTTTAATTATGGCCTTTACTGCTGTTGGTGAAATTAAGCTGCTAGAAACAGCTTATATATGTATTTCCTTTTTTTTCCTTGTAAGGTTTTGATCCTTCTAAAGGATTTTTTCCCAAGTTTCTCTTTGTAGCCCAATGGTCACCATCCATTTCCTCTCTTGTTCTTGTTGCTTCCTCAGGCCATGGAGGCACCAAAATCTTCAAAGCCACCACTGTGCAAAACTGCTCTGTACAGAGCCCAGTAGGATGCAGCCAGGATTTCCACTGGGACTTCCAGGCACTGTGGAAATGTGAAAACCTGTGGTAACAAGTGTTGGGGGGGAACCAAAACCCCAAGATAGTGGTTTTTACAGAGCAATTACACTGAACTGAATGTGAACTGACCATCGTGGTCACAGCCAGGCTGGGAAACTCGAGGAAGTGCTAAACAGTTGAGGAATTAAACTGTCCTCTGCGTGGGTGTTTTGTTGTAGGATGGCTGGCTGAGGTTCACCTGTGTCCTGCAGTGACTTCCAACCCAAATATTGGCATATTTGGTAATGACTGGTGTCCAGGAGATGGAACTGGCCTATTTTCAGCATCAGTCTTAAGGGAAATGCCCAAAGTAACTGCTCTGCCAAAGCTGAAGCACGGTGAATGAGATCTCCCCTCTGCCAGTCCTGCCTAGTTTTATAATCAACATGGAAAGAGAGATGACAAGGGAGCATTTCTCTCTGGTTTTGGTTTTTAATAATGCATTTTAAGCTGATACAATCAATTTTAACTGCTGGGGACAAACTGAAGAATTCAAACATTGCTGTTTTATTTCCATTTTGCTGCAAGCAGAGATGATGGTTTGCCCACAGTGGAACATAATCCCATTACTGCTGTGCTGATAGGGTTTGTGTCTCTGCTAATGACTTTCCATTCTCTCTCTCCTATGAGTTTTCTCCTTTGCTTTAAGGGACTCAGGGAGCCTATGGCTGCCTAAAGTCACTGATATGGTCCAAGTGTGTGGGGTGAGCACTGATCCCCTCACCTCTCTAGGTCTGCAGGGAGAACAGTGGAGGTGCCCACTCTGGGTTTCAGCTTAGATGCTTCCACTGCACTACGAGGCAGAAATCCCAGTGCTACCTGTGCCCTGGGTGATTCAAATACCCTGGATTCTGAGTGCTTGCTATTTCTGCACTATCTGTACATTGTGTTGGTGTAAGTTAAGTGCTGCTAAGTTGTAGCTTTTCAATTGCTTGTATCGTTAGTGCCAAGAAGGGCTTCCTTAGAAATTATTTGATAAGAAAGGAAGTAGGTTTTCAAGAGAGTGATTATGGTCTCTAAACTACAGGAGAGTGTCAGATCTGTACCCTGCAGTTATACTCTGAGCTCATGCAGAGTATACTACATGACTTGGGAACTTGTCATTTACCTTATTTACTCTTCATTTTTTGTCCATGCGATGAGTAATGAATAATGAGCTGTCACATCAGAGCTTTGGAGAGACTTAATCATAGAATCATAGAATGGCCAGGATTGAAGGATCCTCAAAGATAATGTAGATCCAGCCCCCTACACCTTCACCAGATCACTTTATTCAGGGCCCCAGCCAACCTGGCCTTCTACACTGCCGGGATGGGGCAGCCACAGCTGCCTTGGGCAACCTGTTCCTGCATCTCCCCACCCTCACAGCAAAGAATTGATTTCTCATGTCCAACCTCAATCTGCCCTCTTCAAGTCTGACACCCTTTCCCCTTGTCCTGTCGCTACCACCCTCGTCAAAAGCCCTCCTCCAACTTTCTTGGATCTCCCTTCAGAGATTGGAAAGCTGCTGGAAGGTCATCTGGGAGCCTCCTCTTTTCCAGGCTGAACAACCCCAGCTTGCTCAGCCTGTCCTCAGAGGGGAGGTGCTCAGGCCCTCTGACCCTTGGAGTTGCTCTCCTCTGGACACCTTTCAAGAGCTCTGTGTCCTTCTGATGTTGGGGGCTCCAGATGAGATCCAGTACTGCAGGTGGGGTCTCAACACTGCAGAGGGGGACAATCCCCACCCTTGACTGACTGTCACTGCTTCTTTTGACTTGGAGGAAAGTTGAGATAAGAACTGTTACTCTCATTCTTTCTGAATTTTATGATGTTGGAAACTAAAATAGCAGCCTTTGAGTACCTAAAGAGGGCTGCAGGAAAGCTGTAGAAGGGCTTTTTACAAGTACCTGTGATGACAGGATGAGGGGCAGTGGCCTGACACTGAAAGAGAATAGATTTAGGTTGGATATTAGGAAGAAGTTCTTCACCATGAGGGTGCTGAGGCACTGGAACTGGTTGCTCAAGGAGGTTATGGATACTCCATACCTGGAAGTGTTCAAGGCCAGGTTGGATGAGGCATTGAGCAACCTGGATTAGTGGGAGAGGGATGTCACTGCCCACAGCATGGGGGTTGGAACTAGATGATCTTCAGGGTACCTTCCAGCTTAAATCATTTTATGAATATGGTAGAGATGCTCACAGTGAGGATAGGTGAAACCAGCATGGAGCCACCAGCCAATTTTTGGAGGCTCTGACCACTGTAGAACCCTTTGGAGGAAGATCCTGTGTTTTCTCCAAAAAATAGCTCTTTCTCCTAACAAGCAGAACTTGGAGGGCCCAAAGCCTTGCTAATTATGACACAGGAACCACAGAGAAAGTCTTGAGTTGCAACAGTGGGAGCTGGACTTGTCTATCCTTACTCAAACAGGAGAGCACTGTGAACTGAGAGCAGAGGAGCAGACTGCCTAGATAGGTGGTGGAGACCCCGTTACTGGAGCCATTCAAGGTCAGGCTGGATGGTGCTCTGGGCAATCTCTTCTGGTTAGAGACCTCATTGATGTTTATATGGAGGATGGAGCCAGACTGCTCAGTGGCATCAGGGGTAACAGGTGTGAGCTGGAACAGCAGAGGTTCCACATCAATATGAGAAGGAACTTCTTCCCCGTGAGGATGTCAGAGCCCTGGGAGGGGCTGCCCAGGGAGGTTGTGGAGTCTCCTTCTCTGGAGACATTTCAAACCTGCCTGGCCCTGTTTATGTGCAACTGGATCTAGGGGATCCTTCTGTGGCAGGGGGATTGGACTGGATGATCTTTCCAGGCCCCTTCCAATCCCTAATGTTCTGTGATTCTGTGAGATGTCCCTGCTTGTTGTAGGGAGGTTGGTTTAAATGCCCCTTGGATGTCCCTTCCAACCCAGCACTCCATGTTTTATACTCTTAACCTTTTCAACTCTTTCTGTCAGAAGGGTTTTTCCTTGACACACTTTAACAGGTCAAGCTTTTTGTTAAATGTTGATGTAGATGATTTTAATCAGATGTTAGAGAAGGGGAAGTTCACAGATTGGGTGACCAAGCTGTAAGCAACAAACGTATTTCATAATGTAGAGGTGTTTCAGTATAAAGAACACATGAGGTTTGTAACGTTAAGGGGTTTTTTCTTTATGAAAACTGTGTGGACAACGTATTTGTCATTATCATATATATTGTCACAGATAATTTATAATTGCCTTAATCTCTTCCTTCCTTCCTTGCTTCTGTCTTGGCTTCGTGGGACCCAGTGGTACTTAAGAGTATTAAACAAAATCTGTCAAATCCAGTGTTAAGTTTCCAAAAGGCTTCAACTGTTTGGAAATCAGAGGTGAAGCTCCTCAGAGTCCTCAAAGCAGGTCTCCTCGTGATGAGACCCTTGTCATGCTTCTGAAAGAGAGGCCCCACAGAAAATCACCTCCCATTGTAACTCTTTTCTTCTCTCCATCCTTCAGTTCTTGCTGATAACCTGAAGTCTAACCCAGGAATTAAATGGCAGTATTTCAGCTCAGAAGAAGGCATTTTCACCGTGTTCCCAGCTCACAAATTCCGGTGCAAAGGCAACTACGAACACCGCAGCAGGTACAATCTCTCTCCTAAAGCTGGATTCCTCAAGCACTGATTTAATTTCAGCCCTGAGCTTTGCCAGGATGACAACATTCACTAATAACCTTTAATGGAGTCCCTTGGGTTTCCTCAAGTTTGTTTTCTGTTATCTTGGTTCTCTCTTTTAAGAAACCTTGAAGTAAAATAAAGTTACATATGGGTTCCTCACCTCTCCCAAATCAAATAAGCTGGAAATAGCAGTGACTTGTACATTGTACATCAGCCCATAGAGAAAATGTAACTTAAATTTCATAGAATCGTAGAATCATTAGGGACCTCAAAAGATCATCCAGTCCAATCCCCCTGCCACAGCAGGATCACCCAGACCAAGTTGCACAGGAACACATCCAGGTGGGTCTTAAACATCTCCAGTGAAGGAGACTCCACAACCTCCCTGGGCAGCCTGTTCCAGTGCTCCGTCACCCTCACTGTGAAGAAGTTCCTTCTCATATTGATGTGCAACCTCCTGTGTTTCAGTTTGTACCCATTGCCCCTCATCCTATCACTAAGTGACATTGAGAAGAGCCTGGCTCCATCTTCCTGACACCCACGCTTCACATATTTATAGACATTAATGAGGTCACCCCTTCATTCTCCTCTTCTCCAACCTAAAGAGACCCACCTCCCTCAGCCTCTCCTCATAAGGGAGGTGCTCTACTTCCTTCATCATCCTCGTTGCCCTACACTGGACTCCCTCCAGCAGCTCCACATCCCTCTTGAACTGAGGGGCCCACAACTGGACACAATACTCCAGGTGTGGTCTCACCAGGGCAGAGTAGAGGGGGAGAAGAACCTCTCTTGATCTGCTATCCACCCTCATTCTGATCCACCCTGGGATGCTGTTGGCTCTCTTGGCCACAAGAGCACATTGCAGGCTCATGGTCATCCTGCTGTCCACTAGGACCCCCAGATCCCTCTCTCCTACACCACACTCCCAACAGGTCAGTCCCCTGGGGTTGTTCTTGCCCAGATGCAAGACTCTACACTTACCCTTGTTATACTTCATGACATTTCTTTCTGCCCAGCTCTCCAGCCTGTCCAGATCTCGCTGAATGGCAGCACAATCTGCTGGGGTGTCGGCGACACCACCCAGCTTTGTGTCATCAGCAAACTTGCTGACAGTGCATGCCAATCCCTCATCCAAGTCATCAATGAATAGATTGAACAGGACTGGTCCCAGCACTGACCCCTGGGGGACTCCACTTTTTGACAAGATTTGACTCATACTTGACCCCTGTTAATGCTTTGGCATGTATGTTGCTTTGGGGAGGGGGTGGGAGCATGACAGGCTGCAGAGAACATGGATAGGAGCATTTCTCCAGTCTCAGCCCAAGGTTCAGCAGGTACATAATGACTAGGAGGGAAGCAGCAAGACTGGAAACGTCTTCTGATTAAAAACTGTAGAAAACAGGATCCATTGGTGACAGAGGAGTTATTTCTTTTCTGTGTGTATGAAGCAAAACACTTGCGGTGCAGTATTTTCTCCCTGACATTTTTTGCCAGTGTTGTTGGGCTGATAGACTCAAGGGTGGCATCTTGAAAGAGCAGCAGCTTCAGTACCTCTGGTCACACATGAGCTAATTGTACCAGTGAATCCGGAGCAAGGATGTAATTCTCCCCCTGTACTGGGCACTGAGGAGGCCTCCCCACGAGTACTGGGGGCACTGCGGGGCTCCTCACTTCAAGAAAGAGCTTGAGAGGCTGGAGTGGGTCCAGAGGAGCAACAAGGCTGGGGAAGAGACTTGGGGGAAAGGCTGATGAGGAGAGGCTGAGGGAGCTGGAGGTGTTTAGCCGAAGAAGAGGAGACCAGGGGGGACATTCTCCCTCTCTCGAACTCCTTGAAGGGAGATTGTAGTCAGGTGGGGGTCAGGCTTTTCTCCCAGGCAACTAGTGCCAGGACAAGAGGGCAGGGCCTGAAGCTGCCAGGGGAGGATTAGGTTAGATGTTAAGAAGCCCTTCTTGATGGAAAGGGTGATCAGAGCCTGGACTGGACTGCCCAGGGCAGTGGTGGAGTCCCCATTCCTGGAGGTGCTGAAGCCCAGTCTGGCTGTGGCACTTAGTGCCCTGGTCTAGGTGATTGTGGTGATGTTGGGTCCTGGGCTGGGCTGGATGAGCTCAGAGGGCTTTTCCAGTCTCAGTCATTCTGGGATTCTATAATCAATCTGTGCAGAGGAAATATCAGCACTTCCATGAGAATTTCCATGTAGAGACCAAGCAGTATGTTAGTTCCTTGTTCCCTGCGTTGAGCAATCAGAAGTTTACAGATGTTATCCGCTCTGTGTCATCAAAGCATGAAGCAGCTGGGCTTGAGGAAGCTTTCTGTGCTCTTAGTAAGGTGCAGCCTGAAGACGGGACAGCTGAGGGTACCCCAGTCGTAGTCAGAGTTTGGACACTAAAAGCACTGGTGCTTTCATCCAGATCACTTAATCTGGGTCATGGTGTCTCCGTGGCTAAATAAGGGTTATCTTTTTGCTAATATTTATTTCAGAGAGTAGTTTGGCTGGATTAATTAGTTAATACTTAAGTGCTTTGAAGATCAAAGGGCCTATTTAAGTTTGAGGTATTAAAACCAGTATGGAGCTGCAGGCTGGTTTACAATTGAGATCTGATTTGTGCTGCTTGTTTATTGCAGTTTCTTGTCTAAAGCCTTCTGCATTTCCTTTACTCTTAATAGGATTTCTCTGTCTGCCTTTGATATAATAAAACTTAGATCCCAAACCTCAAATTCTACACCAGTTTTGGTTTGGACTGGTGAAAGGGGAAAAAGTGCTGTCTTTTTATTTATTTATTTTTTAATCCTTCTTCCTGAAGATCTTCCTAATAGTTCGTTCCAGGTTGAAACCTTCACCTGAGAACTCCTTAAATCTCTCACACCTCTCATATTGAACTGCAGCTAAGGACTGCTTCACTGAAAATTGGATTTTTCTTGTTAGCACAGATGGCAGCACCAGGAGCCTTCACCACAGTTACATCAGTCTGTGGCTAGAGTTTAAAACTGGGTGAACCCAAGGGGTTGTGGAGCATGACAACCCAGAGGGTTATGAAATACATTCCAAGGCAGCCAGAGAAAACCTTTTCTTGGCCAGAAGCCTTCCTTCGTGGCACTAAACCACCCCCCACCTACACTATGCAGCTCTGCACAGTTGCACAGGTTTTTACTTGTTGTCTAACCAGCAAATACCCACTGTTGCACCTACTGCTACACGTGAGTAAGGTTCCCAGCACCCAGTTCAGGAGGCATTTCTTGCTTGGTAGCACTTCATCCAAAGCTTCATATCAGCTGCCGCAAAGAACAATTCCAAACGCTGCTGCTGCATCGGCAAAATTGTTTATTCCTCGATGAAAGCAGTTGCTTTGATGGAGAGAGAAGGATCCAACATCCGAACTGGGTTAAAAAGCCAAGTGAAAGAGAGAACCTCTATATGTCCAGTTTCTCAGCTGGTCTTTCCTAGGAGAAGTTTCCATAAAGGCAAAAATTCTGGATCTTCTGTGGGGTGGTTTTATATTTAATTCTGACTATGTTCACTTGCAAAATGAGTGGAAACGAGAAGATGACTCACGACAATGGTTTGGGATTTGTTCTTCAGGCCTGTCTATGTCTCCACTGTCCGACCTCAGTCCAAGCATATCGTTGTCATTGTGGACCACGGGGCTTCAGTCACAGACACGCAGCTTCAGATTGCCAAGGATGCTGCTCAGGTTATCCTGAGCTCTATAGATGAGCACGATAAGGTAAGTTTGCCAAACAAGGAGCACTTGTTCACTGCTTTCAACCATGTTCAGTGTTGTGGTCATGGAGTCTTGTCATCTACGTGGGAGTGTTGGTTGACAGTCACCTGAACAGGAACCAGCAGGGTGCCCAGGGCACTAAGAAGGCCAACAGCATCCTGGCCTGGATCAGGACCACGATAACCAGCAGGAGCAGGGAGGTGATGGTGCCTCTGTGCTCTGCACTCATGAGGGTCCAGTTTTGGGTGTCACAGTATCAGAAGGAGCAGGTCCAGAGAAGGGCGATGAGGCTGGGGAGAGGGCTGGAGAACAGACCCTGTGAAGAGCAGCTGAGGGAACTGAGGGTTATTTAGTCCAGAGAAGAGGAGGCTGAGAGGACACCTTCTTGCTCTCTACAGCTATCTAAAAGGAGGTTATAGCAAGGCTGCTGCTGGTCTCTTCTCCCAAATTACTGATGATAGGACGAGGGGAAATGGCCTCAAGTTGCATCAGACGAGGTTTAGATTGGATCTTGGGAGAAGTTGTTTCCTGAGAGAGTGGTTGGGCACTGGAACAGGCTGCCCAGGGAGGTGGTGGAGTCCCCATCCCTGGAGATGTTTAAAAACCGAGTAGCTGGAGCCCTTGAGGCGATGGTGTAGGGGTGAGGGATCTGTTGGGCTGAGGGCTGGACTTGATTCTCCTCAAGATCCTTTCCAGCTGTGATGATTCTGATTCTAAATAATAAAACAAACCAGAGGGGTTGAACTAGATGACCTTTGGAGGTCCCTTCCAACCCAACACGTTCTATGATTCTGCCTCTCATGGGGGGATGAAGGCTTGTACTTGCTTTTGGAAGCGTATGTTCCTGCAGAAGAAACGTTTGGGCATGTGCGGGTGAAAAACAAAGTGGAAAGCACTGATCTAAGGCCAAGTCTTGTTACTGGGTCATCTTAAAGGCTCCTTTATCTTGGCAGAGGCTTGGGGTGATGGCCAGCACTGTGATACAGTCTGAGATTAGGACAACCACACTCGAAGCCTCGTGACTTGTGAAGCACTAGATTGCTTTGAGCCACTCGTTTTATTCGCTTGTGAAAGTGGAAATGAGTTACTCTGCTGCTGTACTGGGGTGAGCTCAAACATCATTAGTGTTTGGAAGGCTCCCAAACAACCAAAGTGCCAAGAAATCTGGATGTTATTTCTTGCTCTGCCACAGATACTCTGCCTGACAACGAGAAAATCATTTAGCCTGTAGTTTATTTTTTGTTTAAGTACAGTTTACAACCAGGGGCTCACAAGGTGCTTTTGTAGCACCACAAAGAGCCCCTGGTTTGATCTTTAGTTTCAGTAATTCCCTGCTAGTAAGCCCCTTGGTCATTCTTTCTGCTTGTGTTCATTTTTTTCTTAGTGGGAAGAGACTTCCAGTCAAATCAAGTTGAAGAACAACTGACTGTAATCTTTGCCTTAAGTCTTCTCATTAATAGCACAGAAAAACAATCCAAACTTCAGTGATTTCAGAGAGTTTTAGCGCTGTAAAATCATGCTGATAGTGAGGCAGCATTAATAGTACTTAAATATTAATAGCACGTAAATTTCGGTGTCAGAAGTGTTTGTTGTAGTGAAGAAAAGACATTTAAGACTCGTATTCCTTGGTCAGTAGCTGAGTGGTTATGAAACCTGTTCTACAGGTAAATAATTACTGCTTGATTCTGTGCCTGTGTTGCATCAGTCATCATTTACAGTGAGTTGTACTGCTCATTTAATAAGCCTGGTTATGTGTTATGTGTTTATTAGTGTGAGTGTTATCCCCTTGTTTCTTAACTTATTTACAGGATAAATACTGCTGGTCTTCTTGGTTTGCTTTCTCTGCAGCATTAAAATAACATGGTGTCTTGCCTGTGAAAAGTTCTCAGAGGGGTTTTTTTTCCCCTTGTTTGTGTTCACTTCACTTTTCTATAGGCACTCAAGGGATTCCTGAGAATACTCTGGTTTGATTTTGTTATCTCTAGCCCACTGAGGCTTCCCCCCAGAGCAGTCTATTAACTGCTCTGTTCGAACAGAGTGGAGCTGACTTCATCTGAGAAACAAAGACTGAAGTCTCTCCTTTTTTCACTTGAACCCACCAGCAGTCTAATCCTTTTCAGATTGGATGGATTTATGCCTCTAGCATTTAATTTTTTTGAACAATTGAAGTTTTAATCCACGGAATCTCTTCACTTGGCTTATCATTGTGTTTCCTGTATCAGTGCGTAAAGGATTCTAAACGGGAAGGTAATCCAATAGAGTTTCTTCTCTTTCAAGATCTCCGTGTTAACCGTGGCAGACACAGTAAGAACCTGCTCGCTGGATCAGTGCTATAAGACTTTCCTGTCTCCTGCCACTAGCGAGACAAAGAGGAAGATGTCCACCTTCGTTAGCAGCATCAAGTCATCTGACAGCTCGACACAGCATGCGGTGGGGTTTCAAAAGGCCTTCCAACTGATACGAAACACCAACAATGGCACCAAACCCCAAGGCAGTAAGTCCCACCTTGTACGATCCTGATTAGTCCTGAGGCTCAGGCTGAAGGACTGCCGTGTCTTGAATATTAAAAATATGCCCCATGGCTCAGGCATTTCCCAAATGGGTGCGGTGGGTGGGTGAGAGGGGTGCCCTTTGAATGAAAATTGCTCTTGCTGCATGTTCTTGTGGCTTGCTGCCAAGATACGGGTATGGGTAACCCTCCTAACTGGAACCCTGCAGAGGTGACCCTTGCTTCTCAGGGAAAAGGGGGTTTTTGAGAATACCAAACAGGGGTGGTATTTTATGGAAGGTGAGGTTGGCCCAGCTAAACTCTCCCTGGTCTCCTTGCCCTTGAGAAGGGCAGCTGGGCTGGTTGGGTGTCTGGAGAACAGGTCTGATGAGGAGAGGCTGATGGGAGACCTCACAGCTCTCCACAGCTACCTGAAGGGAGGTTGGAGTGAGATGGGGGTAGGCCTCTTCTCCCTAGGGACTGGCAATAGGACCAGAGGAAATGGGGTCAGGCTGTTCCAGGGGAGGGTCAGATTTGATCTGAGTTAAAACTTCCCAGAAAGAGTTGGAGGCCTTGGAACAGCTGCCCAGCAAGGGGGTTGAGGCGCCGTCCCTGTAGGGGTTCAACAAACAGGTACCCAGGGTATTTCAGGATGATGGGTTAGTGGCTGGGGGTTGTAAGGTGGTCTTTTCCAACCTTGATGATTCTATGATTCTAATATCCTTCTCAGCTTTGGTGTATGCATTATGGGCTTCCTCTCCTGCTTGTTCCTATAAATGGTGGAGGGGTTGTGTCTGGTCTTTGTAACAAGAATGAGGTGAAAGATTTGGAAAAGATGGATGTGGAGTGGAACATTTGCTTGCCAGGAAGCCGCAGAGAGCAAATTCATGAAGCTTGTTGGAAATAAGTGGCACTGCCAGTGCCATAACAGGCTGGAGAAAGCAGACCAGTCACTACCGGTTCAGTCACTTTATGTAACGCAGGTCACATAGCTTTGTCCCATGTGTGCTCCACTGAGTTCAGACTCTTCAGGATCCCGAAGGGCACTGGATCAGCACAGAAGAAACTGTAAAAAAAGCAAGTCCAGGAATGAAGGTGCTTTGAAAAGCCTGAGGAAACATGCTCCTGCTTCTTACGGCCTTCACAGAATCACAGAACATTAAGGATTGGAAGGGACCTCAAAAGATCATCTAGTCCCGTCCCCCCACCAAAGCAGGATCCCCTAGATCCAGTTGCACAGTAACATATCCAGGGGGGTTTTAAACATCTCCAGAGAAGGAGACTCCACAACCCCTCTGGGCAGCCCCTTCCAGTGCTCTGTCACCCTCACCCTGAAGAAGTTCTATCTCAGATTGATGTGGAACCTCCTCTGTTCCAGGTCACACCCGTTGCCCCTTGTCTTATCATTAGATGACACTGAGCAGAGTCTGGCTCCATCCTCCTGACACCCACCCTTCGCATATTTATAAGCATTAATGAGCTCACTCCTCAGTCCCCTTTTTCCAAGCTCAAGAGACCCAGCTCCTTCAGCCTTTCCTCATCAGGAGATGTTCCACTCCCTTCATCATCTCTGTGGCTCTGTGCTGGACTCTCTCCAGTAGTTCTCCTTTGCTACTTGTGAAACTTGAGGCCTCAGACAGAGCAAGACATCTGCCTGACTGTGCAGTGCTTAGCTGAAAGTAAAATGAGGAAAGGGATCCAGCTTTCTAGAAAATAAAAAAAATAAAGACATAAAAATAAATCCAGTGTTGCTGAAACTACCTGCATTAGGGTGAATTAATCAGCAATCTCCCACATATCATTTATGTTTCCATATTATTAGGCTTTAGAAGGATTTAGATAGTTACTCATTAAAGTGAAAACACAGGCTTTTACTTGGTTTCACACCAACCAGTTCTTGGAGGCACAAGTACAGGCAGTTGAAAGAACAGGTAACCAACCAGTTCTTTGAGGCACAAGTACAGGCAGTTGAAAGGACAGATAAATCCTTTGGATTTAGGTTTTCTCTGAGAGTGAAATGTTTTGAAGATCTAATGTGTAAATACAGCAAATTTCAGAATTCATGGCGTGAGAGACAATTGAAGAAGAGGATGTTTATAGAACGCAGCTTGTTTTCGTCTAAATGACTATTCATCTTAAACAAAAATACAATAATAAGCCTGGAAACAAATAATCATTCATTTCACTGTTAATTTTCTAACATCCTGTTCCTGAAGAACAATGTGTGGGTGTGTCTGATTAAGCTACTGAGATAGAGTCTCCCTCCTCAGTTGATGCTGAAATAGTGACAAGGAAGTTACTGGTATGAGGTGGGAGAGTTGTGCTGCTGAACATGTCTGGATTTCCTGCCTTGATGGCTGTTTCTGTTGATTCCTGCTCAGCCCAGAGTGTAAGAAAATGCTCTGAGCACCAACATTCCATGGAAACTGTAGGTAAAGAGTCATAATGTGTGTGTGTATTTATATAGAATTGTAGTGTAGAAATAACAAGTTCCTTTGGCCACCCTTTGAGTAGTGGGGGCAGTGCTGGGCCCCTCACTTCAAGGAAGGTATTCAGGGGCTGGAACAGGTCCAGAGGAGCAATGAGGCTGGGGAAGGGACTGGAGGGAAAGACTGATGAGGAGAGGCTGAGGGAGGTGGGGTTGTTTAGCCTCTTCGAGGGGACCTTCTCCCTCTCTACAGCTCCCTGAAAGGAGGTTGTAGTCAGGTGGGGGTCAGGCTCTTCTCCCAGACAGGTAGTGCCAGGATGAGAGAGCAGGCCCTGAGGCTGCCACGGGAGGGTTAAGTTGGATGTTAGGAAACTCTTCCTCAGGGAAAGGGTGATCAGAGCCTGGACTGGACTGCCCAGGGCAGTGGTGGAGTCCTCATCCCTGGAGGTGTTGCAGGCCAGCCTGGCTGTGGCCCTTAGTGCCCTGGTGTGGCCACTATGGTGATGTCCTGTGCTGGACTGGATGAGCTCAGAGGGCTTTACCAGCCTCAATCATTCTGGGATTCTGTGATTAAACTACAGCCAAATCTCTATTAATACCTGGCTTTGCTTTTTTCCCCTAGTTTCATTTTCTTAAAAAAAAAATGGAGTAGGGCAAAAAGTCCCCCTTAAATTAACAGCTCCTCGTATTTGTTTGTGTCAAAACCTGAAACTTCTGGCCAAAAATCTTTTCAAGTCATGATGACAAAAAGTACAAACCAAAGCATTCCCACTTATAAAAGAACCCCACAGCAAACCCAGGTAACACAACACTCTGCTGCAGATTGCTGTGATTCTCACTGATGGAGCTGCTGGTGATTTTTGTAAGCAGATGTAAAGCCTCTGGCTAGATGACTTCCCAAATTACACATCTAATGCTGGATATTTATGTCATGAATTCTTTCTAGATACTGATATGGTCATCATTTATCTCTCGGCTGGGATTACATCAAAAGATGCCTCAGAAGATGACAAAAAAGCTACTCTGTGTGTCATCAACGAAGAAAACAGTTTCCTCAACAACTCAGTGATGATTCTTACTTACGCCCTCATGAATGGTGAGAAGTGGGTTTGTATCTCCAGTGGGTGAGGTTTCCCTTTCATTGGAAGCTCATCCAAATGTAAATACTCTCATTTTGTGGAGCAGTTTGTCAATAGCTGTGTAAAACAGGGGCTGCATCCAGAGGTTCCTTCTTTGGCCTGTCGGCGTGGGTGCTGCTCTGTACTTTCATGTCACCGTGCAGCTGCTCAGGATATGCAGTGTTGTTGCCCAAATTGACTAGAGGCAACCAGACTGTGTTAAATTTGGTAACGACTGCAACTATAAACCTTCCTGGTGCAGTAAAACGTATGACTCCTGTTTGAGTTGTTAGCCAAGAAGCAGAAACGCACCATCAAACATCATCTGAAGCTCTTGGGGTGAAGCTAAACTTGAGGACCAGGCACACAGTAGCTTGGCATCCTCTGCTTTTTCTAAGAAGCATTTCCAGTAAGAAGGTGAGGTGTCATCTTACTAAAAATTGCTGAGGAAACTGAAGGCTTCAGCTAATGTGTCATTTGACTGTGAATTTAAACAGGCATTTGAGCCCTAGTATGTACACATAAGCCTTTCCTTTGTCTGCAGGGATTGAGCCTGGGACTTGTGTAAAAAGGTGAAACTCTAATGTTGAAGCTAAAGAACAAAGGCTGTTATCTCTAAGGGCATATAATGTGCTTGTGGTCCTCTACATGGAGGAGCCACCGGCTGAGAACAAAGAGCTGTCCTGTGGATTTATGGGTCACATAAGTCTTTGTCAAAAGATCTTTGTTTAAACTGGTCATGTGAATGGCAGGATGAAATGCGAGAGGCAGCCCTGCTAAATTTTATGCTGGCTAATTGCTTTTCCTAAACCTGTACCAGTCCTTCGGCACTTTATCTTATCGTTCAGATAACCCCGTAGTACATTCAGCCCCACACTCTAGCATATGTATTTTATTTACAGTACTTTGGAGGAAGATGGAGAGTCTTGATGGAAATTAAGCTGCTTTTATCCCTTCTTTATCTCCCTTCCTCCTGTATTTCATGCCTCTGTCTCAGAGGGAGTGACAGGTTTGAAGGAACTGGCCTTTCTGCGTGACCTGGCGGAGCAGAACTCGGTCAAGTATGGGGTGCTGGACCGAACAGCCCTACCTGTGGTCAAGGGAAGTATGATGGTCCTAAACCAGCTGAGTAACCTGGAAACGACAGTTGGCCGCTTCTATACAAACCTCCCCAACCGAATGATCGATGAGGCAGTCTTCAGTCTGCCTTTCTCAGATGAAATGGGAGATGGTAAGTGCTTCCATCCCATTTAAGGACTAAAACCCTGAAGAGCTGATTCCCTTTGCTTACAAGTTCTCCAATATACTGTAGTCTCCTGAGATGATGATTTGCCTGTTCCCAAGGCAAATATGAAGTGCCAGCCAGGGTTGTTTTATCTGCAGAAGGCCTAGTTACGAAAAAAGTGGTAGTAAGACATGGAGTAGATATTTAGGTTGAATTAATTCACCTGAAGAGTGGTCCTTTTTGAGTTCAGGAGATGAGGAAAACAGTCTTAGGCTGCTCCCACAGTGCAGGCAGAGCTCCCTAGGCAGGACACGCAGCCAGCCGTGGGTCTCACTGAGCTAACTTGTTCAAGAATCATCAGTTGGAAGCAGCAGTACTGCTGCTCCTTTCATCTGTGGGATCTAGTGCCCTTCCCAAAGCCCAGTGGAAAGTCAGGCTTGTAGGGTTTACACCCCTGCTACTTCCTGAGTAGCTCACCTCGTGTTTCTTCAGCACTGCTCCAGTTGTGACCATCACAGTGATGTTAGGAAATCATAGAATCATTAGGGATCGGAAGGGACCTCGAAAGATCATCTAGTCCAATCCGCCTGCAACAGCAGGATCACCTAAACCAAGTCACACAGGAACCCGTCCAGTCGGGTCTTGAACATCTCCAGAGAAGGAGACTCCACAACCCCCCTGGGCAGCCTGTTCCAGTGCTCCGTCACCCTCACTGTGAAGAAGTTCCTTCTCAGGTTGATGTGGAACCTCCTATGTTCCAGCTTACAACCATTGCCCCTTGTCCTATCACTACATGACACCGAGAACAGCCCAGTGCCATCCTCCTGACACCCACCCCTCAAATATTTGTAGACATTAATGAGGTCACCCCTCAGTCTCCTCTTCTCCAAGCTAAAGAGACCCAGCTCCCTCAACCTCTCCTCATAAGGGAGGTGTTCCACCTCTCTTATCATCTTTGTTGCCCTACGCTGAACTCTCTCCAGCAGCTCCACATCCCTCTTGTACTGAGGAGCCCAGAACTGGACACAATACTCCAGGTGTGGTCTCACCAGGGCAGAGTAGAGGGGGAGAAGAACCTCTCTTGATCTGCTAACCACCCCCCATATACATCAGTGCTTTCATTTTGCTCTAACAGCTGAGCAAATTTGGTATTTCCTTGCATATTCTTAATCTCAGCTGGTACACAGGAGTAGCTGAGGGTTATGCTGAATAGTTCTTCAAGGGTTTAGGTTGCTCATGTCTTGAGTCTTGAGTCCCCAGACAAATTTAAGGCTCTTCTGAGCAAATCTGAGTCAGAACTCTTACTCCTCTCTGCATTTCCTAACCTGGGTAATTAAGCTGCACTATTGCTCTCACCAAGCCATATCCAAGCTAATGGAAACTGTGAGCAACACAAGGATTAGAAGTGGTGCAACTGAGAAGGTTTCTCTTGCCTGAATTTCCAAGTCTACTTAAAAGCCTCTACATGCAAATGAATTTTATACTGGTTTGAAGGAGAAGAGTCGCTGAGTTTCCAAATAGCAGTGGTGGGGAAAGAGAGAGAAATCAGTAAGAGCTCCTACCTCAGGCTGATGAGGAGAGGCTGAGTTAGCTGGGGTTGTTTAGCCTGGAGAAGAGGCACCTCAGGGGGAACCTTCTCCCTTTCTACAACTCCCTGAAAGGAGGTTGTAGTCAGGTGAGGGTTGGGCTCTTCTCCCAGGCAACGAGTGCCAGGATGAGAGGGCAGGGCCTGAAGCTGCCAGGGGAGGGTTAGGTTGGATGTTAGGAAGCCCTAACGTGCATCCCAAACCATTGTGTAACTGTGAGTACAGGGGCTATATTGAGGTTTAGTTAAGCACCCTGAGTAAGCTGCTGTAGTGAAGGTGTCCATGTCTGTGCAGGAGTGTTGGAACTAGATGGTCTTTAAGGTCCCTTCCAATCCTGGCCATTCTGTTCTATGAAATTAGCTCTTTTAGTGGCCAGCAACAGCCAGACACAATAGATAACCTGCTCAGCTTCCCTGTAGACCAGTTATGGTCCATATTACAGCGAGGAATACTCTATAAAAATGAAGTCTTTCACTTTTTTAACTGAGAAGAATGTTTCTTTTAAAAATAATGAACTGCTGTTGGGTTTGTGTTACTTCTTTCATTCTCAGGTCTCATAATGACTGTGAGTAAACCGTGTTACTTTGGAAACCTGCTGCTGGGGATCGTTGGAGTAGATGTTAATCTCGCCTATATCTTGGAAGATGTCACCTATTATCAAGACTCCTTGGGTTCCTACACTTTCCTCATTGACAATAAAGGTATCTTTTTGTCTTGGCTAGTCTCGACCTGGCCTCCTGGGATCATTTTTCATCCAAAGGAAACTGAAAATCATCAAAAGGCAACTCCTCATGTTGCTAAATAGTCTGTAATTCATTGTGATGTTGGTTAAAAGATTAATTGCACAGTGTTTGGTTAGTTTTCCCTCTAAACATTTAGGGCAAAAGTTGTGTGTGTGTGTGTGTGTGTGTGTGCACGCATATGTGTTTCACTCTTTTCCTCTGATCCCAACATTTTCTCATTGCTTGGTTCTTGGACTGTCTTTCACTTCCGGTGGAACAGGTTCTTCATTTGCAACCCCTTTGATGTGTGATTGCTTGTTCACTTGTTAAACCTTTGCAAAACCTGTGGGTAGTTACTGTATTTCCTTGTTCTATAACCGTTTATCCTGGGCTCAGTTGTTAGAATTCCTGGGTGTGTGTCTTTCTTTTTTAGGATACACACTTATGCACCCATCCCTCACCAGACCCTACCTGCTGTCTGAACCCCCACTCCACACGGATATCATCCACTATGAGAACATTCCCAAATTTGAGCTGGTGCGCCAGAACATCCTTAGGTAAGGGATCGGGATGCAGCTCCAAGCGTTAGCAGTTCTTAGGGCACTACAAGTCTTTCTAGAGAAGTTGTAGGAAAATGTAAGGTAAAATTCCTTTTCCTACAGTATCTGGGTTTACTTTCTACCTCTGCCAAATGCAGAACAGCTCTGGTTTGTTTGTTCCTCCAGCTCCCTTCATTTTCTCAGTGGTTTCCACAGCTCATTGGGGATTCTCTTTCTAATCTCTCTCTTCCATGTCAGGAAGATTTTCTACTGCTTTTTATTTCAGCATTTATCTAATCGGAGGACGTTTAAACTCAAACTGTGGTGGGACACGAGCATTTTCAGCATCCCTACACTTTTTGTTCTTCTAAGACCTGTAACAGTTAATCTCTTCCTATTTTATGGTATTTTTGTAAATGTAGAGTTGATATGGTTTGCTCAACAGCTTTGTCTCTCTTCTGTTTGCCAATGCAGCATTCCCCTGGGCAGTCAGATCATTACAGTCCCGGTGAATTCCTCGCTGTCCTGGCATGTGAACAAGCTGAGGGAGGTTGGAAAAGAAGCCTACAATGTCAGCTACGCCTGGAAAATGGTGAGGAATGGAAACAGCAGCGCTGTGGCGGGGTGGCACGGAGTAGTTCGTACAGCAAACACCACATTAAGTGTCCCTGTACTGAGGAGAGGCTGGGAGCTCTGGGGTTGTTGAGCGTGAACACAGCAGCTGTTGCTCAGCATCAACCAGATGGGTAAGGGCAGGAGGATGGGGCCAGACTCTGCTCAGTGTTACCCAGTGACGGGACAAGGGGCAATGGGCACAAACTGGAACCCAGGAGGTTCCACCTGACCTTCCATGAGGAGAAACTTGTTTGCTGTGAGGGTGGCAGAGCTCTGGCCAAGACCTGCTGGTCTCATCCTGGGCACCTGCTCTGGCAGACAGTGGCACTGGATGATCACAGAGGTCTCTGCCAACCCCACCAGTCTATGATTAATTACTGGATGTAGCGAAGCAGTGTAATCTTTTATTGCAGGACTCTATCAGTAGATGATGTTTGCTGTAACTGAATGCTTTTCTTACAAACATTAGTTTCTAATCAGAGCTGAGCACGATGCCTGTGCAACAGGCTTTATCGCCAGCTCTGAGAGCTTTAAAATTGCTTCTAGCAGCTGCCTCCCTTTCTTTCTTTGGTTTTGAACATATCTGAACACTAAGCTTGACCCAGGAATTACAGTGGAATCTAAGGTTAAATATAATCCAGGTGGATTCTGCTGATGCCAGAAGTAATTGGCTACTCCTTTGTGCCAGCAAACTCAAAAGGGTACTTGTGGATCATTTCACAGAATTAAGTTAAATCCGACCTAAAAAGTTGAAGCTGAGCAGTTTTAAGGGATTAAAGCTGTCGTTGTGTAACATAGGAGGGTGCCTGGAGCGAATTTTCTCCTGCTGTAATGTGACATTAAATATCAAACACCTTGCAGAGCAGCTGAGCAGCTCCAAGCTTTGCAACTCTGACGCGCTATCGGACACTTAAGGTGTGTGAAGCAGGAAAACCTATGATACATGCAGCACACGTTTCATGACAGACTCTTCCTTGCAAGAGTTAATTTGTCTGTGTTCTTCATTAAGGGAAAACCAGTGTGCTTTTCCCAACTGTGAGCCTAAAGCTTCTCCTGTATTAATGACACAGCGTTAGAAATTCCTGCTGCTTGAGCAACAAAATGAAGCTCTTCATGTAGTCTGTTTTTTCTTCCTGAAAATGAAATGGTTTTATTTTGTGCATAGACTATGGAAAAGTAGATTTTCTACAGCTCTGATACAGACAAGATGCTGACACACTGGAATGGTGCTGTGTGGGAACACTGAAGACAAGTATCTCTGCTGTATTGAGACCAGTGGGGCTTGAGTAGAGTCAGTTTTACGTAGGATCAGGTCCATATTAGCTTCTTTGAAAAGGAGCTGTCTGTTTTCAGGGGTGGGAACTATGATCTCAGAGGACAGCCTGCGCCAGGGGAGGTTACGCTGGGTGTTAGGAAGCCCTTCCTCACGGAAACGGTGATCAGACACTGGAATGGACTGACTAGAGCGGTGGTGGAGTCCTCATCCCTGAAGACATTGAAGGACACCCTGGCTGTGGCCCTTAAGTGCCCTGGTCTGGCCTATATGGTGATGTTAAGTCCTAGGCTGGGCTGGGTGAGCACAGAGGGCTTTTCCAGCCTCAACAATTTAGTGATTCTGTGACATGGAAAGGTGTGGTGCTGCCATCCAGAACTGGATGAGATGAGCAATTCAAGAGAACTAATACTAAACAGAAAACAAGTTCTGTCCTACTCCTTCTTTTTTGTTGCTGTTTGACGATGACTTGCCTGTGTTTTTCAGGTCCAAGACACATCCTTTATTCTGTGTGTGGTGGTAATACAGCCAGAAATACCTGTTAAACAGCTGAAGAATCTCAACACTGTCCCCAGCAGCAAGCTCCTGTATCATCGACTGGATCTGCTGGGCCAGCCAAACACCTGCCTGCACTTCAAGCAGCTGGCTACCTTAGGTAAAGCCTTCCTGCAGTTCTTCTCGACCACCTTCATGGGGGCCATAACCACCTTGTGGCATGTTTATGACGTGTGGCAACAGAAATTCAAAGTCTAATGACAGAATACTGAAAATATCTCTCCTGTCAATGAGATTTTATTTGTCAGGCTGATTTTCTGATGAGCTGTTAGCTTATAGCTCTTTGCTGCTCACAGCTACCCCGCTCAGCAGTGAGCACAGGTGAGTGCAGTGGGGCTGCTCCTCTGAGTATGAAACTAGTGCATCATCAATTGTGTTCCATCCAGTTCCCAGTAAGTGGAGTGAGGAGAGTAAGAAATTCTCACCAACCTCAAACAGTTAGGTTCTTTCTGCTGCAGAACAGCTTAGTGACAAATAACCTAAGTAGGGTGAAGTCCTGGCCAGCTGTGCAGGACAGCTGTTCTTTTGCCTTTGGACTTCGGCAAGTTTTTCACTGCCATCAGCATTTAATACCATCTATCCCTGCTAAGTCAGAAGTTAAGTCTGGTAGGGGAGACTGATAAGTTCAGTACTGTGATGGCTTCCAGACCCTCTTGAAAAATTCTGAGGTTACTGACATGTTCATGCTTTGGATATGCTGAAGCAATTCTGCTCTGCCTGCCTAATTTCAGTTTACACAGTTTATTAGGGTTGGAAGGGGCCGTCAAAGGCCGTCGGGTCCAACCCTCCTGCTCGAGCAGGATACAAATTACTGAAAAGCAGAAACACCTGAATCAGCTCCACAAAACCACATCCAGCCAGGTCTGAAACATCTCCAGAGAAGGAGACTCCACAGCCTCCCTGGGCAGCCCCTTCCAATATTTAATAACCCTGACTGGAAAGAAGTTTTTCCTCAGATGAGGTGAAACTTCCCGTGTTCAAGCTGGCATCCATCACCCCTTGTCCTGTCCCAACACCACTGAAAAGAGAGGATTCCTCTCTTTTTGGCCTCCAGCCCTCATGGATTTACAGACAGTGATTAAATCCCCTTGGAGCCTTCTTTTGTCCAAACTAGAAAGTCCCAATGTTCTCAATCTCTCTTCATAAGGCAGTTGTTCCAGACCCCCAATTATCCTTGTAGCTCTGCATTGAACTCTCCCAATTAATTCTCTATCCCTCGTGAATTGGGGAGACCAGAACTGGACCCAGGATTGCAGGTTGCAGCAGAATAAAGGGATAGAAGAACTTCCCTTGATCTGCTCTTGATCCATCCCGACACCCTCTTGTCCTTCTTGACCGCAAGGGCCCATTGCTGATCCATTTCTAGTTTGTTATCCACAAAAACTCCAAGACCTCTCTCCCCAAGGATACTCAAACTTCAGTGGAAAAAGGGAGAGACCCCATGGCAGGTGAATGTCTAGTCTCTGGAGAGGATATGAAACTTGAAAAACCCTGGAGTATATATCCAAGGAACGCAGCCTTTTTTTATATAAGCATCAAGCTTTCATGTTTCTATATTAATCTGGGGGGGTTGCTAGAATTTGTGCTGTGTTAGAAATACTGAATTAAGTGCTTTAGTTTGTAGCAGAGTTTGAATGTCTGATGGAAGATTTGCAGCCTGATTTTGCTGTTTTCTCAGCTATATTGTAGCTCCACAAACAGCTAAGTGAGATTAGACTGGAGGGAGTTCTGGAGGAGCTCGACAGAGCTACGGATATTGCTCTGCCAGTTGTTTCAACTACAGGACTTTTTTCTTTCTTTAAAGTGCTGCCCAGTCTTGATTATCTTCTGTCCAGAAAGACAAGATACGAATGGGAAAAAAATCCTAAAAGTGCCTTAAATGGCAAAACTTGATGCGAGGCAAAATGCAATCACGTTGGAGTCTTTGGTCTGGGAAGCAGATGAAGGGCTGCTCTAGCAGTTCAGAAGTGATGACCGCAGTGCAGATGGTCGCTGGCTGTGTGGTGATGTGTTATAGAGGAATGTGAATAAAAGCAGAACACTTCACATACTCCAGTTAATGTTTTTCCTCTGGAGACCATTCTGCACAGGGAAGCGGGTTTCTGTAGGCTGCATAAAAGGAAGTTGTGGCGAGGCTGCTGCTGGTCTCTTCTCACAAATTCCTAATGATAGGACAAGGGGAAATGGCCTCAGGTTGCATCAGAGGAGGTTTAGATTGGATCTTAGGAGGAAGTTCTTTCCTGAGAGAGTGGTTGGTCACTGGAACATGCTGCCCAGGGAGGTGGTGGAGTCTCCATCTCTGGAGGTGTTAAAAAACCAAGTAGTTAGAACACTTGAGGCCATGGTGTAGAGGTTAGGGATCTGTTGGGCTGAGGGCTGGACTTGACCTTAGAGGTCCTTTCTAGCCATGATGATTTGATGATACGTATTCAGAAAAAGCATTTCTTCTCAACCTTCAGCCCTTGCAGTAATTTTTTTGTCATTTAAAAAGAAAAAGCTGTCTGGTACTGCAGTTTCTGAAGTTTATTTTCTAGTGTCTTCTAAAAACCACTGCAAACAGCTGCACCTCTATTGGCAAGTTCTTCTTTCTGCGCTTCTAATTCTGCGTTTCTTCATCATCTGTAGCTGGAAGTGCTGTTGTGGTTAAAAAAAAGTGTTTACCGTGCAATATCTGCAATCATTGCCCTTAACTTTCTCCTATTTTGCCATTTTTAGAAAGCCCTACAGTGATGTTGTCTGCAGGCAGCTTCTCCTCTCCTTATGAACACCTCAGCCAGCCCGAGACAAAGCGGATGGTGGAGCATTACACAGCGTACCTCAGTGACAACACGCGCCTGATCGCCAATCCTGGCCTTAAGGTATCTCCTCAGCGCTCGCCACTCATCCCGTACCCTCGAGGTTGAAACACGGAGCTTGTGATGCTGACAGGGTTTTGGGGTGATATCCCCATGCCTGGAGAGATGACCATGAGCTTCAGTCGCTCAGCACTCCAGCTGAGGCATCTGGGATTGTTCAGCCTGGAGAAGAGAAGCTCCAGCCAGACCTCGTAGTGACCTTCCAGTACCTGAAGGGAGCTACAAGAAAGCTGGAGAGGGGCTGTTTACGAGGGCCTGCGATGATAGGATGAGGGGCAATGCTTTCACACTAGAGAAGGGCAGATTGAAATGGGATGCTACTTTTTTTAGCAGGAGTGGGGTTGAACACTGGAACAGGTTGCCCAGGGAGGGAATTGAGACCCCATCCCTGGAGATACTCAGGGTGAGGTTGGACACAGCTCTGGGCAACCTGANATATCCCTGAGATATTCAGGGATATTCCAGATATCCCTGGAGATATTCAGGGTGAGGTTGGACACAGCTCTGGGCAACCTGAACTAGTTGAGGATGTCTCTGCTCACGGCGAGGGGGGTTGAACTAGATGACCTCTGGAGGTCCCTTCCAACCCAGGCCATTCTATGATTCAAGGCCCAGCAGAGTGGAGTGAGGAGGGAGAGGGCTTCCTCTCTCCCTGAGAGAGGAGGGGAGAAGTTGATAAGCAGCTATTGAAATAAACACTACAGAAATTCATGCTGCAGTAGATTCTTAGCAAAAATATCTTTGTGTTCTTAGACATCTAAATGAGCAATGTCTGTTTAGTGAGAGCAGAGCAGTAGTTGTAGTTTTGTGAAGTAAAAGAGAACCCCCAAACTCTACAATCCACAGAGATAACAACAACAATATTTCACTCCAATAAGCTTTCCCTTCCCTTGGAATGTGCCGGATCCGTCCGGTGTGAGAAGACTTTGAAACAAGTAATTGAGTTTAGATGATCTCTGATCGCTCTTTAGGGAACCCTGCGAGCAGCTTATTATCTTTTCAAGCAAGTCTTAGAGGAACCCCACTAGCTCTGCCTTTGTTTTGCAGTTCTCTGTCAGAAATGAAGTAATGGCTACCAGTCACGTCACAGATGAATGGATGACACAAATGGAAAGGAGTAGCCTGAACAGTTACATTGTGCGCCGTTACATAGCAACCCCCAATGGGGTGCTCCGAATTTACCCTGGTTCCCTCATGGACAAAGCATTTGATCCCACCAGGAGACAATGGTGAGTTTTTAGGGTCCTGCTCTCAGAGCTTTGGATAATCTTAGAAAGCAATAAGGAAGATATTTGGTATTGATTTCGTGGCCTGAGGCTCAAGGTTTGGTTTTGTTTGTGGTCAGCTATAAACTGTTTAACTGGAAGTGTTTTCGCGTAGCTAAAAGGCTCAGTGCAAACACGGCTGGTCCAAACCTTTTATTGGCTCTAATTTCAACCCGTTTTGTTTTAAGCGATCGTTTGTTTCATCTCCCTGCCTCTGCCAGATGGGAATATAAATATTCAGAAAACGAGCATCCCCTTTAGGGATTAGCTCATTCAGGAGCATTTTCAGCTCCTCGTGCTGCTTTCAGTTGTGAATATTTTAAGGTTTTTGTTTGTTTTGCAGCTGATTTAAAGGAGGAATTTGCTGGCTCGACTCTGGGCTGTTAATTATGCACTATTGTCTGATTTTGAAAAATATTTGTGTACACTGCAAATGAGAGCCTGGTACTCGAGAGCGCTCTGCAGTGTGTTTTGACATGTGTACTTTGTTGAAAGCAGCCAGCCAGGTGCTGCCACTCCTCTGGGAAAGGCACCAGCCAGCACCAGTGCCAACCCTCTGGCTACATGGGAACAGCTCCGCATTCCTCCTGGCACTGGCCATGCTGTAGCTCTCCTGACCTGTGTCTTCTCTGGAAAAAATCATTAGTGACAGTTACTGATGATCTTTTCATCAAGGTTTGTTCCTTGTTGCTGTTACGTCTTTGCTGGCAGATGAGATGACGTGCAACAGGATGGCCATGAGCCAGCAATGTGCCTTTGTGGCCAAGAAGGCCAATGGCATCCTGGAGCAGATCAGAAGAGGGGTGGTTAGCAGATCTAGAGAGGTTCTCCTCCCCCTCTACTTTGCCCTGCTGAGACCACATCTAGAGATGTGTCCAGTTCTGGGCCCGTCAGTTCCACAAGGACACAGAGCTGCTGCAGAGAGTCCAGCACAGAGCCACAAAGATGATGAAGGGAGTGGAGCATCCCCCTGCTGAGGAAAGGCTGAGGGAGCTGGGGATCTTTAGCTTGGAAAAAAGCTTGAGAGGCGACCCCATGAATGTTGATAAATATGGAAAGGGTGGGTGTCAGGAGGATGGAGCCAGGCTCTGTTGACTGGCACCCAGTGGTAGGACAAGGGTCAACGGGTGTGAGCTGGAACATACGAGAGCGCTCACATCATCAATCTGAGAAGGAATTTCTTCCCAGTGAGGGTGACCCAGCCCTGGAAGGGGCTGCCCAGGGAGATTGTGGAGTCTCCTTCTCTGGTGATGTTTCAAACTATCCTGGATACGTTCCTGTGCAACTGGATCTAGGGGATCTTGTGTGGCAGGGGCATTGACTGGATGATCTTTTGCAGTCTGTTCCAATCCCTAAGAGTCTGCAGTTCTGTGATTTTTGCTCTTACAGTCCCATGTCTGTATTTTAAAAGCTTCCAATTTATTTTCATTATTAGTTTTGAGAGGGTTTTTTGCTTTTTTGGTTTGAAACCATCTCCATCGGCAGCATGTCACAGCATCTTCTTTGTTCTGTAAAGCCAGTTGGCAGCGGTGCAAGTCAACCCCTTAGTAAAACAGTCACATGCAGTCCCTTTCTTCGTGCAGTTGTGTCTTGTGAGGAGCCATTTATCGAGCAAGTGGTTTAAGGCTGAGCCCTACTCATACCTTATGACTCCTAGAACATTAAGAAGCAGTAATTAGGGAGCTCATTGCTCACTGTGTGCAGAATGTGATGCCAGTTTCTGCAAAGTCCATGATACTGTCTTACATTTTACAGTAACTCTTCTCCACCAGTGATTATTTCCTTTGGCTGCCCTTAGGTACTTGCATGCAGTGGCTAATCCAGGACTAATTACCTTTACTGGTCCCTACTTGGATGTTGGAGGAGCTGGCTATGTTGTTACCATCAGTCACACAGTCCACGCTTCCAGGTAAATGCTGCTTTAAAGTTTGTGTCAAGCAGGAAAGGTTCTCAAGTTACTACAATGTGCTTTGGGTAGGGGAGAAATAATGCTGAGAGTGACTTGTGCATTTAGTTTCAGTTCAAGAACTGAACCCAAGCCTGGTCTTAAAAATTAAATGTAATCTAGCCTTGTCCAGATTGAGTGGGAGTGTTGGAACACCATGAAAGATCTGTGTTAGATGAGTAGACTTAGACTTCTGAGGCTGTAGGTACCCAGGTGATGTTTGGAAGGGAAGAGAAGATGAAAGCACAGCCCCAAAATAGGGTTCAGTCCATAAATCAGTTTAATTAAAGAACTGCCCACACTCCAGAAGCTGAGGGGACTCCTCACCTGGGCTGTTTAAATTCAGCATTTCTGGGCAGGGGCTTTCAAAAGAACTTGAGGAGAAGCCAACTTACAGGATTACAGAAGACATTAGAGTGGAAACAACAGCTTGTGCCTTTGGGATCCAACCCAAAAGGAGCATCACAGCCCTGTAGGAAGAAGGAATCCTTTATTACCTAGTCTGCTGTGATTGGCATTAGGATTACCACTTTGTTTTATTATAGCTTCATTCAAAGCTGATCAGGACAATCTCAGTGTTTCCATTGTTCTCAGTACAGTCACTCTCACCATCAGAAGGGGAATCAGTCTCTCTAGGACAACTTCTCCATATTGAAATGACTCTTTCCCGGAGGGACCAGAGTTCTTTGTTTCATCTCCGTCCTTGCCCAGCCTCTAGCCTGAGACTGAGGTTTGGTTTGACACATGGGCTGTTTAAAAGAAGCAGGAGCCCTCCCAGTTTTCTGAAATTGTATTTCCTAGTTTTGTTTGTCACATGGAACATCTTCCAAGGCTTTCACTTCTGCCTTGTGCTCATGCTGCATCCCAGACTCCACTGGATACTCTGCTGCTAAATACAGATCACAATGCCAGTAGAGCCCAGGATGCTGCTCTTCTCCTCAGAGGTATCTCAGCTGTGTTTTGGATTTCCCACCACAAGACATCTGCCTGTCTGTTTTGGCAGGAGTGTTACTATCAGGCCTAATGCCTGCGTGGTGCTTCTCACAGGGGGATTTATTTAAGAGCAACAAGCACTTTTGTAAGAGGAGAAGTGCAATTAATCCAAGTTTTGATTTTTATCTAGCGAGCGATGCTTCAGTTAGCTCCAGGACCTTAGAGCTCGTGTGCGTTCCTAGAACACGATGAAAGAACAGTTCAACAGAGCGTGGCAGATGGGAGTGTGATTCCTGGGTAACTGTGACCTCTAAAGCTGAGAGGCACATGCAGTTATAATCCCCAAAGAGGCCTTGGTTAAAAAAAACCAGAACAGAGGGGCCGAGAGGAGAGGAATCAGCAGAGTTCACTCACATTAGAAACTGCCGTGTGGATTGAACTAACAATGTTGGGTTATCTGGGACTGTAGACGTGTCTCTTGTTTCTTGTTTGGAGGCTGGCAAGGGAAGATACGTGCAGAAGTCATTTAATACAGCTCACATCAGCAAAGCAGAAGGATTTAGTGCTTTAAAATGAAGCTTAAATATTTACAGTGTTCCTGATGGCCTTGTGGCTGTTAGGAGAGAGCAGTCTTCATAGCTTGATGCCTTGTCACACACAGCTAAATGTATCTGTGCTGCATCACTCTCCTCCTTTTCCCTCCTCATTCCTTCTCCATGACATGAGTAATGCTAAGACAGAAATTGAACGCAGGTTTTTAGAGTCTGTATTTATAAAGCTGCAAATTAGATTTGACTGTACCTCATTAAAAAAGCAAAGAAACCTTTGGGTCCAGTAAGCAGAGATGGTTTAATGCGGGTAAGAGGTTGCCAGCAGCCTCTGCTTTGTGCAGTTCAGCTGTGCCACTCGCTGCCTTCCTGTTCTAAACGTTTTTATTCCTCTCTTCAGAGAGAAAATTATTTAGAAAAGTGAATTTTAAAAAATATCAGGTATGGGTTGTCTCCTACAAGACCCATATAGGTGCAGCATGTAAGGACGCTGCGGTTTGAGGATGAGCTGATCGTTCTGTGTCCTTCAGGGGTCTGACCCTGCCGTCTCAGCGCTGCAAGGAGCAAACATGGAGCTGTGAGACATGTGGGGGTGGCAGGGATTGTTCAGCAGCCTCACTCAGGCCACTGCCTAACAGAAACATTTTCGTAACCTGTCATGGAAAAGCGGGGAATGGAGCAATGAAAATATTAGTGCAGCCACAAAATTAGTGGCCATTGTGGAGTTGGGTTGACAGTTGGACTTGATGGTCTTGTAGGTCTCTTCCCACCTTCATGATTATGTGATTCTATGGGCACCTTTTTCCCTTTCTGTCTGCCCTCTTTGCAGTGCCCAGGTGTCTTCAGGCCATTCAGTGGCCGTAATGGGCATCGACTTCACCCTGCGATACTTCTACAAAGTTCTCATGGACCTGCTGCCAGTTTGTAATCAGGATGGAGGAAACAAAATAAGGTGAGATGGTCCTTCCTGGCTGTAAACCTCAACAACCTTTTACATTTATGTATTTTCTTTAACCAGTCATCCCAGAGGTACTTTCCAACGTAACTGATTGTAGGATTCTGTTCTTTCCAAGTGGGTTTTCTCCAGTTTCCACTAAAATTCAGGCTTGCTCCTCTCATAATGATTAGGTGGGCTTTTTTTGTCTGCTGAGCAAGCAGTGTGCAGGGATACAGAGCTGGGAGATAAGGAATGATTTTCTTTTGTTCTTATATAAAGAACTGTTCTTTATGAAATGAGTGAGCGCAGCTCCCAGCCTCTTCTGAGACTGGGGTTAGTTAGTTGACAGAAGAGGAGGCTGAGAGGAGACCTCCTTGCTCTCTACAGCTCCCTCAGAGGAGGTTGTGGCGAGGCTGCTGCTGGTCTCTTCTCACAAATTCCTAGTGATAGGATGAGGAGAAATGGCCTCAAGTTGCATCAGGGGAGGTTTAGATTGGATCTGCGGAGGAGGTTCTTTCCTGAGAGACTGGCTGGGCACTGGGACAGGCTGCCCAGGGAGGTGGTGGAGGCCCCATCCCTGGAGGGGTTTAAAAACCAAGTCGCTAGAGCTCTTGAGGCCATGGTCTAGGGGTTAGGGAGCTGTTGGGCTGAGGGCTGGACTTGATGACCTTGGGGGTCCTTTCCAGCCATCATGATTCTGTGATTCTGTTTGTTTTCATTTTGCCTGTTTAGTCACTGTGAGCATGTAATAACAATACATTATCTCCAGTTATTTTTTAGAGGGGTAGTAAAATATACTTCTGTTGTATTTCTCCTCAGAAATACACAGCACAGCAGTAGTTAGCAGTCATTTGATTCCATCTGGGGTTAACAAATTTAATTCAGGCCTATGTATCTCTTCATTGTTCACCCTTTTAAAATTAAAGAGGGGTTGGGGGTAGGATCTGGTCTGGATCTGGTGTAACCTGATCTGTTTTACGTACTGTTGCTGTTTCTTTGTTTGTTTTTAAACCTTTGTTTTGGGAAGGGAAGTGGTTTTCTCTCATCCTCCCAGTTTTCTGGTTTGGTTTGGGTGTTTTTCATAGATTTTATGGTGTATTTAAAAAAAAAAATTAAAAATCAGGGGGTTTGGTTTGACATTGCTGCCCTCCCAGTTAAAAACTTGTAATAATCACTGAGGGCTGATACCTTATTTTCTTTCTGCGTTTCCTAAATGGGGCAGTAAAGAGAAAAACTTAAAAACCCTGAACTAAGAGTTTTCATTAGTCTTTTGTCTACCTAAAGCTTTCTGTCCCATCTCTTCTGGGCTGCTTGCTTTATATTTATCTGTAAGCTGATAGAGGTAGAGCTGCACAGAGCAGACAGCCATGGGAATCGCAGACTTTAAAGCCACCCGAAGTGTCTGGAGGAGCCCGGGGCAGCGGCACAGCTGCAGGGCCCGGTCAAAGCCCTGCTGAGCTGGAGGATGTGGCTGAAGCCCTGCTGAGCTCTTTGGGAGCTTTGAGTAGCCGCATTAACCTCCTCCAGTCTCCCTTCTGTGGCCTCTGCATCTCTTGATCCTTAGTGCAGTCTGTCTGTGCCTATGGAAACAGGGGATGCTGAAAACATTGCGGCTTAACGCCTTGCAGCACACTGGCTTCTAGCTAAAGGGCACAGATCCAGTGTCTCTTCCCTGAGATCACACATGAAACTGATGGGAAGAGCTGAAAAAAGGAGGGGAAGGCTGAGAGCGAACCAGGAGTGATTTATCTCCCCATTAAAATTGAATTCCAAAGTGGGAGGTAAGAGCAACAGATTTAAAAGCTTCAGGGTGGTGCCCGATAGATTCTTTAAAGACATTTTGCAGTGAAAATTAGTTTAGTGCCCTTGTTAGTTAATAAACAGAAGCCTTCAGAAACTCTTCCTCTAGGAACTTGTTTTATTTCACTGTGTTTCTCTGAGGCCTATGGAGGTCTAACAAGAGGCTCTTTGCTTTGTTTGTTGGGGGCAGGTGCTTTATCGTGGAGGACAGAGGCTACCTGGTGGCACACCCAACCCTCATTGATCCCAAAGGGCACACGCCAGTGGAGCAGCAGCACATCACACACAAGGTCTGGCACTCTCCTGTTCTTCTTGAGGTGATAAAGGCTGTAGAGAAGCCGCTGCTTGAGTTTGGTATCAAAGGAGTGAAATCCTACATTTTTTTCTTAGGAGCCTCTGGTAGCAAATGACATCCTGAACCACCCAAACTTTGTCAAGAAAAACCTCTGCAACAGCTTCAGCGACAGAACAGTGCAGCGGTTTTACAAATTTAATACCAGCTTAGTGGTAAGTGTGTTTTTTCTGCTTTATTTTGCTTTTGAATGTACTTTGGTTGGGTTGGGTTTCTTCTGGTGGGAAGGCAAGTCCTTGCCAGAATCAGCAGATGAGACTGGAAACCAACCTTCTGTGTGGGTTGGCCCCTGTTTGCCCTCCACAAACACACAATGAGCACTTAAGACTGTGCAGACTGTGCTTGCACAAGGAGCCAGTTGACATCACAGAATCACAGAACACTAGAGACACAGACCTCGAAAGATCATCCAGTCCAGTTCCCCTGCTACAGTAGGATCACCTAGATTCAGTCACACTGGAACATGCCCACAGGTTTGAAACATCTCCAGAGGAGGAGACTCCACAACCCTCCTGGGCAGCCACTTCCATTGCTCTGTCACCCTCACTGGGAACAAGTTCCTTCTCACATTGATGTGGAACCTTCTGCGTTGCAGCTCATACCCGTTTCCCCCATCCTGTCATTGGGTGCCCCTGAGCAGAGCCTGGCTCCATCCTCCTGACACCCGCCCTTTCCATATTGATCAACATTGAGGGTCACCCCTCAGGCTCCTTTTTTCGAAGCTTGAGACTCAGCTCCCTCAGCCTTTCCTCATCAGGGAGATGCTCCACTGTCTTCATCATCTTTGTGGCTCTGCACTGGACATACAAGGGATTATGGATGTGATCACCCGCCAAGGGTGGTTGATGTCTCCAAAGTGTCATCTAGCATCAGGAAAATTAGAGTTTGGTGAGGACTTTCCAGCAGTATTTGGGATTTGTTTGCTTTGGATCCTCTGACCCGACCCGTAGCTCTCATCTCTGACCAGTGTGACATCCTCCTTTAGGTGGAGCAGCCCAGAAGGCAAATAACGTTCTGGGCTGCATCAAAAGAACTGTGGCCAGCAGATCAAAGAGGTGATTCTGCCCCTCCACTGTGCCCTGGTGAGACCTCACCTGGAGTATTCTGTCCAGGTCTGGAGTCCCCCGCACAACAAAGACGCAGACATCCCGGAGCACGTCCAGAGGAGGACCACTAAAATGATCAGGGAAATGGAGCATCTCTAGTATGAGGACAGGCTGAGAGAGTTGGGGCTGTTCAGCCTGGAGAAAATGAGGTTTCAGGGGGACCTTCTTTTGACCTTCCAGTACCTGAGGGGGGCCTACATTAAGTCAAGGAAAGGTCTTTTCAAGAGGATTTGTACAGATAGGACAAGGAGCTGTGGGTTCGATCTGGAAAAGGAGAGATTTAGGCTGGATATGAGAAAAAAAGTTCTTCAATGGGAGGCTGGTTGGTGGCTGGAATGGGCTGCCCAGGGAGGTGGTGGGGACCCCATCCCTGGGGTCATTTAAGGTCGGGCTTGACGAGGCTCTGAGCAGCCTGACCTAGGCAGAGTTGTCCCTGTGCAGGGAGGTTGGACTAGATGACCTCTAGAGGTCCCTTCCAGCCTAGAACATTCTATGATTCTGTGGTAAAGGTCTGTGACATCATCCAAATAAATGTATTTCTTGATAGATATGAGTGTTCCCAGATTATTATGTCAGGCTGCAGCTTCTGGAGACCTGAATGCTCTGTGGGTTGTGTTTGAGCTTCCCCTTGTGCTCAGCCACACTGACGGGTCTAAGCCGGGGGCTGTCGTGTCTTGCTGCGCTCTGAGTGCCACTGGCAGTGCTGCACATCCACCCTTGTAAGATCAGTGCAGAATTATTCAGTAGATGTTAAGCTCTGTGGGAGAAGCTGCTCTTGAAATAAGACTTTTCAATTATTACTGGGAGGAGAAGGTAGGAAGTGAGCATCAAAAATGTTTAAAAGCTGTGTCAGAATATGTTGATTTATGTCAGCTGGCTTCAGTATTTTCCCCACGCTTGAAATGCAAAATAGAAGTAAAGGGAATTAGACAGGGCAGAGAGAAACCTTCAGACTGTGGCACTGGGAGTAAGTCTACCTAGAGTCAGAATTGTTTAGGTTGGAAGAGACCTATAAGCTCACTGAGTCCAACTGTTCCCCCAGCACTGCCAGGTCCCCATTAACCCCAGTCCCTCACTCCACAGCTCTACAGCTTTGCAATCCCTCCAGGGGGGGACTCCCCCACCACCCTGGGCAGCCTGGCCCAAGCCTGAGGAACCCTTGTGGGGCAGAAATTGTTTCTCGGAGCCAACCTCAACCTCCCTTGGGGCAACTTGAGGCTGATTTCTCTCATCCTATCACTTAGTCCTTGGGAGCAGAGACAAGCTCCCGCCTGGCTCCAACCTCCTGAAGTTCAGAGAGTCATGGAGAGTCCTTGCAGAGCTCAGCGATGGCCAGCACAGTGGGAGTGGGTCAGAGAGTGATGGGAAGGCCAGCGGCATCCTGGAGTGGATCAAAACGGGGGATGGTTAGCAGATCGAGAGCGGTTCTTCTGCCCCTCTACCCTGCCCTGGTGAGACCACATTTGGAATCTTGTGTCCAGTTCTGGGCCACTTAGTTCCAGAAGGACACATTGCTGCTGGAGAGAGTGCAGTGCAGAGCTACAAAGATGATGAAGGGAGTGGAGCACCTCCCTGATGAGGAAAGGCTGAGGGAGCTGGGTCTCTTCAGTTTGGAGAAGAGGAGCCTGAGGGGTGACCTCATTAATGTTGATAAATATGTGAAGGGCAGGTGTTAGGAGGATGGAGCCAGGCTCTGCTCAGTGTCATTTAGGGATAGCACAAGGGGCAGTGGGTGCAAGCTGGAACACAGGAGGTTCCACATCAATCTGAGAAGGAACTTCTTCCCAATGAGGGTGACAGAGCCCTGGAAGGGGCTGCCCAGGGGTGTTGTGGAGTCTCCTTCTCTGGAGATGTTTCAAACCCATCTGGATGTGTTCCTGTGTGACTTGGTCTAGGTGATCCTACTGTGGCAGGGGGGTTGGACTGGATGGTCTTTTGAAGTCTCTTCCAATCCCTGATGTTCTGTGATTCTGTGAAACGCTGGACTCAGTGCTGCTGCCACATCTCACAATGTTTACAAGCTAAGTGTGGGATTTTTGTCTGTCTTCAGCAAAGTCTTTCCACCCAGCAGCATTTCAAACCGTTTGCTAAGCCTCTCACTTTCAAAGGCAGCACTGCCCTGCATTTGTGTTCCCTCAGCCCTGTAGATCTCTTTGGAAGGAGGAGAGTCTTCAGCTCTCTCAAACAACAGGTTTCTTGCTAGACCACTGATACCATCTCTTGTTTCCATAGGGTGATCTGACAAACCTCGTGCATGGCAGTCACTGCTCCAAGTATCGGCTGACGAGGATCCCAGGCACCAACGCCTTCGTGGGAATCGTCAACGAGACCTGTGATTCACTGGCCTTCTGCTTCTGCAGCATGGTCGACAGGCTCTGCCTCAACTGCCACAGGTCAGCAGGACACGCGGCATCAATGCGCTGGTCCAGGCCAGAGAGACCAACTCCCACCTGGCTCTAACCTCCTGTATTTAGGTAGTTATGGAGAGCAAAAAGATCTCCCCTGAGCCTCCTTTTCTCAGGCCAGCCACCCCCCAAATTTCCTCAGCAGCTCCTCAGCAGGCTTGATGTGAATTCATGTATCATAGTAGACCAGGTTGGAAAAGGACCCCAAAGATTATTGAGTCCATCCCGTTAAATTAAATCCAGTTTAAATGAGATGGCCCCAGCACCCTGTCAGGCTAATCCTTGAAAGTGTCTGTAGTTGTGGAATCCACCACTTTGCTGGGAAGACCATTCCAGTGTCTCATTGCTCTCACAGTGAAAACTTTTCCTCTGAAGACTGGTATCTCCCCAGGAAAAACTTGTATCCATCACCCTTTGTCTTTTCTGTGGGACTCTCTGCGAAAAGGGAGTCTCCATCATCTTGGTAGCCACCCTTAGTCTACTGGGACACGGGGATAAGGTCCCCCCTAAGTCTTTTCTTCTCGAGTTTTTCACTGAGGGGCTTCCTGGAGTTTGCAGATGTTGCCCACGCCAACATTGTTGTGTTTGATGCACTGACGAGAAGGATCCTGTGTCCAGATCTGAAACTTGTCTGGGGTTTGTCTGCTTTTTCCATTTCAGAGGGTAGGTAACAGAGGAGAGTCTCTGTTACCACGTTGCCCTCAGTCCCAGTTCAGAGTAGAGCAACGCTTGTGTTCCTTGGCGCAAGGAGAAAGGTTCTCAGCAGCTTGTGAACTGCTGTTACTGGCTGGAGCGTGGAGTTCACATGCTGGTGAAGGTGTGATGGATGTTTTGTGTGTTTTCTCCCTGGAAGGATGGAACAGAACGATTGTGAGTGCCCGTGCGAATGCCCTTTGGAGGTCAATGAATGCACCGGCAACCTCACCAACGCCGAGAGCAGGTGAGTCAGCGTCAGGAAGTCTTAGAATCATAGAATGTATTGGGCTGGAAGAGACCTGTAAGGGTCAGCTAGTCCAACCCCACTGCAGTGAGCAGGGACATCTTCACCTGCACCAGATTGCTCAGCGCTCCATCAAGCCCGACCTTGAATGCCTCCAGCGATGGACAAGTGAGTTGGGTTGGAAGGGAACTTGCAACTCATTGAGTCAAACTCTCTGCCATGGGCAGGGACACCTTCCACTAGAGCAGGTTGCTCCAAGTCCCATCCATTCTGGCCTTGAGAATGAACCTCCTGTAATGGAAGAGTGTGGGATTTTTTTTGTGCCAACTTACAGGAGATACAGGACAGGAGTTTGGGTGTAATTAAGCAGATAATATGTAACAGATGAAAATGATGTTCCTTATTGATTGTGCTTCTGCTGCTTCAATAACACAAGGCTTTACTTTTTGTCCCGACACAGGAACCCAAGTTGTGAAGTTCACCAGGAGCCGATGACTTTCACAGCCATCGATCCCGGCCTGCAGGACACTCTCCCGCAGTGCATCAACACCCAGTGCAACCAGAGGACAGAGAGCGGGTAAAGCACCCTTCTCCATACCTCACAATACACCGTGTTCTTGAAGCAATGAAATAGCTCTTCCTAAGAGAAGGAAGAGCTGGATGATGCCAGAGTAAGGAACATTAGTACACACAAGTGTTAAAAACCAAAGTAGACAGACTGGGAAGGTGCCTGCAGCTTCCCTGTGGAACTTCCTTGTGGTACTTGAGCAGCTTTCTGTGGCCACATGTTACATACGTGAGGGTTCAGGGATGGTTTTTGGCCTCCCTCTGTCTCTCATTTCTGCAGTAGCTTTGCCAGACAAGAAGTGTTGAACTTGAAACACGGATTTCTTTTGGTTTTAACTTTCAGGGATTGCTTTGGTGTACTGGACTGCGAGTGGTGTATGGTAGACAGCGATGGGAAGACCCATCTGGATAAGTCCTATTGTGCCCCTCAGAAGGAATGTTTTGGTGGCATTGTGGGAGCGAAGAGCCCGTACGTGGACGACTTGGGAGCAATAGGTAACTGCCTGTCTGCAGTGATGCTGCCTCTATCTGTTTGTCAGATCTCACCTAGAGTTCTTCATCCACTTCTGGAGTCCCCAACGTAAGAAGGATGTGGAACTGTTGGGACTGAGTCCAGGGAGGTTCACAAGGATGATCAGAGGGCTGGAGCCCCTCTGCTGTGGGGACAGACTGAGGGAGTTTGCTGTCTTGAGCCTGGAGAAGAGAAGGCTCTGAGAGACCCTATATCAGCCTCCGGTACCTAAAGGGGCTACAGGAAAGCTGGAGAGGGACTTTCTCTGAGGGATTCTGGTGTTAGGACAAGGGGAATGGGTTCAAATTAAAAGAGGGGAGATTGAGGTCAGATCTTAAGAAGAAATCCCTCCCTGTGAGGGTGCTGAAGACCTGGAACAGACTGCCCAGGGAGGTTGTGGCTGCTCCATCCCTGACAGTGTCCAGGGCCAGGTTTGTTGGGGTTCTGGGCACTCTGCTCTGGTGAGAGGTGTTCCTGCCCATGGCAAGGGGTTGGCATTGGGTGAGCCGAGAGCTCTGAGCTACTTTCCAACCTAACCAATTCCATGATGTATGAACATGCACGGTAGTGTCAGAGCTCACTTCTCAAAACCTGTTTCTCTTACGCTGTGGTAAATCAGCATAGATGGCTCATCAGCAGGAAAGAAGTAGCATCAGGCCTGCTGTGGGCATGGAATCTCTGAGAACATCAATGTGTAGCTGTGTGTTCCTGCCTTCTCCGAGTTTCTTCTCTTGTTTAACTCGTGCTGTGCTGCCTGTGTGCAGTTGAGCACCCAGAAAGCCTTTGAGATCTCTGATCTTCAGAGATGTTGGTTTTGCAGAGCATTCACGGGTTGTTTTGTCTCTCTTGATTTAGGAGACGAGGTAATCACTCTGAACATGATCAAAAGCGCACCAGTGGGCCCAGTGGCTGGAGGCATTATGGGCTGCATCATGGTGCTCGTCCTGGCAGTATATGCATATCGTCACCAGATACATCGAAGGAGCCACCAGCACATGTCCCCTTTGGCTGCTCAGGGTGAGATGAGAACTTTGAGGGAGAAGCAGGGTGGGACTGAACCAACAACAGAACAACTCTGAAAAATCCCCACAAACCACAAAACAAATCCAAACCCTTTTTCCTTGGATTTGTTTCCGTGTTTCACCCTGTTCTGTTCCCCTTTTGCCAACAGCTGTAAGTCAGGTGCAGGCTGTTTGTGTCTTGCTGCCCTCTCCTGGGTGCAGCCAGACCTGCTGCTGCTCAGAGGTTTAACCCACTGTGTGTGGTGTGTGTTTTGGAGCTGAGTGCTCAGCACAGCTTTGTGGTGGTGTGGGTTTTGTCATTACACACCGACAGCCGCCCTTTGCTGCACTCCACCACCTCTCTTGGGTCTCCAAACCCTTTCTGCTGGGGCTCTTTGGGACATGTCTGTATTTACTTGTGTTCGTTGTGGTGTTCATGGGGTTCTGTCCTCAGGGAGACAAACCTACTAAGTCTGAGAGACATAACTGTGTTTGGGAGAAAGGACACTGGCAGAAGTAGAGAGAGAAGTGCAATCGGGGCTCATTACTGCTGTCTTTAATGATACTCCAGCTCTGTTTTGAAGCAGTTAACTTCCTTCAAAACTCCAGCATCTCTTCCTGCTAGGGGAGGTGGGAGTATCATTTTCCTGATATCAGTGGCTTCACTGCTCTTGGACAAAACTGGCAAAAAGCTGAGGCTGGCACCTCCTCACGCAGTGACGCTAAGTGCTTCCAGTGCATTCCCAGGGTGGTAGCCCTTAGGAAGATGACCCACGACTTTTCTCTTTAACAGTTGCGTTTTTCTGTTTGTAATGGTGTGTAGAAATGTCAGTGCGTATGTCGAACCTGGAAAATGATAGGGATGAGAGAGATGATGACAGCCATGAAGACAGGGGGATCAGTAAGTACCAAGTCACTTTGCTGTAAAAACCTATGTTCACTGAGCCATTTGTTCTCCTAATTAAAAGGCCTGAGGAAGCCCTGTGCTGGTTTCAATGACAGAACAATGTTTTAACTTGTGCAACTTTAGTCTCATGCTGAAAAATCACATTGTTTTAGTTTGAAAAGACTAATCTCAACCGTGTGTGGAGGAGCTTTGCCTTGTACACCCACCCTTATCATGACTGCTTCCAGAAAGAGCTCTGGTCAGCTTAAAAAAAACTCACTTGGGACAGCACAGGGTATGGAAAACTCCTGCCTTTCTTCAGCCTTGGAAAGCAGAGGCCAAGTCTGGTGTGGACATCCAACACACGTGTCAGTAAATCTTACTTGCGTTGATGTGGGATGCTGGATAAGTAGAAACAGCACTTGGCGGATGGTAGGGTAGGACAAGCCAGTGCACCTGAGATCTGGGAGCGTTCCAGAGTCAGACCAGCATCCCTGTCACTCGATCTTCACTGACACAGAGCTAAAACAGTGCCCAATGTCAACGCTTAAAGATTGACAAAGAAGCACATCTGAGTTCATGGCTTGCATCTGCTGCTTCTCCAAGTCCTTTTCTGTTTCCGTTTGAGTCGTCATTCCGTGCTGCCGCAGGTTCTTTAGCTACTGGCGCAGTAATTCTATCACTTCTGTTAATCCAAGCAGATGAGTTGGACTGGATCTTGATCTGTTCCATGTTTATAACCCTCTCTTCTGTCTATAAAACCTCTCTTCTGTCACCTGACAGTGTTTGAGAAGAATCAGTTTGCAGAAAGCCCATTCCCCTGAGCCTGATCTGTGCCACTGATACAGTTCAGTAAGGCACTCCCATTAAAACCAGTTGTGTTTCTTTCTCTCTTCCAGTTAGCAACACTCGATTCATAGCAGCGGTAATAGAGCGGCATGCCCACAGCCCTGAACGCCGGCGCCGGTACTGGGGACGATCAGGAACGGAGAGCGACCATGGTAAGACCCTGCATCACTGCCCTGGTCTCAGGCTGATGATTGTGGTTACTCAGTTTCCTTCAGATGTGTCTCTTGTTGTAGATGAGGCTGCTTCAGGGGTTGGACCCAATGAGCTTGGAAGGTCCCCTCCAGCTCAAGCCATTTTGTGATTCTGTACACCAGTTTCTTTTCAGGGAGTTTGGCTGCATCTCTCATGGCCTGCGACTAAGTCTTCAACCTTGAAAGCTGCTGGGAGGGTGTCATGCTGCTGGCTCATGAGCTTAATGTGAATTAAGAGGAGACTTAGACAGGGCAGTCTGCCACCCATGTCAGCTCTAGCCATGTGGCTTGGGTGGCTGGGAGCATTACAGCAGAGACACTGCTTGCACTAACAGAATTGCTGAGGGACAGGAAATCTGATGGCCAAAGCCTTACGACAGATGTCCCAAGAGACAATCTTGCTGTAGGAGGAATTACCCTGGATTTGGGGGCAGATTACCTGTGCTGAGGCAGATTTGCCAGACTAATGCATCTTTTGCTCCATTTCTAGCAGCCCCAGCGAATCCTTCCCATCTTCCTAGTCAGCAGGTTAGCAGGGGAACTAGTTACCCACTCCTGAAATGGGTGCTGCTATTCTTAGTTCCTGTAATTCCATCTTCATCAAAGGGCTACTGGGTCTTCTCCCCCAGTTCCTCTCTGTCTTCTGGGATCTGTGACTCAGGCCATGAGAAATGAGAACCAGCTTGGAGCACTGAGCCTGGTATTTTTAACTCTTCTCTGAGGTGTCTCAGGCTGAAAACCTGCCTGAGATACTCCGGAGCACTGGTAGGTTTCCAGCTCTTAGCCAGAGTTTTCTGAGAAGGATTATTTTTTAATTAAAGCAAGCTCTTTCATCCTTTTCAATTTTGTTTGTGTTTAGAAGTACTGAGGTGCCATTGTTTGTGCTGCAAACTGGTTTGGAGTGGTAACAGCTGGTTTCAGTGGTAAATCCAAATCTCAGAGCCAGCACCAGCACCTGCTTCAAAAGAAAGGGACAGAAAATCTCGGAGGGACCTGTTCCAGGGCAGTTTTCTCACTGAGGAAGCACAGTCTGCTCTTGCAGCCGTTAGCTGTTAGCTGGCTTTCTAGTGACATCACTTCCTTAGGCTGTCCCGGTGAGTGTGATGGCTCGTTGCTCCTAGATGTGGCTGCTCTGGTCTTTTTAACTTCACAAATTCCAGCAGCAGATATTGCAGCCAAGGGAGAGCCTCGAGCTAATTGCTTAGCTGGAAGCATCAGTACTGCTGCATGAAACACTTCACACAGTGAGTCACTTGGATGCTTTATGTTTATCCAAAGCTCAGAAGCGTTAAAAATAGTGGTGGGTCCTACCTATTCCTGTCCCTTCGTAAAAATCCAAGTGACATTGTAAACGAGACCACCCCAAAAAGATGATCTTTGATTGTTTGTAAAGTCAGGGCTGGTTACTTTGCTCTAACAAACTGTCGGCTGTGTGGATGGCTTTTGCTACTGTTGGGGCTGTACAGACCATAAAGTTGTTGGAAGGGACCTCCAAAGGGCATCTGCTCCAACAGATCCTACACGAAGCAGGGCCAGCACTCACCAGACAGGGTTGCCCAGGGGCCCAATACCAGCCTGACCTTGAATGGCTTCAGGGATGGAGCCTCCACCACCTCTCTGGGCAGCCTGTTCCAAGGATCCACCCCCCCCTCAGATTCAAGAACTTTCTCCTCCTGTCAAGCCTCAGTGTGCCCTTTTGCATCTTCAAACCATGACCCCTCGTCCTGTCATTCCCTGCGCTTGGAAACAGTCTTCCCCAGCCTTCTGACAGACCATTTCAGGGGCTGGAAGGTCCACAGATGCCCAAAGTTTACAAAGACAGACAGTGAGTGCGTATCCATTGTGGATTTACAAGAGAGGATGGTTTTGTTGACGTTTGGTTCTCTTTTTTAATTCACTAAATAAAGTTGTTTTATTCTCTGTAAAGCACTGGCTGTGCCTGATGCCCTAAAGGGAGCAGCACCACAGACCTTTCAGTCAGCAGTGTGCCTTTGTGGACAAGAAGAGGTGGATCAGAAGGGGGGTGGTTAGTAGATCCAGAGAGGTTCTCCTCCCCTTCTACTCTGCCCTGCTGAGACCACATCTGGAATCTTGGGTCCAGTTGTGGGCCCCTCAGTTCCAGAAGGGCACAGAGCTGCTGGAGAGAGTCCAGCACAGAGCCACAGAGATGATAAAATGAGTGGAGCATCTCGCTGGTGAGGAAACACTGAGGGAGCTGGGTCTCTTGAGCTTGGAAAAAAGGAGACCCTCGGTGTTGATAAATATGTGAAAGGGTGAGTGTCAGGAGGATGGAGCCAGGCTCTGCTCAGTGGCACCCGGTGATAGGACAAGGACCAGTGGGTGTGAGTTGCAACAGAGGAGGTTTCACACCAATCTGAAAAGAAACTTCTTCCCATTGAGGGTGACAGAGCCCTGGAAGGGGCTGCCCAGGGAGGTTGTGGAGTCTCCTGACATTTCAAACCTACCTGGGTATGTTCCTGTGCAACTGGATCTAGGGGATCCTGCTGTGGCAGGGGGATTGGAGTGAATGACCTTTCAAGGTCTCTTCCAATCCCTAGTGTTCTGTGATCCTATAATTCTATAAATATGTGGAGGGTGGGTGTCAGGAGGATGGAGCCAGGCTCTTCTCAGTGTCACCTAGTGATAGGACAAGGGACAATGGATGTAAGGCAGGAGGTTCCATATAAATATCAGAAGGAACTTCTTCACAGTGAGGGTGACAGAGCACTGGAGCAGCCTGCCCAGGGTGGGTTGTGGAGTCTCCTTCTCTGGAGACATTTCAAATCCGCCTGGATATATTCCTGCGCAACTTGGTCTAGGTGATCCTGCTTTGGTGGGGGGATTGGACTAGATGATCTTTCGAGGTCTCTTCCAAACCCTAATGATTCTGTGTCCTGCTTTTCAGTCACAATCCTGCTGCTTTATTTTCTAGGCTACAGCACTATGAGTCCTCAGGAAGACAGTGAAAACCCTCCATGCAACAATGACCCGTTGTCAGCCGGTGTTGATGTTGGAAACCACGACGAAGACTTAGACCTGGACACCCCACCGCAAACTGCTGCCCTGCTGAGTCACAAGTTTCACCACTACCGGTTGCACCACTCAACCCTCCACCACAGCCACCACTTACAGGCTGCAGTCACGGTACACACTGTGGATGCAGAGTGCTAATGAACGGCGACGCGCGGAACGCGGGAACAACCATCCACGCAGCAACAGGCTCCTCCGCTCGGCGCTTCCCGCTGGCAGCGATTTAACAGACTTCGCAAGTGTTTGGTGTGAGAGCGTTTACGTTTTGGGATAAATGTAAGGCTGGCTCTGGAGTGGAGGGAAATGGGCTTCTTGATGAGCGGACCTGCCATAACATTTGGAGAAACGGAGCAGGAGGCACGTGAGACCTCCAGAAGTGGGGATGCAAGTTTATAGAGCGGCCAAAGCTTTGCAAGCCCTGTAACGCTGAGCCAAGAGGGGAGTGAGCGAGCTTGAAAGAGCCAGAGATGATTTGGTTTCCTTAACGGGAAGAGCAGAAGTCCGTGAGGCTGAAGACTAAGGAAGTGCCAGATGGAGGTGGGGAAGGGAGTGGGGGAAAAGGCTGTTGGTTTCGCTGCAGTTTGTTCTGGATGTCAAAAGTTCACTGCTCCAACAGTTGCTGTGTGGAACCTGGGACAATGCATCTCCAGATTTTTAAGTAAAGGATTATTTTTCTACTATTTATTGAACCTGAAACTTCGGGGGGAGGGGAGGGGAGAAAACACGTTGACAATTCTCAACAACTACCACATAGATTCTGTGATGGTGAAGTGGTTCTTCCCAGGAAGACGTCTGTTTCTTATTAGCTGAGATTGATCCACTGCCCCGCTCTGCAAAAGGGAAAATGAAGAAGTCCTTCCGGAGGTGTTTACACTGCAAAGGCTTTCTGTGCCACAGTTGCTTTCTGTAGAGATTTACCACCTGATTTACCTTACAGTATTTTCTTACTGTTTGCAGAGGAGAAATCCTGTAGCTGGTTACTAAAATTCAGAGAATTCTGCCCATAATCCTCTCCATCTTTACCTCTGTGATCATCCTTCAAGGATCCCTGTGTGGAAGTAAGAACTGCTTTAGCATCAGTTACCAGAGAATTCCAAATGCCACCTGTGCCATCCTTCTCGTCCCTCAAGACGCTGTCAAGATGAGAAGTTAGGGATAAACCAGTGTTTTGTTGTAAAACTTAGGTTACTGTGGACGAGATCTCTGAAAATCCTAACTGTGAGCTGCTGCTGCTGCTGCTGCTGCTTTTAATCTGGAATTGAAACCTGGCTTGGTCATTCAAACAAAGATTAATCACTCTGGCTGCAACACGGGGGCGTCATGGGTATAAATTAGTTTTAAATCGCAGTGTTGTATTTTTAGAGTCACATTTTACGACGATATAAAGAACCATTCTTGCACTGTGCGTATGATAAACATCCATTTCTATGTAGGGATTTTTTTTTAATTAAAAGAATCACTTGTTTTAATTAATATGGTACTGAAGACTGTATTATGTAAAAAGAAGTAATAATAATGGTTCTTAAACAGTACAGTAAAATAACTCTATGTGTGATATCAGGATACCCCTTTATACTATGTATAAAATTAAAAGCTCTAGTGAAATAAACTGTATGTAAAGTATAGGTCTGTTGATAACTAGATAGAGGGACATTAAATCTCTCTTGGTTGTTCTGGATTATTTAATACTGGGGGCAGTTCTGGGCCCCTCACTGCAAGAAAGAGATTGAGAGTCTGCAGCGGGTCCAGAGGAGCAACAAGGCTGGGGAAGGGACTGGTGGGAAAGGCTGATGAGGACAGGCTGAAGGAGCTGGGGGTGTTTAGCCTGGAGAAGAGGACACTCAAGGGGGACCTTTTCTCTCTCTCCAGCTCCCTGAAGGGAGGTTGATACTCAGGTGGGGGTTGGGCTCTTTTCCAGGCGACTGGCACCAGGACAAGAGGGCAGGGCCTGAAGCTGCCAGGGGAGGGTTAGGCTGGATGTTAGGAAGCCCTTCCTCACAGAAAGGGGGTTCAGACACTGGACTGGACTGGCCGGGGCAGGGATGGAGTCCCCATCCCTGGAGGTGTTGAAGGCCAGGCTGGCTGTGGCCCTTAGGGCCCTGGTCTGGCTGATGGGGTGATGTTAGGTCCTGGGCTGGGCTGGATGAGCTCAGAGGGCTTCTCCCGCCTCAGTCATTCAGAGATTCTGTGTAGTGGTCTAGTATCTGCATTAAACGGACGCCCCGTTAAATCATCTTTAAACACAAAGCTTTGTCCTGAGACGCTCTTAGTTTTGACACCGTTTCAGACCTGTTTGTTAGCCAAACCTGTTATTTAGTTCAGCTACTTGAAACATAATTCCAGTTTCAAGAATACAAGCGTGAAGCTTAGAGCCAAGTTACAGACCAGGCTTGTGCTGTCATGGGCTGGATGAGCTCAGAGGGCTTTTCCAGCCTCAGGGATTCTGTGAATGTAAGTGTGAAACACTGGATCAGGCTCCTAGAGGTTCTAATAACAATTGTGAAAGATCAACACTTTATATGGAAATGTTTTAAATGTGGGGGGTTTAATACCTGTTGGCCATTATGTGGAGGATGACCATTTCTGGAAGCGATCAGCCGCTGCGCAGACTCTCCAAAGCCAACCACTGCTGGTTTTTCCTCTCAGGCCATTCAGTTGCTCTGGATTTGCCGTCTTGTCATCATTGTGTGGCGCTGGGTTGAGAGGTTTTGGTGACCAGACAGCTGTAGGAATCCATACAGCACTGCCTGACACTCTGAGAGGTCTGGATCTGATGCCCTGTCATGGTTTGTGTGTCAGCCTGTAGCCCACAGCTTGGTAGAAACACTAATTTTGAGGCCACAGTAGTGCTGGTTGCTGGATGAAGGCCAAACGGGCTGCTTTGCCCTTATTTCACGGTTACTGCTGGGCAGAAGAACCACATAACCAGCCAAAGAGCAGAACTTCTAAGCATGAAGGGAAAATAGCTTTCAGCATCAAGAATGTTCTACTGTGCCTTAGATTCCTGGAGTTCCTTGGGGATCTGTTCTGGGTCCGGTGCTGTTCAACAAGTTTGTCAGCGACTCGGACAACAGCATCGAGTGTCCCCTCTGCAAGGCTGCCGATGACAGCAGGCTGTGTGGTGCAGTGGACTCACTTGAGGGACAGGAGGCCATCCAGAGGGACCTTGACAGGCTTGAGAAATGGGCCAGTGCGAACTGCGTGAGGTTCAACAAGTCCCAGTGCAAGGTCCTGCGCCTGAGTCAGGACAATCCAAGACACAAATGCAGAGTGGGTACAGAGTGGCTTGGGAGTGGCCCTGAAAAGGAGGACTTGGGGATGTTCATCAACGAAAAGCTCAACATGAGCTGACATTCGCTCAGGCAGCCCAGAAGGTCAACTGTCCTGGGGTGCAGCAAGAGGAGTGTGGCCAGCAGATCAAGAGAGGTGATTCTTCCCCTTGTGAGACCCCACCTTGAGGACCGCGTCCAGTTCTGGTGTCCCCACCATAAGAGGGACAGAGATCTGTTGGAACAAGTCCAGAGGAGGGCCCAGAGGATGATGCAGAGGCAGAAGCACCTCTGCTACGAGGACAGGCTGAGGGAGCTGGAATTGTTCAGCCTAGAGAAGAGAAGGCTTCGGGGTGACCTTATAGCAGTCTTCCAATATTTGAAAGGAAACTACAGGAAGGTTGGAGAGGGACTTTTTACAAGAGTGTCCAGAGATAGGACAAGGGTTAACAGCTTTAAACTGAAGGAGAAGAGGTTTAGACTGGAACTTAGAAAGAAATTCTTCAATATGAGAGTGGTGGGACTCTGGAATAGGTTACCCAGAGAGGCTGTGGATACCCCCTCCCTGGAGATGTTCAAGGCCAGGTTGGATGAGGCTTTGAGCCACCTGGTCTAGTCAAGAGGCATTGCTGCTCATGGCAGGGAGGTTGGAATAGATTATCTCTGAGGTCCCTTCCAACCTCAGCCATTCTATGATTTAGTAGGTTTGTGCACAGTGTCAAACAAGACACTTTGCTGATTGCCTAGAGCTTGGGTTCTCTGGCCACATTTCAGAGGTAACTCAGGTTTGTTGTATAATTTTATTTGTTCACCCCCATGGGTGGAACCTCGAGGCTGGAATTCAGCCAGCAGCCGTTACTGCGTGACAAAAATGTCTCTGGCAGCTCCTGACTTGTGAAGCAGACTTTGAGTGGTGGTGTGCCCCGCAGAGGGAGTCTGGCTGTGCAGCACAGCTTCCTGAAGTTGAGTGTTTGCTCCCTGGTGGTAGTTTTTATCTTGAGCAACATTCAGTTGGTTTCCTCACATATAAAATACAGTGAGCAGGAGTGAAGCCGGGTGCCCCATTGGCCCCGGCTGCCATGATGCTCATGGTAATTTAAACCAGATACGTCTGTAGAGCACATTAGTCAACCGCCTTTTACCTTGAAAAGCTTCAACAGAGCTGCACCTCACTGCTGGGTCATCACTTTTGTTGTAGGATGTACAAACGGAGCACTGGAAGGGGCTGCCCCAGGGGGTCATGGAGTCTCCTTCTCTGGAGATGTTTCAAACCCGCCTGGACGTGTTCCTGTGCAACTGGATCTAGGAGGCCCTGCTGTGGCAGGGGGCTTGGACTGGATGAACTTTTGAGGTCCCTTCCAATCCCTGATGTTCTGTGATTCTGTGAAACTGTTTGTGATTCTGGGCTCTGGACAATCTTGAAGTGATGAGAAGAGGCAAAGCTCTTGCTGTTCAGGAATAAACCCAGGTGAAACCACAGAGCTAGAGGTGTGCCAGGGCACAGCGCTGACAGCTAACCTTGACCCAGCTGGGAAAGGGACTGTTGTCCTTTTAAACCAAAACCTGATAGCGGCTCCAGTCGTTCTAAGAAGCTGAATGATAGCTCTCCTGGTTTTATTGCTGGTGATGGTGCCAGGGCCTTCCCTCCCCATTATTGTTTTACTGTCTTGATGGAGGAGGATGATCATAAATCAAGCCCCATATGAGAAGGTTACAAGGGGACTTAATCACTGTCTATAAATCCATGGGGGCTGGGTGTCAAGAAGAAAAAGACAATCTCTTTTCACTTGTGCCCTGTGATTGGACAAGGGGCAATGGGTATCAGTTGGGGCACAGGAACGTCCACTGCAACATGAGGAAGGGTACTGTAAGGGTGACAGAGCGCTGGAAGGGGCTGCCCAGGGAGGGTGTGGAGTCTCCTTCTCTGGAGACTTTCCCGACCCATCTGACTGCATTCCTGTGTGACCTGCCCTAGGTTCTATGGTCCTGCTGGAGTTGGGGGTTGGACTCTATGACCTCTGGAGGTCCCCTCTAACCCCTAATGACCTGTTTCTCTGTGTATCCTCCTTTTCTCTACCTGATAGACCTGATAGCCATTAATTTTCCACTTGCTTCAATTTTTGATGCTCAGTTGTATTAATTTCCCCGAGGTTTGCTTTCATGTAGAAAAAGTGGGTTTGAAAGGAAAACAAGTGTTGCCTTCAATTCACATTCACTTGGGTGAGACTGGCTCGGGGCTTTCGATACTCAGAATCTACAGCTTGAAAATGAATCAGGATGATTTTTTGAATTGTTTATTCTTGATGAAAACTGTGATTTGAAGAGATGAATACTTTATGGTTTTATAAGGCCACTTTATCTTTACCCTTGCCCTTGGCAATGAGAGCCAAGAGAGAGGAGAATTCATGAGACGTTCACGTGTGCAGTGGTAGTTGTGACTAAAAGTGGTCAAAATGAGCTCTTTATTCTGTGAAGTGATCCAGAAATGGTGATGTGGAGAGAGAGCGGATCCGTCAGAGGGCCAGTTACGGCAGTGAGCTGGCAGCAAGTACGGAAAAGGGGGAAAAAATAGGAGGCAAAAGTCCTGGATCAAGGCTGAACTCAAGTGCAAAGAGGAATTTGCAGCGTTCGTAGCTCCTAGCTACCCGTTCCGTTTGTTTTTGAAAGAGAATCCCAGCTAGGGCTGGGCTTTTCCAAGGAGCCTGCCCAAGGCTTTCAGCAGTGTTTGGAATATTAATTCCTACAGCAGTTAATTCGCCAGCTCTTGGGTTGTTCTGCTCTGCAGTGCTCTGCTTTGCCATGGACCCCAGTGAAGAAGCAGCAAGTTAAAGGTCCCAGAGTGTTTCATACTGCTGCTGTGTGATGAGAGGGTTCTTTTCCCTACTTTATACGCTCTGAACTGAGTCACGGAAGGACCTTGGCTCAGAAGGGTTTGCATTTCTGAAGCCAAGACTGCAGTGGAATTTAGATGCTCAAGTCCAAGAGTGAAGCCCTCCAGCCCCTCCTGCCTTGTTCACTCAGTGCCAAGCACAACCGGTGTGTTTGCCAGTGCAGGCACAAAGCTGCTGCTGCTTCAGTCTCCCTCAGAGAAGAGCCTGATGCCTCCCTGCCTCTGCACCATCAGTGTCGTCTGCTGCAGACTGGGCTCTTGGGGAATGTGGATTTAGGAAACCCTGAGGAGCCTGAACTGGCAGGAATTCAGAGCACACACAGCACCATGCGTGAACTGGAGTTTCCGAAGCGACTTACTGTCTCTGCATGGCAGCCGGCACTGGGCCATGCACTTACTGGTTGCCTGCTACGTTCCAGGCAAAGAATGAAGCACGTCCACCTCACTTCTGCGAACTCCCAGGGAGGTTGTCAGTAAATGGTTCATCCAATAGAACATGAAAGGAAAGCCAAAGTTCAAAAGTTTCCCTTAAACCAAGGAGAGTTGAGTGTTTAACCAAGGTTCTAGTACTGCAACGTAACTCTGTGCCCATCAGAAGCTGGCGGGCGATACCAGTCAGCAGAGCGGTGGATGGCCTGAGCAGAAGAGAAGTACAAAACTATGTGAAGGGAGGTTGATACTCAGGTGGGGGTCAGGCTCTTCTCCGAGGCACCCAGTGCCAGGACAAGAGGGCAGGGCCTGAAGCTGCCAGGGAAGGGCCACGTTGGATGTGAGGAAGCCCTTCCTCATGGAAAGGGGGATCAGAGCCTGGACTGGACTGCCCAGGGCAGTGGTGGAGTCCCCATGCCTGGAGGTGTTGAAGACCAGCCTGGCTGTGGCCTTTAGTGCCCTGGTCTGGCCAATGTCCAGTCCTGTGCTGGGCTGGATGAGCTCAGAGGGCTTTTCCAGCTCAGGGTTCTGTGATCCTGTAACTGGTGGCAGAGGCAGAACAGACACTGGATCTGGAAGTTCTGCCTGCAGCTCACGGATGAATCGTAGTGGCCTGGTTTAAAACTGAGGGTTGCTATCCCTGGGCTGGTTTCATTAGCAGTGGCAGTAGCTGGTACCGCTCTCAGCAACTGGAGCCAGCAGTAACTAGTAGGTTTTATTCTCCTTTATTCTACATTTTTATAGCTAACACTGGCAAAACCACCGGCTTCTTGGAGCGCTGCCTGCACAAGTGCTCTCCTCCGTTACTGCTGCTAATGGAACAAAAATAGTGATAGCAAGGAGAGGAAACCGTTGGCCCAAAGCAGAGTGCAGGAACCTTCCTACCCCACCCTCTGCCTGGCAACGAAACCAGGGTGTGAGTGCAGCTGAGGAGCTGCATCCCACGGATAGAGGGAACAACCTCCCGCTCCGAGGCTGGCCACGTAGCGCTTCCCGGCAGTGGTGTCTCTGCATGGAAAAATCACAGAGGTGCTGTCGTCCTTCACCAAGAGTCTCCTACAAAGGGTGATCTCTTTAATTCCAGGCACTGGGTTCAGCACCAACTGAACGTGGGTTAGGTCATCAAATATTTCCAGCTTGCTGAGCACTAATGGACTTTTGTCTTTTGAACTCTTCGACTGCACCCAAAGGGATGAAATGGGACAAACACTGTGATCACTGGGCACTGAGAGTGGCAGGAAACTGGGAGACTGGCCACTGATTTATGAGTTTTCCAACTTTCTGATACGCAGAACAATGAATTTCATCCCAAAATCAGTTCTCGTGGCTTAATGTGTGAAAATCACATGCGGTTGGGAGAGACCGAAGGTGGAGGAAGTACAGAACCAGATCCAGTTCCTGCAAAAGCCAGTAACCCCAGTTCACTTTCCATTGCAGCTTAACCTAGGATATTCCTGTATTCAACTTCAGTGTTGCTGCTGTCACCTCGGCCAGAGAACGTGGAGATCAGGAGGGGAACACGGTATATTTTTTTGCTCCTTGTGTGAACAGGAGGGTGCCCAGGTGGCCCAGAAGGCCAATGGCATCCTGGCTTGAATCAGCAATACTGTGGCCAGCAAGACTAGGGATGTCATCCTCCCCCTGTCCTGGGCACTGGGGAGGCCTCCCCACAAGTACTGGGGGCAGTGCTGGGCCACTCACTTCAAGAAATATTGAGAGCCTGGAGCGGGTCCAGAGGAGCAACAATGCTGGGGAGGGAAAGGCTGATGGGGAGAGGCTGAGGGAGCTGGGGATGTTTAGCCCGGAGAAGAGGAAACTCAAGGGGGGACCTTTTCCCTCTCTCCAGCTCCCTGAAGGGAGGTTGTAGCCAGGTGGGGGTCAGGCTCTTCTCCCAGGCAACCAGCACCAGACAAGAGGGCAGGGGAAGACAATGAAGCTGCCAGGGGAGCCCTTACTCAGGGAAAAGACTGGACTGGACTGCCAAGGGCAGTGGTGGAGTCCCCATCCCTGCAGGTGTTGAAGGCCAGCCTGGCTGTGGCCCTTAGTGCCCTGGTCTAGGTGACTGTGGTGATGTGAGGTCCTGTGCTGGCTGGATGGGCTCAGAGGGCTTTTCCAGCCTCAGTAATGCTGTGATTCTGTGAACAGAATGAAGTTAGACACTTCCCTAAGAGTCTTTATAGCAAGAAGCTGAGTTGTAGGAAGGTTTCTGTGGCAACCTTTTCCTAACTGAATGGCAGAACATTTTAAAGCCTCATAATTTTCTAGTAAGGCTGAGTTGGCAAAGCTGAGTTTGCGTGACATCCTTGATGCCTGTTTTCCACATTGAAGAAGTTACCGTGGGTTTAAGTGTAAAATACTGTGGGGAGTGTTTCCAATTCCAGCCTCACTGGCAAAGATAAATCTCTGACTGGTTTTGATGTAAGGTAGTTTCCCAGTGTCCTGTAGACCAGCAGTATTTGAGAGGGGTTCTCTTCCCCCTCTACTTTGCCCTGCTGAGGCCGCATCTGAAATCTTGGGTCTAGTTCTGGGCCCCTCAGTTCCAGAAGGTCACAGAGCTGCTGGAGAGAGTCCTGCACAAAGCCACAAAGATGATGGAGTGGGGCGTCTCCCTGATGAGGAAGGGCTGAGGGAGCTGGGTCTCTTGAGCTTGGAAAAAAGGAGATTGAGGAGTGACCCCATGAATGTTGATCAATATGGAAAGGGCAGGTGTCAGGAGGTTGGAGCCAGGCTCTGCTCAGGGGAACCTAATGATAGGACAAGGAGTAATTGGTGTGATCTGGAACAGAGGAGGTTCCACATCATTGTGAGAAGGAACTTCTTCCCAGTGAGGGTGACAGAGCACTGGAAGGGGCTGCCCAGAGAGGTTGCAGAGCCTCCTTCTCTGGAAACATTTAAAACCCGCCTGGATATGTTCCTGCGTGACAGCATCTAGGGGATCCTTCTGTGGTGAGGGGATTGGACCGGATGATCTTTCGAGGTCCCTTCCAATCACAATGTTCTGTGATTCTGTGATGAGTTTCCAGTTCTAGAAAACAGGGTCTTAGAGAGAATCCAAGACAGAATTTGAAGCTGCCATTTGCAGCCAGCTAACATGTTCACCAATAAAAACACTCTGTGAGGGGATGTGTGGTTGTACCTGCTACTGCTAGAAACCCACAGATTTGGGGTTTGGTGGGGAGGGTTAGTAGTCAAATTGCACTCTCTGCCCGTAAGTTGTTATTAAATTTGAATTTGACTCCAAATGAGGAAACTTAAAAGAACAGGGATTTGTGGCAGGGAGCAGGTAGTGCTGTGAATGCATTGGCCTTTAGGACCGTTTATTGAAGACAACTGTACTTGCAGAGCTCTTTGATCTCATTGCCTTTTGTTCTCAATTATTATTCAGGAACGTGGATTCTTTTGGTGGTGCTTTGGGCGGAGGGTTGCTCTTTTTTTGCTGCCTTTAAATAGATCTTTCTCACAGGCTGCTAACGATGCTCATGAGGCAACAAAAGTTACAAATTCTACTGCGAAGACCACAGTTCCCAAAATAACCACAACATCATGTCTCAGAGGAATGATTTCTTCAGAGTAACTGCTCACTTGCAGTTACAGCTCTTTTTATCCTTTTACCGTTGATGCGCAGACCACTGTGTTACGGGATGGAAACTGAGGAGCAGCGGCAAACCAGCCTGTTCCCCAGGTCATCCATCACTCCTGACATGCTGGGGAGCGGTGTTACACTGAATTTTGTAGCTGTCAGATCCCTTTTAAGAAGAAAATGTTCAGCAAAGTTGCTTGAAGTGGTTTTTGGTTCTACATGGGAGAATGTTGCAAGAGTAAAGAGCGTAGTTGTAGTCAGGTGAGGGTCAGGCTCTTCTCCCAGGCAACCAGTGCCAGGATGAGAGGGCAGGGCCTGAAGCTGCCAGGGGAAGGTTAGGTTGGAAGCCCTTCCTCATGGAAAGGGTGATCAGAGCCTGGATTGGACTGCCCATCATCCCTGGAGGTGTTGAAGGCCAGCCTGGCTGTGGCCCTTAGTGCCCTGGTCTGGCCACTGTGGTGATGTTAGGTCCTGAGCTGGGCTGGATGAGCTCAGAGGGCTTCTCCAGCCTCAGTCATTCTGTGACTCCGTGAAACCTTCTTACCAAGTGACAATAACCATTTCTTGGCAGCGCAGCTCGCAGTGGTGCGTGTGGAGGTGCAGCCTGCACAGCAATCTGTTGCCCATCTGGCAGCTCTGCAACAAGCTGGGTGGGCACTGCTGGGATGCAGTTTGATGGGCCTGAGCTGTATTACTGCAGTTCCTCAGTGTTTACTCTAATGAGTTACTCTAACGGTTGATTAGAGAACCGTAGGACAAGCGAAGCCTGAGCCTCTGCGGTAGCTGCAGAGGTGGGTCACACAGTTCTTGCTCTGACAGGATGCTGAAGGTATCGGTTGCTCTCTGAGCTGCTCTAGGATAGTAATTTGATAGGAAATTCTGTTTGTTCCCTAACGATCCCCGCTGCATCGCACTGCACTACAGAATGTTACACTAAGGATGCTCAGTGTGTTCAAATGTGGTAAAAAAGTGGTGAAAGGACCTTCTCATGGCACCTCTGGTCGATGGTGGAGGCAATGTGCCTCTGCAAGAGAAACAACTGAGTATCTAGGAAATCATCACTCGGTACCAGTGTCGACAACTGAATCTAGAGCTGTTGGCTTCAAAATTTCCATTTCCTAATGAAGCAAAAGGAGCAGCTAGAGCCTGAAGCAGTGGGAGTGATAGAGACTGCAAGGAATGGTGCTGTTGGCACTTTGTTGGTGAGAAGCAGTGGTGGCAGCCTGGGATTTTTCATGGAAGCTTTGAATTTGCAGCAGGAAACAAAACAACAATGTGGTTTTAGGTTTAAGAAAATGGCTTAGATTTCTCTTCCAAACAAGAAATCCCTTATCTAAAGGGCTCATGGATACAGATTCACAGAACATTAGGGATTGGAAGGGACCTCGAAAGATCATCCAGTCCAAGCCCCCTGCCACAGCAGGATCCCCTAGATCCAGTCGCACAGGGACATGGCCAGGTGGGTTTTAAACATCTCCGGAGAAGGAGACTCCACAAGCCCCCTGGGCAGCCCCTTCCAGGGCTCTGTCACCTTCACCATGAAGAAGGTCCTCTCAGACTGATGTGGAACCTCCTGTGTTCCAGCTTGCACCCATTACTCCTTGTCCTATCATTTGGTGCCACTGAGCAGAGCCTGGCTATAACCTCATGACACCTGCCCTTTCCATATTTATCAATATTCATGGATTCACCCCTCAGTCTCCTTTTTTCCAAGCTCAGGAGATCTACCTCCCTCATCCTTTCCTCATCAGGCAGATGCTCCACTCCCGTCATCGTCTCTGTGGCTCTGCACAGGACTCTCTGCAGCAGCTCTTGTCCTTCTGGAACTGAGGGGCCCAGAACTGGACCCAAGATTTCAGATGTGGCCTCAGCAGGGCAGAGTAGAGGGGGAGGAGAACATATGTCCATCTACTAACCACAGCCCTTCTAATCCGCCCCAGGATGCCACTGGCCTTCTTAGCCACCAGGGCCCGTCGGTGGCTCATGCCTATCCTGCTGGCCACCACGACCCCCATGTCCCTCCCCACATCCCATTCTCCTATGCTGCACTCTAACAGGTCACTCCTCACCCTACATTGGTACCTGGGGTTGTTCTTGCCCAGATACCAGACTCTGCACTGTCCTGGTTAAATTTCCTATCTCTAAAATGTAATTTTAAAGAATTCTCACCTAGATTTTCTGAATAAGGAATCGATGACAAATGCACCAACTCCATTCAAACTCAATTTTACATTTCCTTTTTTAGCCAACTGGCTTCCAGGTTTGGGTTCCCTTTTGCCTGGTCTTTGTGGTCAGCGTCGTCTCCAAAATTAGATGCAAATATTGAAGTTATTCTTCATTCATTTATAGCAACGATGACAATGCTAAGAGCTAAATTTACGGTCTTGTGAGGGACACTGCGAGCAACTGTGCTGAGGAGAAATGAGTTTCCTGAGAGAACAACCTGTCTCAACTTTTTTTAGAAAATGCTGACTAACAGAGCAAAGGATTTTTACAGGAAAGGAGAAAGAGAAGGGGAAATACTGAAGGAAAGAACTGTTTTATAAGAGGCCCAGAAATCCTTTGGCTTGTGTTGGGGTTTTGCTGTGCTCCTCTATTCCATGGATAGCTGTGAGCCCTGTGCCTGCCCATACAACTCCCTGAAAGGAGGGTGCAGAGAGGCGGAGGGGTTGATCTCTTCTCACAAATGATAGGGCAGGTGGAAACGGCCTCAAGTGGCACCAGGGGAAGTGGAGGTTGGCCCTGAGGAAAAACTTCTCCATGGAAAGGGTCCTCGGGCCTTGACCAGGCTGCCCAGGGAGTGGGCTGAAACGCCATCCCTGGCCACGTGTTCCCAGTCGTGGAGATCTGGAGCTCAGGGACGGGGTGGTGGGCTGGGTTGAGACCGTTGGGTTCAGGGTTGGACTCAGTGGTCTTGAAGGGCTTTTCCACTCTAAGTGATTCTGTGCTCCTGCTTTGCTGGGTTTCTGATGAAGAATAAAAGTAGAAGACGACCACCCTGGGTCATCACGGCTGATAATCCCTCACAGGGCACTTGGGACCACTTCAGTCCTGCTTTAGCTTGCCATTGCTGTGCATTTCAGGGTGGACTTCCCCNACCCCGCTCGCTCTGCAAGATGGCGGCAGCGGCCGGGCGCGGCGCGGAGATGCCCGCGGAGCAGCCGCGGGGGGTTCGGTCGCCGCTGGGCCCCGAGGAGGTGGCCAGGCGGCTGGCGAACACTCGCCGGGAACTGAGCAACAGGCGCAAGATCCTGCTGAGGAATCTGCCTGCCGAGAGCAGCAGCCAGGTACGGCCGAGCGAGCCTGTCTCTCCTCTGGGGCTTCGATCCTGCTGGGGCTTGTCCTTTGTTTTGGGGTTGTTTTGGGGTGGGGGTGGGGTGTCGGGTTTTAAGGCCGGCGTTGGGTTTCAGGAGAATAGCGCCCGAGTTCCCGCCGCTGGGAGGGGAAGGTGGATGCGAGTCGGGGTTCGAGGGGGTTGAGTTACGGAGCCACTTGCCGGAGCTTTGCCGGCTCCGAGTGCCCAGCGAGATGCGGGAGAGTCAGAAACTGCAGCTCAGCTTTTGTTCAGGTCCACTCCTGCCGCCTCTGCTCCTCACAGAGGGGGGATGGCTTCTCCTCCCCAGTCACAAGTGACAGGGCACGAGGAGACCGTCTCGAGGGGAACTTGGGGTTGGCCATGAGGAAGAACTTCTTCACTGAAAGGGTCCTCAGGCCTTGGAACAGGCTGCCCAGGGAGGGGGTTGAATCGCCATCCCAGGATGTGTTTCACAGTCGGGGAGATCTGGAGCTCAGTGGCTGGGTTGAGACAGGTGGGTTCAGGGTTGGACTTGATGATCTTGAAGGTCTTTTTCATTCGCAATGGTGCTCTAACTCCTAAAGCACAGGAGGGTTTTACTACCCGCAGGTAAGCGCAGCACGTGAATAGGATCATCTTCTCCATTACCCCAGCAGAAGGGGACCGTTCACTTCAGAGAGAATCTCTCAGCGATCGCAGTAACTTGATCCAGAGCACCCAGCTCGCTTGCTGCTGCTGCTCCTTCCGTGTTTTGTTCTCTCCTGTGTGATGACTTTCAGTCTTGTTGGCCGGGCTGCAGCATGTGTGTAGAGTGTTGAGAGTTTTCAGTGCAACAGTTTTGCAGTGATCCTGTGTGATGTCTTACTCTGGGAGTCTCACCTCTATTTATAGCAACCCAGTGACCTGATCGATAGCAAACTCACAACTTGAAAACCCCTGTTAATCTTTGCTGGCTGTTGAAGAAGCCATCACGCGTGAGTGTGTTGACAGAAAGGGCTTACTGGCCTATTGCGGGGTGCTTGCTCTGGATAGCTGGAACACAATCACTTTGTCCAGCACTCAAGACAGTTGTGATGCTCGTTGCTGTGGCAAGCAGCAGGTACTTCTTGAATTTACATGTGGGCTGGTTAAAAGAGTAGCTCATCTTGATGGGTGACATCAAGTTTGCCTTGAAATTCTTAGGTGAAGGTTCAGTTTGAGAGCCAAAGTTTGCTGTCTTGGTTTTGTGACTTAAAAGTAGCTCTTTGATGCCTCGTTATCCATAAATAAATTTCTGATGGTCACCTGTTACCAGGCTACAACAGTACTGCCACGTGCAGATCCTGAAATGCTGTTTCACAACATGTCATTTTAGTTTTTATCATTGTTGTTGTCATGTAAAGGCGGTAAGAGAGGAAGTGTCTGACCTGGAGCAGTTTTGGAAAGGAGAATGTTTGTGGTCAGACCTGTGCACTTGGTTGTTGTGCATTTCCAAAAATTACCATGAAACTCGGCATTTCCAGTGGAGGAGCAGCTGAGGGAGCTGGCGAAGGGGTGAAAAGGAGGCTCAAGGGAGACCTTGCTCTCCACAACCCCCTGAACGTTAGGAGGTTGGAGCCAGGTGGGGCTCAGTGTCTTCTCACAAGGACCAAGTCACAGGACAAGAGGAAATGGCCTCAAGTTGCCCCAGGGGAGGTTGAGGTTGCCCCGAAGAAGAATTTCTGCCCCACAAGGGTTCCTCAGGCCTTGCCCAGGCTGCCCAGAGCAGTGAGGGGTTCACAGCCTTTGGAGATATGGGGTGAGGGACACTGGCAGTTGGGACCTGGCAGTGCTGGGGGAACAGGTGGGACTCAATGAGCTTAAAGGTTTTTTCCAACCAAAATGATTCTGTGATTCTTTGAATTTCAAATTTATACCTTTGTTAAACACTGTGCAGAGGCCTTTGTCTGCTCCTTTTTTCTTGAAGTGATTGGTTAGCGAAATTAAATCAGGTAAACTCCTGCTAACTTGGGCAATTAATTCACCATCAAGAAGAGCTGAACTTTGCTTAAATGCAGCAAAGTCTTCCAGAAGCAGCTTTCATGTGTGTGATTATTAATCTCACGTCACTGGGGTGCTGGGTTTGTTATCATTCCTCTTGTTCTGCAAAGAGTGAGACCAAGACTTAACAAAACAAAGCAAGAAACATCTCTTCTCACAGATGAGTGGGGACGTCTAGATCTGTTGGGAGGCTCATCATCTTCAAAATGAGAATTAAACTCCTTTGGGAGTTTTTCCTGCGCCAGGTGCAGCTACACATTAACCTTTTTTATTTCTCACTGTTCTTGTAATCTTCTGTTACCTTTGGAGTTCCACTTGCACTAAACTGGGTTCTAAAAAATAAATAAATTACTCTTAGGGCCACTTAACCGTGAGGTTTCTGAACCAGAGAAACCCAGGTTTGTAGTCTTAGAAACCAAACAAACACATCTCCAAGTGTCAGAAGTGCTCAGCAGGTTAGGTGCTGGGTGGATATTATTAAGGGGCAAAGGTTGCCTGTGTGTGACTTGTGGCCAGCGTGGGATTCCTCTCTGCAATGTCTGTGTTCCTAAGGAGATCCAGAGCCTGTTTGCAAGGAGGACACCCTGAAGAAAGTGCTCTGCAGTCTCTGAGTAAAGTCAGCATTCCCCGTAGGAGCTTGTTTCGTGAAGTGTCAGTAGGAAACAACTCCAGAGGTGGAACAAATTAGGGCAAAATGATGTCAAGAAGATTTTTGGGCTTTAGAACTCAACCTCCTTGTAGGATTAGTATTTCTTCCAGCAGTTTTCTCTTTACAGCCACGGAGTACCAGTTCATTACCTGAACTGGGCACATTAGCAGAAATATGGTGACCTGTAGTGCACTACAGATGGACTTGTGCTGCTGTGACCTCTCTGAATCGTGAGCTGAAGCACCCCTGATGTCTGTATGGCTCTGGTTTTATTCCTTTTTACATCACTGAGCCTATGAAATGAGATGGAAATGCACTGTCACCGCTCTGGCTGATGCCTCTTAGTTGGGTCAGTGCTATTAAGTAAAGCAGGTCAACAAGGGCAGCATCATCAGTGTCTGCAGAACATGCTCCTGTGTAACTGAGAGGTCATCTGCTCTTCCCCGAGTAAGATTTTATGGCCTCATTAGGCTGAAGGGCATAAGCAGGATCCCAGGATAAGGCTGGAAGCTGTAACTTCTCTCCTTTACTGGTAAAGAAGGCCAAGAACTTCATGATGAGCAGAGTGTAAGTGAAGTTGTACCTCACAGAGTGGGAGGTTTTATTAGGGAGTGAGCAAATTGGCTTCTGGTTTTTAAAAAATTTCTTTTAGTTCCCTCAAGTAATGGTCAAGTTTTCCTTGCTGATGTCCTCTGCGGCGAAGGACCCATTGCTAGGGAGGATCCACTTAGCTTTCAGCCAGTTTCTCTCTGTGCTTGATGTAGCTCAAGTATGGGGGGTGGTTCTGGACCACTTGCTTCCAGAAAAAGAGAGAGAGGGGCTGGAGTTATTCCAGAGGGGCAACAAGGCTGGGGAAGGGACTGGAGGAGATGCTGAGGGAGCTGGGAGTGTTTAGCCTGGAGAAGAGGAGACTCAGGGGGGACCTTCTCCCTCTCTCCAGTTCCCTGAATGGAGGTTGCATTCAGGTGAGGGTTGGGCTTTTATCCCAGGCAACCAGCGCCAGAAGGAGAGGGCAGGGTCTGAAGCTGCCTGGGGAAGGTTAGTTTGGATGTTAGGAAGCCCTTCCTCCTGGAAAGGGTGATCAGAGCCTGGACTGGACTGCCCAGAGCAGTGGGGGAGTCCCCATCTGTGGAGGTGTTGAAGGGCAGCCAGGCTGTGGCCCTTAGTGCCCTGCTATGGCCACTGTGCTGATGTTAGGTCCTGTGCTGGGCTGCATGAGCTCAGAGGGCTTTTCCAGCTTCAGTATTTCTGTGATTCTGTGAAATGCCACCATACTGCCTTCACATTTTTGCTTTTCCTCCTCACCATCTGAGGCTGGAAAATAAATCTTAGGGGATGTTCTACTTGAATGTAGGATGTGAAGTAAAGTAGGGCTGGTTAATTATTTTAATACCCTGTAGTTCTCCTTTGGCATGGCAGGATCTAAAGAAAGATGAAACATTAGGTGCTGATAAAAAACTGGTGCAGTCCACACGGGATCAAGATTTATTTTGTCTTTCAGGTCCTGATGTACCCGCCTGTTTTTTTTCACTTAGTGTCTGTTCCCGATCAAAAGACCGATCACTGCTTAGCACAGTGCTATTTCTGGTGAGGTTAGGCTGAGTTGTGGGCTCTTTTTTGCTTCTTTTTCCCAGGATTAACCACAGTTTTTCCCTGTTCCTTTTTGATTGAAGGAACTCCTTTAATGAACTCTGATGCTGTGAGGAAGTACTCTCTCCCCATCTGTTGTACACCAGACGTTTAAGTAGAAGGAGCCTTTGTGCTTGAGTTGGTTCTCCGTCGCACTGACTGCACAGGAAAGGCAAGCTTGCAGGGTCGTGAGGACCTCACATGCCTTAGGACATACATGCTTTTTGGTTTGCCTTGTTGCTTTCCTTCTGCTTTGTGCTCTCACTCTCATGTTGCCTCATCTACGTCTTTTTCATCTTTCATTTTCCTTGTGGACCGCCCCCTAGACCCAGGATGATGAAATTAATTTCCAGCCCCATAGTGTGTCCCTTATCAACACTAATATGTCTGCGAGATAGAGGAGGAAGTTGTTCGTTCCTTGTCAATCAGGAGTTCACTGAGAAAGTTCTTCTGTCTTAATGTTTTCTTATAGCACTGTACTAGAGATTTTTGGTGGGTATGATCCTATGAAAGTGAGAATCAAAGATTCACCCCAAAGGCAACTTTTGACCTAAAACCTAGAAGCTTGATGTGGACAGGCTCAGTCAATGGGCAGAGGCCAATGGAATGAGGTTTGAGAGGACCAAAGGCAGGTCCTACACTTTGGCCACAGAAACCCCCTGCAGCTGCAGACTGGAGGATGAGTGGCTGGAGAGCAGCCTGGCAGGACTGGCTGACAACTGGCTGAACAGGAGCCAGCAGGGTGCCCAGGTGGCCTGGAAGGCCAATGGCATCCTGGCTTGGATCAGCAGTATTGGGGCCAGCAGTACTAGGGATGTCATTCTCCCCCTTTACTGGGCACTGGAGCAGCCTCCCCTTGAGTACTGGGAGCAGTGCTGGGCCGCTCACTTCAAGAAAGAGAAGGAGGGGCTGGAGCAGCTCCAGAGGAGCAACAAGGCTGGGGAAGGGACTGGAGGGAAAGACTGATGAGGACAGGCTGAGAGAGTTGGGGGTGCTTAGTCTGGACTAGAGGACACTCAAAGGGAACCTTTTCCATCTCTCCAGCTCCCTGAAGGGAGGTTGTAGTCAGGTGGGGGTTGGGCTCTTCTCCCAGGCAGCCAGGCCAGAAGGAGAGGACAGGGCCTGAAGCTGCCAGGGGAGGGTTAGGTTGGATGTTAGGAAGCCCTTCCTCCTGGAAAGGGTGATCAGAGCCTGGACTGGACTGCCCAGGGCAGTGGTGGAGTCCCCATGCCTGGAGGTGTTGAAGGGCAGCCTGGCTGTGGCCCTTAGTGCCCTGGTGTGCCCTGGTCTGGTGGCTGTGGTAAGTCCTGGGCTGGATGAGCTCAGAGGGCTTCTCCCGCCTCCGTAATTCCTTGATTCTGTGTAGTGGTCTAATATCTGAATTAAATGAACATCCTGTTACATCATCTTTAAATGCAAAGCTTTTTCTTGAGAATCACTTAGTTGCGAGACCGTTTCAGACTTGTTTGTTAGCCAAACCTGTTATTTAGTTCAAATACTCAAAGGATAATTCCAGTTTTAGAAATGGAAGCGTGAAGCTGAGGGCCAAGTTACAGAGCAGGCTTGTGCTGTGTTTGTGTTGGAAACACCACCCAGACTCCCTGTAGAAATGCGGCCAGGCACTGTGAGTTGTGAAATATCGGGTGGTTGATGGTTCCCTGTCTCGTTTGCATGTAAGACATCACAGGCAGTAGACACAGGCAGACGGGTCTCGCTGAGGAAGACTTTTTCCTGCTTTAGAGGTGCAGATTTTAAATCCCTCATGTGCTAAAAACTCATGTTGGTGTTTTGTTTTCCTACCCAGGCCAGGTCAGGCCAAGAACTGAAGTAGTTTCAAGGCCATGTTTCTTACAGCAGTGAACAATACATTTTATTCTAAGTGTATTTGATGTGTATTTGCTAGAGGTTTCTCTTAAACTCCCTTTAATCATAGAATCATTTAGGTTGGAAAAGCCCTTTTAGCTCATAGAGTCCAACCATCAGCTGAGCTGTCACAACCCACTGCTAAACACTGTCCCCGAGCTCCAGATCGCTACGACTGTGAAACACAGCCACGGATGGCGACTCAACTCCCTCCCTGGGCAGCCTGTTCCAAGGGCTGAGGGCCCTCGTGGCCTCCCTCCCTCTTGTTTCTCCTCATGACCAACCTAAACTTCCCCTCAGCCAGCCTGAGACCATTTCCTCTTGTCCTGTGCTGTGTTCCTTTGAGACGAGACCAGCTCCCACCTCTGTCCACCCTCCTGTCCCCTGGTGGCAGACAGCAATGAGGTCTCCCAGATAGGCCCAGATGGGATGCACCCATGCATACTAAGGGAGACAGCGGAAGTCATTGCTAGGCCACTCTCCATCATTTTTTCTAATCATGGGGATCAGGAGAGGTGTCTATGGACTGGAGGATAGCAAATGTCACTCCAATCTTCAAAAAGGGAAAGAAGGAAGACCCAGGTAACTATAGACCGGTCAGCCTCAGCTCCGTCCCAGGAAAGGTGATGGAACAATTTGTTCTAGAGGCTGTCTCCAGGCACCTCAAGGACAGGAGGGTCATTTAGGACAGTCAACATGGCTTCACAAATGGAGAGTCATGCTTGACCAACCTGATAGCCTTTTCTGAGGGCATAACCAGGTGGGTAGATGATGGCAGAGTGGTGGATGTGGTCTATCTTGGCTTAAGTAAGGCATTTGACACGGTCTCTCACAGCATCCTTGCAGCCAAACTGAGGCAGTGTGGCCTAGATTTTCGGGTAGTGAGGTGGNTGGGGTGGATTAGAAGAGGGGTGGTTAGCAGATCAAGAGAGGTTTTTCTCCCCCTCTACTCTGCCCTGGTGAGACCACATCTGGAGTATTGTGTCCAGTTGTGGGCCCCTCAGTACAAGAGGGATGGGGAGCTGCTGTGTCATCTAGTGAGAGGACGAGGGGCAATGGTTGTAAACTGGAACATGGGTGATTCCCCATAAATATGAGAAGGAACTTCTTCACCATGAGGGTGATGGAGCACTGGAAGAGGCTGCCCAGGGTGGTTGTGGAGTCTCCCTCACTGGAGATATTCAAGACCTGCCTGGATGTGTTCCTGTGTGACTTGGTCTAGTGATCCTGCTGCATCAGGGGGATTAGACTAGATGATCTTTTGAGGTCCCTTCCAATCCCTAATGATTCTATCATTCAATGATTCCCCTCAGCCTTCTTTTCTGCAGACTAACCAGCCACAGCTCTCTCAGGTGCTCCTCAGAAGACTTGTTCTCCAAACTCTTCCTCAACATGATTACCCTTCTCTGGACCTGCTGCAGCCCCTCAATGACTGTGTTGTGTTGAGGTGCCCAGAACAGACCGCAGTACTCGAGTACTGGGGTCAGTACCCAGCACCTTTGGGTTTGCTTTCCCTGATGTTTTTGGACTGATTATTTGCTGTGTAAGATTTTCATTTTTCCTGATGAAGCTTTCAAAGTCTGTGTTCAAGAACCTTGAAGGTTTCAGGGGCTGTGCAAGATGTTAGGCATCACTGGTTACATTTCCACTGCAAGATGTTTAGTTAAGGCTGCTGGCATGGCCCACGTGTTTATGCAACTCGCTGTTACTCAGAGCAAGCTCTGTGCTTCTCCTCAGTGATGATCTAGCCTGATGCACAGTGCCCAACACTCATCACAGCAAGAGCTTCACCATCTCAGAGGATGCTGCTGCTTTGTTTAGACTCGATAGGAATCAGTTAAGTCGTGCTTCTTGAGGGAATTGTCAATCACTTTTAAAAGTGGATTTATTATTTTATAAAAGAAGAAAAACCATTTTGCTGAAGCAGTTTTGAAGATGAAATCCAACCGTTGGCCAGGCTTGGTCAACAGATGGTTGGGGTGTGGGTGTTATGAGCCCAGATGGCACTGGGGATGCGTAAGTAAGACTTCACGGGGAAGATGGAAGCTTTTCCTGCTGCAGAGCCTGGTTAGGGGCCAGTGGCTCCTCTGGGCCCTGACATGCAGATTGGGCTGGGGGTGCAGAGGCTGGGCCCTCTGGATGCATCACAAATACCAAGTGATGGGACAAGAGGAAATGGTCTGGCTGAGGCAACCTGAGGTTGGTCCCAAGGAGAAACTTCTTCCTGGAAAGGGTCCTCAGGCCTTGGAACAGGCTGCCTGGGGAGGGAGTTGAATTGTTATCCCTGGACAAGCGTTTCACAGTTGTGGAGATCGGGAGTTCAGGGACAGGGTTTAGGGTTGGTTGGGACAGTTGGGTTCATGGTTGGACTCAGCGGTCTTCAAGGTCTTTTCCAGGCTAAAGGATTCTCTGAACCAGCAGGCAGCAGGGAGGTCAGGAAGGAGGAGTGGACTGCAGCTGTTTGTTTCTGCTGTGCTTAGGGAAACAGCCCTTGGCTTACATTCCTTGCAAGTTAATAGGGTCGCAGCAGACAATATACCTGACGTGGATGACCCATTTGTCTTTCCAGAGTAAACACTCCTTCCTGGCCCAAGTTCCAGGTAAATGCTTACTCCAGAGGGAGCAGTGCGTTCAGCACTGTCACGGCAGGGTGTGTGATGGTGCTCAGCTGACCTTGGTTTTAGGAACAGGGGGCAGAGTGTTCTTGTGGCTTTCCCTGAGTTCTGCTGTGAGCCGTCAGGAGCAAAACTTGTTAACAGCATTACAATGGCCCTAGTGTTCCTTCTTCTCCAGCAGAGCTGCAAGTTGAGAGATGTTGAAGGTAAAGTTTAGGGCACTGCCTGAGTTCAAAGGCAGCTTAGTGTTTCTGGAAATGTTAGGAAGAACCTTCATCCAATGCACAGAGATATTTACCCGTCTGGGTAATTCGAAGGAGCAGAACTTTTACTTAAGAGCCCGTGTAGTGGGTTTTGTTTTGGTTAAATTGTCATAAACAGCCTGCAGAAGAAAAATGCTTACACTAAAATACTAAACAAACCAAATCCCACAGGGGAACATCTCAGCCCTGCCATGGGACCTTGAGAACACAAGTTCTGATGAGTCTGGTCTGATGAGAGGTGGCCCTGCACATGGCAGGGGGTTGGATCTAGGTGATCTCTGAAATCCCTTCCAACCCAAAGCAGACTGTGATTCTATGAAACAAACCCGATTCCGTGGGTGAAAGTGTCAGCCTTGCTGTGGACAACGGGCTGTCCAGGGGGATTGTTTTAAACATCTCCTTCTCTGGAGATGTTTAAAACCCTCCTGGCCATGTTCCTGTGCGACTGGATTTAGGGGATCCTGCTGTGGTGGGGGGATTGGACTGGATGATCTTTTGGGAGGGGTCCCTTCCAATGCCTAATGTTCTGTGATTCTGCGACCTTGAGAGCACCTTTCCCAAAGACCCCGCTGCACAAACCAGGCAGCATTAACAAACTGTGTTAAAACCTGTACTAAAATAAGGTTCTCAATTTAAATCTTCCTTGGGTTACGATCTTTTTCTTAAGACTCCCTGTTTACCCCATGAAGATGTTCAGCACAGACTATTTCCCCTCTCAGGTATAGGTTTCAAACAGTTACTGGGAAATCATGTGGAATCATCCACTTCACAGATGACTTTCAAAAGAGTGTTTGGAGCTGTTGGAAATATTTCCAGCTACTTAATCATCAAGTAAAACTTTCCAGTGCTGCTCTTGTAAAAAAAATAGAAAAAAAATTAAATATATAACATTTTCCTAAGAAATCTCTTCTTCAGCTCTTTAGCTCATCAGGGCTGTGAGATAGCTCTTCAGGGCTGTACAGAGCTGTGGAAGAAGTGTCCTCTGGTCTCTCCGATCATGCCTGATGTGTTTTTGTGTTTCAGAAAGCACATCCTTATCCCGTCGGATCGGAGGGTGCCGAGTAGCTTGAGAAACACTACCATCTTTTATTAATGCAGTGTCTGACAGCTGCTAACTAGTGAAACTAGAGATTGCTGGTGGCTTGACTAAAAGGTTTGCATCCGACACCGGTCCCAGAGAACCCAATTAACCCCTGGGCTATAGACTGAATTAGCAAACTTACAAATGGGCTATGGAAAATAAACTTTCAGGCAGATTTGGCTGATTCTTTGCTTACTGAGATGGTCTTTTCATAGAATCATAGAATCAACATGGCTGGAAAGGACCAGAGAACCAGAGAACCACAGACATTAGGGATTGGAAGGGACCTTTAAAAGATCATCTAGTCCAAGCCCCCTGCCACAGCAGGATCTCCTAGATCAAGTCACAAAGGCCTCCAGGATCAGCAAGTCCAGCCCTCATCCCAACAGCTCCCTAACCCCTAGAGTGCCTCAAGTGCTCTAGCTACTCAGTTTTTAAACACCTCCAGGGATGGGGACTCCATCACCTCAGAACACTCGGGGGCTCTGTCACCCTCACTGGGAAGAAGTTCCTTCTCACACTGATGTGAAACCTCCTCTGTTCCAGCTGACACAGATTACCCCGTGTCCTATCATTGGGTGCCACTGAGCAGAGCCTGGCTCCATCCTCCTGATACCTGCCCTTTCCATATTGATCACCATTCATGGGGTCACCCCTCAGTCTCCTTTTTCCCAACCTCAAGAGACCCAGCTCCCTCAGCCTTTCCTCAGCAGGGAGATGCTCCACTGCCTTCATCATCTCTGTGGCTCTGCACAGGACTCTCTGCAGCAGTTCTGTGTCCTCCTGGAACTGAGAGACCCAGAATGGGACACAGTATTCCAGCAGGGCAGAGCAGAGCGGGAGAAGAACCTCTCTCAGTCTCCTAACAACTCCACTTCTAACCCACCCTAGGATGCCATTGGCCTTCTTGGCCACAAGAGCAGAGTATTAGGAAGAACTTGTTTCCTGAGAGAGTAGTTGGGTACTGGAAGGTGCTGTCTCCTTCTCTGGAGACGTTTAAAACCAACCTGGCCATGTTGCCGTGTGACTGCATCTAGGGGATCCTGCTATGACAGGAAGATTGGACTGGATAATCTTTCGAGGTCCCTTCCAATGTCTAATGTTCTGTGATTCTGTAATACCCGGTCTAAACCTCCCTTGATGCAAGTTGAGGCCATTTTGCTGTTGTCTGTGTGATCACCCAAGTTAAAAAATACCTGTAGCTGGGTTACTGCTCTTGGTTTCTTCCTGGGGACGATGAACGTTCATCTCTGCCATGTGGGGTGTGTGCTGCACGTTGCATTACAGAAACTGATACTTGTGCTCTTGTCCCATCTCTCCCACAGCCCCACTAATTACTGGGAGCAACTAAAGCTGTTGGGATTAATTCTTCATTGAGCATCTGTGCAGTAATTGATAGAAGATACTTTCCAGGGGGTACTGTGGACTCAATTATCTGTTGAAAGAATATTCACTATTAAAGAGTGCAAATGTGTTAAACCAAGCAGTTGTAGGGAACTGAAGTGGTTTCTGACAGCGTTGCCTGCCTTCAGCAAACGGCATGACGTGATGTTGCTGGTGTTTCTTGTCTGCCTGGTATTTTAACTGCACTAGCTGTGCTCCAGAGTAATTGGAGGCTTGTTGCTATTTAATGAACTGTGATGTTATTCATCTTTATCAAAAGGCAGACACCGTTGTGCTTGTGTGACTTTATGTGCTGGAAAGCAAATTAATCACATCCAGTCAGCCAGTGTTTTCTGTGAGTAAAAACCCACTGCTGTAGGAGTGTAATCAACTCTTCTGAGAACAAATATTTGATAGTGTTTCTATGGTGAGGCTTTCTGTTTATTGGAAGAGTTTTTGGGGTTGTGTGGGGGTGGGTTTTTGGTCTGGTAAATTATTCGTCTCATGTTATTTATCCTTTTCTCTTTCAGGAAATCCATGACTTATTTAAAGATTATGAAATCAAGTATTGTTATGTGGACAGAAACAAAAGAACAGGTAAGGACTTCACATTTTCAGTTCTCTCATTAAACTAGTGAGGAGCAGGATTTGACATGGATGAAGTCATCGACTTCTTTGCTGTTGTGTAGCTTGATGGTATCTCAGTGCCTTTCTTGGCTGCCCCATTTATTATCTTCTACTGAAGGCAATGGAAAGTTGGAAACTTAGAATCATAGAATGGTTTGGATTGGAAGAGACCTTCAAGATCATCTAGTTCCAGCCCCGCTGTATACAGGCAGGGACTCCGTCACTAGGTCAGGTTGCTCAGGACCCCATCCAACCTTGTCTTCATCCAGGGATGGGGCAGCCACAGCTTCCTTGGGCAACCTCTTCCAGTGCCTCAGCACCATCACAGGGAGGGATTTCTGGCTCAGATCTGCTGCTCTATGATTCTGTGACTCTTATCACATGAGAACCTGGGCTGTATTCCTGTGTTTTCTTAGAGGAAGGTATCAGTCTGCTCACAAAATGCTAGTGAACTGAACTAAACCAAAGGGCCCCATTCCATTGTAGAATATCATAGAATCATAGAATGGCCAGGGTTGGAAGGGACCTTAAAGATCATCTAGTTCCGATCCCCCTGCAGAGGCAAGGACACCTGCACTAGAACAGGTTACTCGGGACCCCATCCCATCTGACCTTGAAAGCTTCCAGGGAAGGAGCAGCCACAACTGCCTTGGGCAACTTGTCCGAACATCTCACCATCCTCGCAGCAAAGAATTGGTTACCCATGTCCAACTTCATTCTCCTCTCTTCAAGTCTGGAACCCTTTCACCCTTGTCCTCTCGCTATCACCTGTGTCAAAATCCCTTCCCCAGCTTTCTTGTAGCCCCTTCAGAGACTGGAAAGCTGCTGGAAGGTCACCTGGAGCCTTCTCTTCTCCAGGCTGAACAACCCCAACTTGCTCAGCCTGTCCTCAAAGAGGAAACACATGTTTGTCCACTAGAGTATCTCCCAGGCTTCTTTCTCTAGTGAATTTGTTTGGGACGAAACTAATCTCAACAGTCTGATTTCCTTCAAAAAACTAGTCCTGCCTGACCTCTTAGGCCAAATGTCCGATGCCTGTGGCTCCATCAGAGGACACGGTACCTACCTCCCAGTAGGTGGGTTTGTGTCAGGTAATAGAAGCCAGAAGCAATTTATTAATGGAAAAAGTCTTTGAAGGAAATGGTGTCCTCAATGAAATCCTGAATTATTTAAGTCTGATCTTCCATTTCCAAATTAATTCTTTAAATAGCACATTCATGGATTTTTTAGAGCTGGTGAGGTGCAGATACAGAATAGGCTTTAGAGAGCTTACTTGTATTTGGCTTCTCATTTGGAGAGATTCAATGACTTTATCTCTGGATTCATAAAGTCTTCAAAACTCTGTTCTGAGGTCTTGATGTTAAATAATTACAACACTTTACAATTAACCTTCTGGAGCCTCGAGGCTCATCCTACTCGTGCTCTTTACATTGCAGCTTATGTTGGAGTTAGCAGTTTTGCTGTGCCAAAAGCAAAAGTTCTGCTTGTGGTTTTGGTGTTTGTGTAACTGGATTGAGGCTTTTTGGAGAGTTTTAGAAGTTTCTCAGTTTTTGTTAGGTAGATTTAATGACTTTATAGTTCAATGAACATCATCAGAACTGTGTAATCAGAATGGAGCTGCCTGTAGGACCTGGATGGGGTACACATACAATGTGTGAGGCAGCTGTGACACTGCCCACACTCATGGGCAGTACTGGTTGTCTCTTTGATGATCAGAGTCACACAGAATCACAGAAATATTGAGGCTGGAAAAGCCCTCTGAGTTCATATGGCCCAGCACAGGACCTAACACCACCACAGCAGCCACACCAGGGCACTAAGGGCCACAGCCACGCTGGCCTTCAACACCTCCAGGGATGGGGACTCCACCACTGCCCTGGGCAGTCTGTTCCAGGCTCTGATCACCCTTTGCGTGAGGAAGGGCTTCCTAACATCCAACCTAACCTCCCCTGGCAGCTTCAGGCCCAGCCCTCTCATCTTGGTGCTGGCTGCCTGGGAGAAGAGCCCAACCTCATCCTGACTGCAACCTCCCTTCAGCAATTTGTAGAAAGGGAGAAGGTCTCCCCTGAGTCTCCTCCAGGCTAAACATCCCCAGCTCCCTCAGCCTCTCCTCATCAACCTTTCCCTCCATTCCCTTCCCCAGCCTCGTCACTCCTCTGGACCCACTGCAGCCTCTCAATCTCTTTCTTGAAGTGAGGGGCTCAGCAATGCCTCCAGTACTTGAGGGGATGCCTCCCCATTGCCCAGTACAGGGGGAGAATGATGTTCCTAGTCCTGCTGGACATCCAAGCCAGGATGCCATTGGCCTTCTGGGCCACCTGGGCACACTGCTGGCTCCTTTTCAGCCAGTCATCACCCAGTCCTGCCAGGTCCCTATCTGCCAGACGTTCTCCAGCTACTCATTCCTCCCATCTGTACTTGCAGGGGATTATTGTGTTTATGATGACAGGATCTAGATCCCATGGATGTCATCTTTGCTTGTCCTTCACTTCATACACCACTCACTGCTGGTGCAGCCCTTTTTATACCCACCTAGGCCAACCGTGTCTGAACGTTACTGGATTTGAATATAGGTGTTACAGCATCTCTGGCTGTCACATCTTCAGGGTAAATCCCAAACTCCTACTTACTTAAAGACTTACTCTGCTGGGTTTTGGTGGGGAAGGAGCAGTATAGTTATTCCCTCTACTGCTGTGGTGGGTGCTGTAACTGGTTCTGGTCTCTTGCAGCATTTGTTACTCTGTTAAATGGAGAGCAGGCTCAAAATGCAATCCACAAGTTCCACCAGTATTCTCTGCGGGGAAAAGAAATCTCCGTGCAGCTCCAGCCGACCGATGCGTTGCTGTGCATTACCAATTTGCCCATTTCGTTCACGCTGGAGGAGTTCGAAGAGCTTGTGCGTGCATACGGCAACGTCGAGAGATGTTTCTTGGTCTACAGTGAAGTTACCGGCTACTCAAAGGGCTATGGCTTTGTGGAATACATGAAGAAGGACTCTGCCGCGAAGGCCAGGCTGGAACTTCTGGGGAAGCAGTTGGACGAGAGCACTCTCTTTGCACAGTGGATGGATGTGAACCAGCTAACGACAAATCTTATTCACTCCAAGTGCCTTTGTGTAGATAAATTACAAAAAGACTCTGCTGATTCGAAGGAGCTGATCCAAGCCCTCTCGCTAAAGTATAAACCTGTTTTCTGCCAGGTACGTTGAGTTTGGGAGATCGTGGCCGTCATTGCAGTGGCTCTGTGTTTGCGTCTTCACTGCTTGTTGTCTTACCCTTTTCATTGAAGTGTCTGCACTGGGATATAAAGTGAGGTGCAGAGGTTTTACTGGTTTGGGTTTGTGGTGATTCGTTGATGCTATCTGGGAATTCTACAGGAGATTGCTCCCATGAAGCGCCAATAAAATGTTTAGAAGACCTCCCCTCCTCGTGTATTTTCTTAAAAATCATTCTAGAAATATTTTAGAGGACTTTAAAGTAGATGTTTAAGAAAACCAGAGCGTGTGAGCACCACAAGTGCAAGAGCTTAGATGACTGAGGATGTGTATATATAAGCAGGATATTTAGGAAACCTCTGCAAATACTTCCTATGTTCTCCTCCTTAAGTGGAGGAGATCATACACCTCATAGTAGGAAAAATCATTTCACAGAAAGGCTGGTCAGGTGGTGGAATAGGCTTCCCAGGGAGGTGGTTGACTCACCATCCCTGGATGTGATTAAAGGTCATTTGGATGAAGTGTTGAGGGATATGGTTTAGGGGTGAACTTGTAAGGTAGGGTAGATGGTTGGACTCAATGGTCCCAGGGGTCTTTTCCAACCAGAGTAATTCTGTGATTCTATGTCTGTGATTCTCACAGTCTGGTTTGGCTTGGGAGATCCCTCAGAGATCATCCAGTGCCACCCCCCTGTTATGGGCAGTGATACCTCTCGCCAGATCAGGGTGCCCAGAGCCCCATCCAGCCTGGCTATGGATGCTTCCAGGGATGGAGCAGCCATAACCTCCCTGGGCAACCTGTTCCAGTGCCTCAGCACCCTCACAGGGAGGGATTTCTGCCTCAGATCTGGTCTCAGTCTCCCCTCTTTTAGCTTGAAACCATCCCCTATCACCTGAGTCCCTCAGAAAAAGTCTCTTTCCAGCTTCCCTGTAGCCCCTTCAGGTGCTGGAAGCTGCCATAGGGTCCCCACAGAGCCTTCTCCAGGCTCAACAGCCCCAATTCCCTCAGCCTGTCCCCAGAGCAAAGATACTCTAGCTCTTTGATCATCCTCATGGCCTCCTGTGGGCTCAATCCAATAATTCCACATCCTTCTTGTATGAAGAACTTCAGAACTGGATGCAGTTAGATGTAGACTTGGATCTCATCCTTACTAGCCTTTGCAAGTGTAAAGGTTTCCTGGTCATCGTGATAGCTTGTGAGATACTAGACCACAACTAAAACATTGCTCTTAGCAGCAGTGCAGCCTGACATACCATAAGCAGCGGGTAGACAGACAGGTTGCTTTAGACTCACGCAGTTGGGTGTTGTTTCTCTTGTTGTTTTTTAATTAATTACCTTGGAAAGATGCTGAGGGATTAGCTTCAGGGCTAAATCACCAGACCTCTCAGCATCCAAGACCGGAAGGTCCCTCAGGCTGTCTGGGCTGGCCACCTGCAGCCATCCTATTTCTCTTCCAGCCCCACTAATTTGTAGTTGGCTAAAGCATAACCCCGATCCAAAAATAGCAGGAGATTCATAAACTGGAAGTAACTCCTGAGAAACTGCCCATCCATCTGTCGTTAATCCATCCCTCGTTCCTCTGTACTCGAGTCTGTTTTCTCAGTTAGATGTCTCTGACTTCACCTTCCTCAGATTAAGATGCCTTTGCTCCAACTCCTTTTTTTCCTATAAGAAGGTATTAGGCACCGTAATCAAGTCTCTTACTCAATCTTTGTTTAATTAGCTAAACGGATTGATCCTCTAAAGTCTTTTACTTCAGGGCTTTTTATCCAGCTGTCAGATAATCTGGAGGCTCTTATCAGCTCCCCCAACAATTTTACAACATCCTTTAAGAATTCTGAAGCTCAAAGAATGACAGGCTGCTCTGATAAAAACACTTTTCCCTCACAACATCACGTTGGACACTTAGAAATTCTCTTTCACCTCCCTAAATCACTCCTGGGTCACACCCAGAGTAGGTGTGGAGGGTCTCTGTCAGTAAATGTGTTCCTGTAAAAAAAAAATGAGTTGAACAGCGAGGGGTTAAACTAGGAAATAGGCACCTGGGCAAAAATGCATCCCAGAAGACTTACGTGACACCTTCTGTGACCCTGGTATAAACATTGGGAAATAGGAGATGGTACAAGTGTAGTGATAGAGGAACAGTAGGTTTCTTTATGATAACGTGATATGGAATCATAGGATCACAGGCTGCTTTGAGCTGAAGGACCTTCAGAGCTCCTCCAGTCCAACCCCCTCTGGTGAGCAGAGACATCTTCAACCAGAGCAAGTTGCTCAGAACCCCAAGATCTGACCTGACCTGAAGTGGTTCCAGGCACGGGGCTTCTCTCACATCTAGGCAACCCATGACAGCTTTTCATGAAAGGCCAGTGGTGTCCTGGCTTGTGTCAGGAATAGTGTGGCCAGCAGGACTAGGGACATAAATCTCCCCCTGTACTGGGCATCCTAATCCTGACTCCTTTTTTTGTTGGCCTCCCCTCAAGTACTGGGGGCAGTTCTGGGCCCCTCACTTCAAGAAAGAGATTGAGGGGCTGCAGCAGGTCCAGAGGAGCAACAAGGCTGGGGACAGGGCTGGGGAGAAAGTCCAGTGAGGAGAGGCCAAGGAAGCTGAGGATGTTTAGCCTGGAGAAGAGGAGACTCGGGGTGGGGGTCGAACCTTCTCCCTCTCTACATCTCCCTGAAGGGATGCTGTAGTCAGGTGGGGGTTGGGCTCTTCTCCCAGGCAACCAGCTCCAGGAGGAGAGGGCAGGGCCTGAAGCTGTCAGGGGAGGGTTAGGCTGGATGTTAGGGAGTCAGAGCCAGGACTGGACTGCCCAGGGCAGTGGTGGAGTCCCCATCCCTGGAAGTGGTGGAGGCCAGCCTGTCTGCAGCCCTTAGTGCCCTGGTGTGGCCACTGTGGTGATGTTAGGTCCTGTGTTGGGCTGGATGAGCTCAGAGGTCTTTTCCAGCCTCCATCATTCTGTGATTCACCACCCTCAGCATAAAACATTTCTTCCATTTATCTAGTTTGAATCTAGTCCAGTGGTTTTTAATTTAAGCCATCATCCCCTGTCCTGTCACAACAGCCCAGAAGGAAGACAGGAGGGTGGTGGTAGGTGACCAAGTAGTTCAGATTTGATAGATGAAAAAAGGGAAATGTTTTATAAATTCTTGTCACAATGGTGCTGATTAATTGTGGTTTTATGAGTGACCTAAAAATGAAGTGCAGAGAAAGGAGAAGGTGAAAGACCCCAGAAGGTGTGGAAAAAGCAACTCAGTGCGGCAGATCTGAAGTCAGATGGTTATACGTGGGAAACAGGGCTTTTCCTGGGATTTACCAGAACATGGTTTGTCCTTTGCCTCAACAAAATTAACCTCATGCCTCTCAGATCAGCTGTGACACTGGGAGGTCTCCACTGTTTCAGAGTTCGAGCAATTTTCTTCAGTCCCCATTTACTTGGGAAGGTCAAAGTGTCCAAGGCCAGGTTGGATGGGGCTCTGGGCAACGTGGTCTTGTGAGAGTTGTCCAGCCTGTCTTGTAACAGTGACATTAAAGATCTGACCACCCTCCTCCTCTTCATAAGCCTTTGAGGCTTGCATTCCAGTTGTTAGGGTAGGTCTGTGAGACCTGTTAGTTGGGGATAGATTGATTTGATCCAGGGGAACCTAGAGCTTTTCTCTCTTCTCTGTCAGAGCTAGTATCAGTATCTCAGTTCTGTTCATTTCAGGATGGACATTTTTTGCCCAAGCTTTATTCCTCCTTTCTCACCCCCTTTTTTTTGGTGTGTGTTTGATATAAATCTGTTCATTCTGCTATAAAACTCTGCAGACAAAGGATGGGGCATTGTTTGACATAGAAGCCTGTTTCCAGTCTGCTTGATTGAGCAGTCTGGCATCTTCTCTTGGCATGAACACGGCTGCAGACTTCATATTCTCCTAAAAGGCAGTATACAGCCAGGGAATTTGCATTGTTACTTGTTTCAACAACTGTCGTGTGCTCTGATGAATGGGGCTTTCATTACTGTAGGCTTAAAAGCTGCACAATGGCGAGCTTATAATTCTTACCCAACAAACCAAACCCCAAAATTAGCCCTATTAACAATTTCCTTCTCGTTCCTCTTTTATTCTAAAAAATACTTGTTGACTGTTATTTCATAACCCATGTTCAGCATGAGATCAGAGGGAAGTGAAGGTGGCAATTCAAGTAGCTAGAGTTCACACCACATAGATGATGATACTCCTCTATCACACAGTATCACAGTATTACCAAGGTCGGAAGAGACCTCATAGATCATCAAGTCCAACCTGTTACCACAGAGCTCAAGGCTAGACCATGGCACCAAGTGCCACGTCCAATCCTGCCTTGAACATTTCCAGGGACGGCGACTCCACCACCTCCCTGGGCAGGCCATTCCAGTGGCCAGTGACTCTCTCGGTGAAGAACTTTCTCCTCACCTCAAGCCTCAATTTCCCCTGGTGCAGCTTGAGGCTGTGTCCTCTTGTTCTGGTGCTGGCTGCCTGAGAGAAGAGAGCAACCTCCTCCTGGCCACAACCACCCCTCAGGTAGTTGTAGACAGCAATAAGGTCTCCCCTGAGCCTCCTCTTCTCAAGGCTATACAATCCCAGCTCCCTCAGCCTCTCCTCATAGGGCTTGTGCTCAAGGCCCCTCACCAGCCTCGTTGCCCTTCTCTGGACACGCTCAAGCACCTCAATGTCCTTCCTAAATTGAGGGGCCCAGAACTGGACACAGTACTCAAGGTGCGGCCTAACCAGTGCAGAGTACAGGGGCAGAATGACCTCCCTGCTCCTGCTGGCCACACCATTCCTGATGCAGGCCAGGATGCCATTGGCCCTCTTGGCCACCTGGGCACACTGCTGGCTCATGTTCAGGCGGGTATCAATCGCGTTAGAGAAGGAAACGCTGATGTGTGTAGGTGTGAACACAGGGTGTCAGCTGCCTGAGGAGGATTTCACAAGGGATAGGTGGAAGCCCTGCAGGGCAGTGAAACCCCCCCGTTTTGCTCAGCGTGGCGTTAAGAAATGCTGTTTCAGTTTGCTCAGGACGAAGACAGCTGTATCGGGGACTTTGCAGTGGTCGAGTATGAAACGGCAGAGCAGGCTGAGCAGGTGCAGGAGCTCGCTGATGGCATGACGATCAAAGGGAAGAGAGTCCACGTGTCGTACTGTGCCCCGGGAGCACCAGGCAGAAGCACCTTAGCAGCACTTATAGCAGCTCAGAGGATGGTGAGATATCTTCTGCTGTGCATTTGATACTGCTTGAGCAGCCTGTGTTGGGTCAGAGGGGTTCAGCTGCTTCAGGAGCCAAGGTTTTGAAAGCATTAGCTTTATTTTTACTTAGCCCAGTTCAGGCAGCGCACAGCCGTATTCTGCAAGGAGGGTGTGTAAAGTGCGGCCATCGCAGAATCACTAGGGATCGGAAGGGACCTCAAAAGATCTCTGGTCCAATCCCCCTGGCACAGCAGGATCACCTAGACCAAGACTCACAGCATCACTGAGTTATCCTTACTTTGCTCTGAGATTTCCTTACATAGCTTTGGGATTTTAGTAAATTTAATTTTGTGCAGTTGTTCTAGTTCAGAACAAACCTGACTGGGACTGAAGTTGTTTGATGAGCTAAAACTTGGTTTAAAGCAGAGAGGCAAGAATTGGCCCAGTTTAGGATAAATTTCAAGGTAGGAGCACTAGTTTAACGTCATGTTCGATGTAGGAGAAAGCTGTTGCCACCCCCATGTCCTATGAAATGATTTCCTAGAAAATTGGATGTGATGAGCGTTACAAGGAACTGTCTTAAAAGTAGGCGCAGAGCAGTCTCATCTCTTTAACCCACATCTTCATAAACAGGATGAGTGGTGCTGTTACAAGATGTGCTCGTGTTCTTCTGTAGTGAAAGAGAACTCTGACTCTGTTGAGAGGAGAGGGGAGGAGAGGACAAGAGAGGGGAGGGGAGAAGAAATTAAAATAAAATAAAGCAACGTGTCTCAGGAAAAATAAAACCCTTGAATTTATGGGGGAAAGGTTTGTGTGGTGTTTCATTTGAGGGAAGAGGAGCAGGACACAGGGAAGGAGAAGGTTTATGTCAAAGGAAATGTCAGTCTCACAAGTTTGAGGGATTTTAATACATTCTTTGTTTTCCCCCTGATTCTAATGTTTCTGTGTCTCTCTTCATTGGAGATGAGGAACAACAGGAAGGGCTTGCTTCCAGAGCCAAATCCAGTACAGATTATGAAAAGTTTTAATAATCCAGCAATGCTGCAAATGCTGCTGCAGCCCCAGCTGCGTGGACACGCTGTTAAACCTGGTGAGTTGTTTTAAAACTGAGTTTAAAACAAATAGAAACCCTTCCAAATAGAAGCCTTCCATTAGTGGAGAGGAAGAGGAATAGAGACGCTTTTGCTGTGTCTGTGTAGATACTCTGGTGTTTTATGAAAGCAGAAGAGGAGGGTTGCTGCACTGTTGTGTCTGGGAAAAGTTTAATTTTTGCCTAAAAATGCCTTCACATTAACTCTATGGTCTCTGGGTTTAAAATGAAGTGTCTTTTGCAGACATCTCTAAAATGGCAGTTTAAATCTGAGTCTAGTCTCTAGACTTTTTTAGCCTGAGCCTTTCTCCTATTGTGCCAGTGTAAATAGTTATTCTCTGTTGTAGTCAGACACAGCCTTTCATACCGGCACGCCCGGGTCGCAGCTGAGATGGAGCTACTTTTCTTCTTGGTGGCTAGAGCAGTGCTGTGGTTTTGGGTCCGCGTGAGACAGACACCGTTAATACACTGAGGGTTGAAGAGTCAAGGACTTTCCAGCTTCCCATGTTTTGCTTATGTGCAGGAGCACAAGAAGCTGGAGAGGAGCATGGCCAGGACAGCCTCAGGTCAAACCGTGATGCTGCATTAACCAAACCCCATTTCTCTGCTTTCTCATTAGGGTGGCCATGAGTAAACACATGAAAAACAATCAGCACATTTCAGATGGCCAACGCATTAGGGATGGGAATGAAGACAGGTGGTCTGAGGAGTCAAGTAGGGGACAGCTAAGGGCTTGTGACATAATCTCCTGGCAGATAACACAGAACACATCAGTGAAGAAACGCTTGAGCTAATGCTCAAGTTTCAAAGCACTTTAGATAAAGCTTTGGCCTTGCAGTCAGCTGCGGACACTTCTGCGTCTTTTAGGAAAGCTCTGAGCTTCCCAGGAGCTTTGTGAAGGTGTCTTTGGTTGCTAATACGCTGTTAATTGCTGTATTGAAAGCTTTCATCTTGGTAACCTTCAGTAAACCAGAAGGTTTTAGAGAACTCAAATCTGAAAACTATGGAATAAGTCTTATAAAAGCTTTACTTGCCTAACTTGAACACTGCAACTGTGTCTTGTGTTCCCTGAACAGTTCTCGGAGCATCCGCGGGTTTACCTCACCTTTTGAGTTCAGCAGTGGGCCCACCTTTTATGCAGCTGAATAAAATTCATCAGGTACGTGACAAAAACGCTTTGGGGGGACATCTTAGCATGAGAAGCATTTTCAAAGTTCAAAGAAATGACGACCCAAATGAAATGTTCTCGTTCAAGATGTCTTTAGGAAGAGCTCTCTGGTAGCAGGTGCCTATGAGAGCAGACTGTGCTTACTGTCCACAAAGAAGTTGCTTTATCGTAACTCAGCTTTTGGTTTGCTAACACCTGCCAAAACCAAGCCTGGCAAAAGACCATCCTCTTTATATTAGAACTTGATGAGCATGGCACATCCTTTTCTGTCAGAGATGCTCGTACTCACTTCCTGCAGAGGAAGTCATCTTCTGTTCAGAGCTTGCAGGAATGAAAATGTGCTGTATGTACCATAAAAAACAGTAATGTGTAGATACTACTCCTTAGTTAAGAACCTTCAAGATTCTAAGCTGTTTAAAGTGTTCTCAGAGTGTTTGTACTTCTCTGTGAAGTCAGTACAACTTCTGTACGGGCACTGGAATTTCTGAAAGATCCTGTAAGGGGTGTTTGTAGTAGTGCTGCAGGCTGGGGGAAGAGTGCCTGGAGAGCTGCCTGGTGGAAAAGGACCTGGGGCTGTTGCTTTGACAGCCGGCTGAACAGGAGCCAGCAGAGTGCCCACGCGGCCAAGAAGGCAAGTGGTATCCTGGCCTGCATCAGGACTAGGGTAAGCAGCAGGAGGAGTAGGGAGGTGATGGTGCCCCTGTACTAAGCACGCTTGAGACCGCACCTTGAGTACTGGGTCCAGTTTTGGGCGTCTCGGGATAAAAAGAGCATTGAGGGGCTGGAGTGTGTCCAGAGAAGGGCGGTGAGGTTATGGAGAGGGCTGGGGAACAGGCCCTGTGAAGAACAGCTGAGTGAACTGGGATGATTTAGTCTAGAGAAAAGGAGGCTGAGAGGAGACCTTCTTGCTCTCTACAAAAGGACGCTACCTCAAAGGAGGTTGTAGTGGGTGCTGGTCACCTCCCAAATTACTGATGATAGGGTGGGAGAAAATGGACTCAGGTTGCATCAGGGGAGGTTTAGATTGGATCTTAGGAGGAACTTCTTTCCTGAGAAGGTGGTTGGACACTGGACCAGGCTGCCCAGGGAGGTTGTCGAATCCCCATCCCTGGGGGTGTTTAAAAACCAAGTAGCTAGAGTGCTTGAGGCCATGGTCTGGAGGTTAGGGAGCTGCTGGGCTGAGGGCTGGACTTGCTGCTCCTGGAGGTTCTTTCCAGCCATGATGATTCTATTATTCTTTTTGGGATGAGTTAAGGGTCCTGTCAGAGATTTTGCCAGTTCTGCCAGGAGCCAAAATTTGCCTTTAATATTCATAGGGAGGGATTTTCCTAAGCACCTACGAGGGACTGCAGTCAATCACTTTGACTTGCTCTTCCTGATGCTTCACAAATTCTCCGAAGGGAAAAAAATCAAATCTCCTTAAGTAGCTCTTATTTCTACTGCTCTTTTGGCAGCCACAGGCTTATAGATCTTAAAAAAGACCAAATTAAAATGCAGAGCTACTCCTTGAGCTTTTCTGTTCTTTTCTTGCTAAAAGATATGTGCAGTTGGAATCAACACGACAGCGTTTTGCCCCATCAGAGGGGTTGCTTTTGTCCTGTACAAAGAGAAGAAAGTACGTGGAGCCTTGCTTGTGCTGCTGTTACACAGATGACATTTTCAATTGGTTTATTTAGTCACTGCTGCTCTCTCTTCGGCCTGGAGGAGTGTCTGTGCTTCCTTGGAAGGCAATGTGAATGTTTCCTGATCGCAGCTGGAGACAGGCTTGTTTTACACAGTTAACAGTGTGATTGATGGTGATCCAATGTTTTTTGGCTTCAGAGTGCTGCAGCCAAACAATTTAGTGTTTTCTCTTTAGAGAGAGACTTACAAGTCTTAATTCTCTCATCCAGGGAGCTTCTTGTACTTCCATTAGCTCCATCCTGGGGTGGATTAGATGGGGAGTGGTTCATAGATCAAGAGAGGTTCTCCTCCTGCTCTGCCCTGGTGAGACCACATCTGGAAGCTTGGGTCCAGTTCTGGGCCCCAGAGTTCTAGAAGCACACAGAGCTGCTGGAGGGAGTCCAGCGCAGAGCCACAGAGGTGATGAAGGCAGTGGAGCATCACCCTGCTGAGGAAAGGTTGAGGGAGTTAGGTCTCTCCAGCTTGGAAAAAAGGAGACTGACGGGTGACCCCATGAATGTTGATCAATATGGAAAGGGTGGGTGTCAGGAGGATGGAGCCAGGCTCTGCTCAGGGGCACCCAATGATAGGACAAGGGGTAATGGGTGTGAGCTGGGACAGAGGAGGTTCCACATCAATGTGAGAAGGAACTTCTTCATGGTGAGGGTGACAGAGCCCTGGAAGGGGCTGCCCAGGGGGCTTGTGGAGTCTCCTTCTCTGGAGAAGTTTAAAACCCATCTGGATATGTTCCTGTGTGACTGGATCTAGGGGAACATGCTGGGGGGGCGTTGGACTGGGTGATCTTCCAAGGTTCCAATTCCTAATGTTCTGTGATTCAGACGTGCTCTGAATTTTATCAGTGATGGTTTGGTTATCGCAGTTCCTTCCGTTAGAGACATTGTTCTCGTTACTCAGGCTTAGTTCAGAGTGCTCTCTAAAGGCAGAGAACCAGCTCACTGTTCTTGCTGTCTTGAGCTTCAGTGCTGTCACAAGATAGAGGAACAGGCAGCATTTTGACTCTCTCCCCACCTCCCCTGTCACATGCAGATGCAGCTTCCTGGCTATCTCGGGTTTGCCACTTTATATTCAAGGTTTTGTAGAGTAATAAAGGGAGAAGAAACATTATAAAAGAGTTGATTCAACAGAGGGGAATTGGAACAAGCGGGTTATTCATCCAGTAATCTTTCAGCTCTGGAGACAGTGTGACGTTCAACCTCTGTTTTAGCTCCTCTTGGTTACCATGTGCCGAAACTGTACACTCAGCCTCTCAGAGATGTGCTTTCCTCAGCCATCCAGCAGTTTATTAAACCTGAATTAACCCAGACACTCTTGTCAGGATTATAACCCACCTGATTTTCCACTCTTGTACTTGTGGTTGGGCTAAGACACTTTAGAAGGAAGAATCACTGCTGTTGGTGACAGTAAACAGCCCTGGAATAATTTTTACCAATCACCAAGACAATTAAAATAGCAGATACATAACTAATACAGGTATTTCACCTTTTTTTGTTTTAAATTGTGTATTTTTTGGTCCAGGCAACCATATTATAGGCTTTGAGGGGTTTCTTCCTCTAGGGAATTGAACTCTTCAACAGAGACACAGCCTAGGCTTGAAAAGAGTCCCGAGGTGTTTCATAGGAGGCTGCAGCTTCTGCAGAGCCATACACTTTGGGTTTCTTTTTGGGTTCCAGCTTCGTTACCTGCTTTTCGTGGTCTTTGCTGTGTAGCAGACTCCAAGAAAACCCTGGGAGGGCTGTACTCACCGTGATTTGACGGCCAGTGTCCCATATATCTGTCCTTACACTGCTCTACAAAAGGTTTGTGGAGCAATCTGTGCTTTGCCTGGCAAGTCATGCTCAGGGGCTGCTGCCAGGAAGATAGTTTCAAGCCTGCATTCAGCTAACATGAATCATGACATGGGTTTGTTTGTCATCCAGGGTGGGCTTAGGGTTTATTTGAAGCCACTGTGCTAGCCAGAGCATGTAATGAGGAGAGACTGAGAGACCTTTGAGACTTTTCAGCTTGGAGAGGAGAAGGTTGCAAGGGAAATTAATCCCTGTCTGTAAATCCGTGAGGGCCGGGTGTCAAGAAGAAAGAGCTGATCTCTTCGCTTGTGCCCTGTGATAGGACAAGGGGCAGTGGGTGTCAGTAGGAGCACAGGAAGTTTGACCTCAACATGAGGAAGAACGTCTTTGCTGTAAGAGTCACAGAGCACTGGAACGGGCTGCCTAGGGATGGCTGTGGAGTCTCCTTCTCTGGAGACTTTCCAGACCCATCTGGATGAGTTCCTGTGTGACCTGCCCTAGGTTCTATGGTCCTACTGAAGCAGGGTGATTGGACTTGATGACCTCTGGAGGTCTCTTCCAACCCCTAATGATCTGTGTATCGGTGTAATGCTGATTATATCAGTAGCACAGTCTGAACGTGGAGGCCCAAAGTCGTTCTTTGAGTGGCTTGGTTGTGGTGACAAACTGATGCAGACTTTTTTGAGTGCCAGAAATACAAGCATTGTATAGAGCTGTCAGTGTGTGGGCACTGTGTGAGTTTATTCGTGGCTCTGGAGCAGAATTTAATGCAGATCGTTACACACAGAACCACATGGAAACGTTAGCGTTGGAAGTGACCCCAAAGATCATTGCGTTCCAATCCCCCTGCATGGGCAGGGACACCTCCCACTAGATCCGGTTACTCAGGGCTCCATCCAGCCTGGTCTTAAACACTTCCAGGGATGGGGCACCCACGATTTCCTTGGGCAACCTGTTGTAGTGTCTTGCCACCATCACACTAATGAACTTCTTCCTGATCTCTAAACTAAATCGCTCCTCTTTCAGTTTAAAACCATTACCCCATGGCCTCTCACCCCATCCTTGTCCCTGCTGGCAACAGCCTCTGGTCCTGCAAACTTGGCAGAGATGACGTATCAGAATTGCAGTGCAAGGCACAACACCAGCATTAGCTAACAAAGAAATCCTTATTCACGGAGCTCATCATCCCCTGGTGTCTGTTTTCTCATCTTTTTTATGGCACTTTCTACAAATGAAGCAAAAATTGAGTTCCGTGGAGGAAATAGGCCTTTCACTTCACTATCTTAACTTGAAAACTGGTTTAAATTTCGTCAAGTCTGAAGATGTTTCATCAGTGTGAGGTTCTCCTACCCCTCTGCTCTGCCCTGCCGAGACCACATCTGGAATCCTGGATCCAGTTCTGGGCCCCTCAGTTCCACAAGGACACAGAGCTGCTGGAGAGAGTCCAGCGTGGAGCCGCAGACATGATGAAGGCAGTGGAGCATCTCCCTGCTGAGGAAAGGCTGAGGGAGCTGGGTCTCTTGAGCTTGGAAAAAAGGGGACTGAAGGGTGACTCAGTGAATGTCGATCAATATGGAAAGGGTGGGTGCCAGGAGGATGGAGCCAGGCTCTGCACCCAGTGATAGGACAAGGAGCAATGGGTGCGAGCTGGAACAGTGTAGGTCCAACATCAATCTAAGAAGGAACTTCTTAATGGTGAGGGTGCCAGAGCCCTGGCAGGGGCTGCCCAGGGGGCTTGTGGAGTCTCCTTCTCGGGAGACGTTTCAAACCCGCCTGGCCGTGTTCCTGTGCAACTGGATCTAGGGGATGCTGCTGTGGCAGGGGGACTGGACTGGGTGATCTTTCGAGGTTCCTTCCAATTCCCAATGTTCTGTGATTCTGTGCTAACACTTGTTTCTGTACTCTGACAGGGTTCCATTCTGGGGAGTGCATCAAACCTCCTGTTACAGAGCCCCGCTCACCTCCCACTGCCCCAGCAGCAGCTGATGAAGATGGAGAACATCCAGGCTAACAGTGTAAGGTCCTTACTGCCACTTTGAGTGTCGTTGGGCATTCTCAGTAACCGCTGAAGCAAGCGATCTCTTTCATCAAGTTTAACAGTCCTCTTTCATCTAGTTTAATGGTTCTTGGATAATCCAGAGGTTTAGTGTCTCTAAAAATGTGGAAGTTGTACGAAATAGCTGCAGACAGAATCTTGTAATCATTTACACAGTTCTCTGTTCTTCCTTGTAGAAGCCGGGTTTGCTGGGAGAACCTCCAACAATGCTACTTCAGACAGTACTGGGAATAGGGGTGATGCCTTCAGTGAGTTCAGGCATGGGAGCCCGTGGAGAAGCTCTAAAGTGTAAATGACCTTTTATTTCATACCAAATCACTAGAGATGTCTGTCAGGGAAGAAAGAGACAGCAGTGTGTCCTGCAGCTCCAGACTGGTCTTGGTAACGGCAGGAACCAGGAGCAAGGAGAAGCTGAATGGGGGCGGGGGAGGAAACCTCTAGGTTTTCATTTCGGACAATCCTTTCTGGTTGTTTTGTTTGTAAAAAGAATTCTACTGATGCCAGTTGAGGTGGGATTTCCCCCCTCTGTTTCAATTCAGGATCCTCTAGGATGTTATTGATGGGTTTTTGAAAGGGACAGGAAACCCTGAGTAACCTGTTAGCACAGGGAACCTTTCGAACTCACAGAATCACAGGAACATTTAGGTTGGAAAAGACCTGTAAGATCACCAAGTCCAATCTTTAGCCCTACTCTTACCTGTATCACCCTTAAAACTCCAAGCACCTCACCTCTACGACTTTCAAACACATGAAGAAATGGTGACTCGAAAGTCAAGAGTTTTCTTCTACTTGAAGTTTTAAGAGTTTTCTTCTTAACTTTAAACAGAGTTGTTTGCCTCTGGGATGCTAAAAGACTAAAACCTCTCATCAGAACCCAGATGTCAAATAGATCTCTCAGTGTTTTTCACATCACTTAGTCAAACCCACAAACAAAATGTTCTGATAAATCTTGTCTAACAGAAAAGTTTCTCCGCTTGTGGTTGACTGCAGCATCTAATCTGACTCCAATTCAACAGCGGCGGCGGCAGCAGGGATGGGCGTGCTGCCATTCTTCCCGAATCAGCACATTGTTGGACAGGCTATACCAGGGCAAAATAACGCTCCAGATAAACAAGCGACTACCGAAGCGGTTGTCTCGGGATCCCAGCCCTATCAGCAGACCTTAACAAATCTTCCTGGTGGAGCTCTGCGGGCTGCACATGCCAAACAACAAAATCAACTCAAAAGTACCGATACAAATGTGGGGGTAAGGAACACTGAGCACCAGTACTCTAGTTCTTCTTTTGATTGTGTGTTGATCTTCTTTTTGTGTGAACATGCTGAAGAATTAACTGCAGCTGCTTATTGTGCGTCTTCACTCCCAAGTTTGCTAGGTCACAGGATCATTCATGAGACATTTTAAGGTCATTGCAGTTAGGAATAATAGAGAGAGAACAATACTGCTCTTTGGTGGTCCAGATGAATTAACAACGGGATCTTTCTGTGCTGCTGGAGGGGTTGTTTTCCATGTGTTGCCTCACAAGGGCTGAGGATGAAATGATCTCAAGGGCATGTCCCTTCGAAAGACTGAAAATTGAACTTGCCGTTGAACACGGTCTAGCGGTTAGGGAGCTGTTGGGATGAGGGCTGGACTTGATGATCCTGGAGGTCCTTCCTGTGATTTGAGGAGCAGTTTTGGTGGTGTGTAGGGCCTTTGGCTTCGCAGGTGGGGTGTGTGTATGTATCTATATGCCAATTCATTACAGAAAAACACATAAATATATTAACATACACGTTTTATCTAATGCAAACCACTGAATAGCAGAATTACTCTGGTTGGAAAAGATCCCTGGGATCATTGAGTCCAACCATCTACCCTACCTTACAAGGTCACCCCTAAACCAGATCCCTCAACACTTCATCCAAACAATCTTTAAACACATCCAGGGATGCCATTCCCTCTTGTTCTATCACTAATTGTTTGTGAGAAGAGACCAGCACCAACCTCTCCACAACATCCTTTCAGGTAGTTGTAGAGAGTGANAGAGACCAGCACCAACCTCTCCACAACATCCTTTCAGGTAGTTGTAGAGAGTGATAATGTCTCCTCTTCTTCAATCTAAAGAGCCCCAGCTCTTTCAGGCTTTCCTCATAAGATTTATTCTCCAGGCCCTTCACTAGCTCAGTCACCCTCCTCTGCACCTGCTCCAGCACCCTCTTGTATTGAGGTGCCCAAAACTGGACACAGTACTCAAGATGTGGCCTCACCAGTGCTGAATACAGGAGGACAATAACCTCCCTACTCCTGCTGGCCACACTGTTTCTAATACAAGCCAGGATGTCATTGGCCTTCTTGGCCACCTGGGCACACTGCTGGCTCATATTCATCTCCTGTCAGTTAGAACCCCCAGGTCCATCTCTGCCAGACGGCTCTCTAGCCACCCCTCCCCAAGCCTGTAGCGCTGCAGGGGGTTGTGGCCTTCTCTTAATCCTCTTACCCTTAGCTGGGTGATTATCAATTTTAATGTTCCTTCCCTTGAAGGCAGGAGGTAGCAGGGCGATGGGGTGGGATTGAAGTTGAACTAGGAAGCTGGCCTTTTTCCCAGATATTTCCTGTCATTAACAGAATTTCCTGTTTTAAAAAATATATAATAGACATAGAGAGTTTATTCCCCTTTATGGGAATCTGAATTCAGATCTGCTTGGTGTTTCCTGAAGCGATGAGGTATTTACAGTGTTGATGGGGTGATCCTGCTTCAGGAAGTACAGTTTTCATTTTTTCAATAGTTTTTTGCTGTAATGAGGTGGAGTTTCACCTCTGTGTGGATGCATGTGAGTAAAGTGCAGGGGAGTGTGTCTGCACAGTGGTTTCTTTTAGGAACAACTTCTTGCCTTTAAAGGTGGAGAGATGCTGGAACAGGTTGCCCAAGGCAGTTGTGGCTGCCCCATCCCTGGACGTGTTGAAGGCCAGGTTGGCTGGGACCCTGAATAACCTTCTCTAGTGAAAGTGTCTCTGCCTATGCAGGGGGGGTTGGAACTAGATGATCTTGAAGGTCTCTTCCAACCCTGGCCATGCTAGGATTCTGTTATTTCAGTGTTGCATTCAGTTAAAAGCCATCAGAAGTCTAGATAATTCATGTATTGCCATTAATACTGTTCATCAGGAGAAGTTCTGTTTTTTCCAAGTCCCTTGAGGCCACTTCCCAGATGTCACAGATTCATTAAGGTTGCAAGAGACCTCTAAGATCAAGTCCAGCCGTCAACACTTGTGACAAACACCGCATGACTGTAACACACACTACCCCTTCGTCCGTGTTACAGAATCCCTTGAAGAAACAGACCTCACTGCTGGGAGAGCCACCAAAGGAAATACGTCTGAGTACCAACCCGTACTTGAACTTGGCAAGTGTGTTGCCTGGCCTGCGTCTTCCAGGTAAGCAAAAGCTCAGTGATTTCAGCTGGAAGTTTCTTTGTGGCAAGTGGCTTTTGTGTTCGGCAGGGAGTCGCAGTGACCCACAACATTTATCTGTAAGAATTATAGAACCGTGAAGGCTGCAGCCCAGGAAGTCTTGTAGTCTGTCTTGGCTGTGGTCACAGTTAATGTGGTTCTTGGTGGGGAAGGGCAGATATTCCCAGCTGCTTTCTGTTCGCTGTAGCACTGCTCATAGCATGTCCAGAGGTTGTCTAGTGCAGTCCCTCTGCAGTGAGCAGGGACATCCTCAAGTAGATCAGGTTGCCCAGAGCACAGCCCAATCCAGATCAGCTCTCTGCTGCCGTCCCAGGATATCGCTAAACAACCTGCTTTGGCCAGCAGACCAAGAGAGGGGATTCTGATTTGGCCAGCAGATTCAAGAGAGGGCCTCCTTGGAATGAAACCTTGCAAGAGAGGT